>JAIFRP010000010.1:931974-968768 GCA_032403825.1 Odynerus spinipes | reverse complement strand
TCTCTCTCTCATACACACACCTTCCTCTCTCTCCAGAAAGTGATGTTTGCTGCGTAAAAAAGTTTGAGCAAATAGTATCGTTAACTGCTGCTACGTATAGTGAATATCGTTTTTTTTTTCATTGGAGAAAATCTGACAATGGTATTCATCTATTTCCTATGTTTTAATAGTATCGATCTAACGAGATATCCGTAATAATCGCTATCGAGAAATTATTAGAATTATCTTGGCTTATTCAATTTTAATAAATATGAAGTTCAGGTTATCGCAGGTGTCGACAAAAATCAGGAAAAACTTAGGGACATATTTAGCAAATGTTCTTTATCTTTCATTAGAGATATCGACGAAGCTTGACTCAGCAGTCGTTTAAGAACCTAAAGAGAATGTCTCGCACGTGTTCCTTTCCATCCCCTCGTTCCTCCGTGTCTCCTTTTCTCTTAATCTATCTCTTTCGTAAAGACGCGTTGGTGGGACGAAAGGTTGTTTGGTAGTGCGCGAGTGAGTAGCCAAGGCCGATAATCTCTCCGGTGTTTTTCTTCTCTACCAGCAGCACCCTCTCTCCCACTCTCTCCCTCTGTCTCTCTCTTTCTGTCTAATGCTGCACGACCCACTTATCCCGTGCACATCGTAACAGAGACCCCCAACCCTCTTCTACGAGCCATTTTATCGGGTGTCGCCGCGGGTTATCGTCGTGGTTGCTGCCACAGAGGGCGAAAAAGGGGTTGGGTAGAAGAGGATAGCTTGGCTGTGGTGTGAGGTTGCTACCACCTGTTGGCAGGACAACGTCTTAACCCCCTACGTTTCCACCCCTCTTTACCCTTCGTAGTCTTCTTCTTCTTCTTCTTCTTCTACTTCTTCCTCCTCTTCTCTCACGGATTGTTTTTTTTTCTTTCTCGCTCTTTGAGTTCTTCTCATCCCCGTAATCTCGCTTTCCACTTGGGACCTCGCTCACCGTGGTTTGGTAATTTCAGTTACCGTTGTCGGTACGTCAATGAGCACGATTTCTTTCCGATAGTCTTACGGAGGAGATCTCTAATCTTGTTACAGTCTCGATGTTTTATATCATAAGGAGATCGAATTACAATAGATCATTTGTTGGTACTTATTTAGTAGATTCCATTTTTCAAAAATAATTACAAATGTTAGCGAATTTGTTTATCTAGATTGCTTTAATTTATTATATATCTTTTGAATTTTACATTTTCAAGTCTCCCAATTACTATGGAGAAATTAGATTTATTTCTAATCAATTTTTTAGGACCTAATTCATAATCTTACCCATACATCTAATACACGCATGTACGTACCTTTTAAAATAATTGTCGTGATCGATTAACTTCAAACTTGGTTACCAACGTAATTAACGTCTATCCCTGATCGAACGGATTCTTATTAGAATCGCCTTGGTTGTCAATTTTGATCGATGATCCGACAAACGTATAATCGAGAACGCATTTCTTGCCTTTCCATCAAGGTCACTCGGTCTGGTTCCCGACATCGTTCGCCGTGTTATGCATCCGAACGCGGAGAAACACGACTACGCGAGAGGCGGTGAGGGGGAGGTTCAGGGTTTGGGTGGCGATACGAGGTGTGGAGTGCGGTGAGTGTGAGGTTCCGTAACGACACTATTCGCTTCCCTACCATTAGTATTTGGCACCACGACACGGTAATGCAGCTGTACATCCTAGTCCGCAAATGGATCTTGACGAGTCTGGTACGAGAGGCCGTCGAATGATCAGTGTTAGGTCCGAGTTGTCTGCCTGGACTAGGATATGACCAGATATTTCCATTCACCCCTTCTACGATAAAAATTCGGCCGATTTGCGAAACGCTATAAGATTTTATCCTATCATTTTTACCAACCAGCTGATTTTACGCGTAATAATTATTTAAGATCAAATCAAACTTATGTTTTACGACCAGACATTAATATACCAACAAAACTGTAAGATAAATTATGAGTTTAACGACTTCGATTCGTTTCACTTCTAGGAACCATTCCGAAATCAGCTTCCTGCTTGTTTACTACAATTATAGTTTAAACTACCTGAAATGATTCGTGGGTATTTTAAAAAATTCGAGTATCGTTCCAAGGCAAGAATATATACACCATAATCACGGACGATCAAGAAAATGATTCACCGTAGAGAAAAAGCTCCGGACCCAACCCAGAAACGTTCTAATTGAACTAAAATTATCCTTCTGTCGTTCGATTCATCAAGGCTTCTTCTAGAAGCGTAGGAACGAGATTAACGGTTCCCAAAAAAGGAAACGCGGATGGTGATCATTACATAATAATGACTATCTCTTCAAAAAAGGAAACAGGATACCTATGTAAGTTTAAACGTTAGCCTAAGTTTTCGAAACGACTACCTACCTATCTCTCTCTCTCTCTCTCCTTTTCATCATGCTCGACACCGTAATGACGATCATTTGTTATTCTCGGCCGTCTCGTTTCTGAAGTCGAACGTCTAAACGTCGAACTTAGAACACATCTCGCCAGTCATTGCCGAACGAAAACACACGAGAGTGAGAGGAAGAGGAAGAAAAAGAGAAAGAAAGAGGTAGTCTCTCCCTTATTTCCTTTTTTAGCCCTTTATTTTATTTTTTTTTTCGAACGCGTCAGCCCTCTCCGCCGTCAGCCGACCTTTTTTCTCTCCTTTTTTCTTCTTCCCCCTGCCGGTTACTCGCTACTAATTTCAATTAGGATAAAGAAGTCGGTAGGGTCGTTCAGCTTCGTGCTTACGCGCTTCCTTCTTCCTGCCTCTTTGAGAAGGGCTGGAAAAGGTTCGGTTATTATGTAATTATGAAACATTGAAACCATTTCGTGCCCATGTATTGTACGTTACATTAAAAACTAATCGGTTTTTTTCATTTTTTTTTAATTATTCACGGATTTTGCTTTTATAACAAAAATATGGATTTATGTTAAACAAGTTTCACTTTGTCAATTCGATCTGATTAATCCCGAATGTTTAATATCTGAAGTATTTTCGCGTCAACTTCCGTTAAATACCTTCCCATACGGCATAAATCTAAACGAAGTGTTGTTCCGTTCTTTTCTTTTTTTTTTATCTCGTATTCTCGTTTCTCTTTGCATTTGTTATCGTTAAAAATACGGTTTTACACGCAGAAACCTGTGTCAAATATCGTCGAATACGGCTGTAGGAATAATGACTTCTTTATTGCCGTTTAAAATTTAAAATAGTTTTTAATCGACTATGCGGACGAGTATCGCGAGCGGGTGCGCTATATCCGTAGGATGAAATCGAGCCGGAATATTCATATTCGATGTTATCTTTCGTCATATTTAATGTCCGCTCGGGATGTATCCTTTGTTCTAAAAAACAATACCCGGCAATAAGAGTGCAGATGTATAATGAAGGTTAATTATTGATGGATAGTTAATTAAGCGGGGAACTATTTTCCTTCGCATTTTCTCCCTTATAAAACGAAGGATATTTGTATTCTTTAATGGAATCGATATTTGTTCGACAGTTTTTATTTCGTTTAAAGAGCGAAACGAGCGAGACGTAAATTTTGGTGATAATGTAGTATATGCATGCAAATATTACTCAACGGTATAAATATAACATGAGTATGTGCATAACATAAATGTATATATAACGTTTATGTTTATTTGAAATGTACGTGTGTTGTAGAGTTACTTAAATTAGTTCTATGCATACATTTTGATGATACGAGCTTCTAAAAAGTATTACGTCCAAAAATAAGCAACTTTTGTTACAAGAATCATCGGGAAACAAGCCAATCTACTTTCCATTTAATATTTTACTTTTAATTAAATTTAATCTAATAATCAAAGAACGAGAAAGCAAATAATCGAATATTGATATACAGGGTGGACCCAAAATCGCTATACAACTTGATTGCTGTACACCTCGTTTTTTAACAACGAAATTGCCCCCGAAAAAAAATTAAATCTATCGTTTCGACTTATTTTTAGTTCACCCTGTGTATACACACATATTCACGCGTGCTCTCGCGCGCGCGCGCGCTATGTATCCGCTTTACGTACAAAAACGTAGGAACTAGCAGGGCTCCGAGAGTCCCATTGTAAAGAAGAACGAAGCTTTGTTGGTTTTCCATCGGTGCCGAGGCCTGGGACTTGCGGCCCTTCGCTCGGAGTTCCATTCAAGTGCGCCCAAGTGGAAGCTCTCTCTTCCTTTTCGTCGAGAAATCTCCTTTTTTCTTTTCTACCTCTCCTGCTTCTACTCCCCTGCCTCTTCATCTCCCTGCCCTCTTACCACTCCACTGGATAATCCGATCCTTTAACGGACCCACGCAGTTAAATGTCTCTCGTTATGCGAATACTTCAAAACGTTCGGGCATCATCGAAATGGCGATCTTTTAAAATTTTTTTTTCGATCATTATTTTTTGTCACGATTCTTTGTAATCATTTTACATGATTTATTTTTTTTTATGATCGGTATGCGAACACTTCCATTGTTGTGCACACGTACCTACAATATATTCTGTACACTGTGACAAATATATTTATCACGCGATCGTTTATCGTTTCATTTTCATGATGCATCTCGGAAGATTGGAAATTTCGCACGGCTCGTCGGTACCAACGATAATAAAACTATTCCGATAGGTCCGCGCAGGTGTTCTGCAGGTTCCGGGATACAGGACAGTAGAATTATTTTACGACCCATCTAATCTCTCCCTCTCTCTCGTTCTGGTTCTCTCTCCCTCTCTCTCGTCGCTCGAAAGCGTATGTAATTCTGCCTTTTTATAGCACATACACACACGCACGAGGTAATCCATTTTGAAAGAATAAATATGCTTAAAAATAAAGATATATACATATATAGTGAGAGAGAACGGTATTTATTTATTTATCTTTCAGCTCGCACCAAAGTGGTATACATGTATCGCCGCGAGGATTATAAAAGTAACTTTATCAGATTTTATCATGGAGCAGTTAAGAAAAGCTAATATTTAAGATTACGCTGGGAATACGCGAGCGTTGGTAAACCTGAAATATGACTCTCCACCTTCTCGAAACTTATAGATCTTAATGGCTGATCCGTTTTATCTCGGACGATTGCGATATCTCGGCTCGTTTCGCTTCGATCGCCGTTTTACTTCGCGACGACGCAAAAACACGAGAGAGAGAACGACGGCGACGCGTATATCGCGAAAGAAAGCGAAATCGTTTAGAAACTTGGACACGTTTAGATCGTGTATCTTTATTGACTTTAATTGATTAATACTTAATACCTTTCTTACGAGACGTAATATATTCGTGCGATGATTAATCGTGATAGGAACTTTAGAAAATTAAAAATACATTTCTCTCGGAGTGTCTAAATATTTTTAGAAAATTTTTATTAAAAATCTTGACGTCGATAAGATTTATATATACACTTTTCTAATGTGACATTCCAAGTATTTAATTATGTTCGTATCAAGTATTTACGAAGATTCTTAATTTTTTAAAAATCGATAAAATCGTAAACATAATATCAAAGAAAAATAATTAAATTCACTCTAGTGAAAAGNCAACTGTATACGTAAATCCACTTTAGTTGTTTACTATGATATCGCAGGCTCTGCCAGCTTTACTTTGTCTTCGTATTGATAAACAATCGAGCCGTCATTGAACACATCGAGCGAGTAAGCTTTCGCAAGATCAGTAATAGACAGGTAGAGATAACGTGCAGCGTCGAACGCGCTGAACAGTCATGGATAGTCTTTTAGAGCGCAAACGACTCATAGCGGGAGAAAACGATGAGCGAGACCGATAAGAAATCGCTTGGAAAATTGGCTTATTCCGTTCGGTCGCTTTCGCATCTTCCTAATACCGGTGAACGAGAGATCAACGAAAATGTCGAATTTGTCGAGAGAACAAAGTGGACCAACCAATCTTTTATACAACGAGACGCGTTATGGCTACGTGAAACCAACTTGTAACGATGAAAAATTAATTTGGAACAATACAAGGTATATTTTTTACATTAAAAGACTGAAGCTAATAATGGGGATTATTTGTCTTCAAGTCGGTACAATCAAAATTTTTAACCAAGGTGAAGACTCTTCGGAATACCAGTATCGATACCACTTGTAATCGTTTAAGAGAGTAACGAGACGGGAACGTAAACCTGGCACGACGCGTTCACTTCGATGTGACAGCATCCTAATCGAAAATACGGCAATAAAAAGAAAAGGAAGGCGAAAGAGGAGAATGTAGCTGCAAACAACCCCGGTTGAGGGTCGCGTCCCAAACGTCGACGTTCCTTCGATGTGAAAGTACGCGGAAGGGAGAAGGACGAGGTGGAGGGAACGGTGAAGGAGCATGGCTGAGAGAGTCGAGGTGGCTGGAGGTCGTGCTTCGACTAATCTCAGATCAAGATAGCAGTGCAACTTGTAATCGCGCATTATAACACCACCGATACCACGAGACCCCGCTATCCCGTGTGCTTACAATCGAGCCTCGTAAGATCACTTCTGATAACTTCGTGGAACGTTCCCGGCACTGGCATGCATAGCCGCCATAAATCTGCTATTTCGAGATTCCGGGCGATGGATACTATTCCCGTAGGCCTCGATGTTCGGTACGATGATTATTTGTCGTTCCAAGGAACGAGGAGGACGTTCGAATGAACTGTTCGGGTGTATTTGACCGCGCGAGTACCGGTATTCGGGATTAATATATGCCACGCAGAAACGCAATAAATACATACGCCGCGTTAAGTACCGGTATTCGGATAAGATCGATGCTTCAGGTTTTACCAGGCGAAAAGTCGACTCGAACCTCTTATTCGCGGTGGCCTCTTTAAATTTTTACATTACCGTTGCACTGCGTCGGCAGGCACACTCGCCGATTTCCTTCTTTCGCGATCAATCGATCGAAAGATCAAAAAGGATAGAGGAGAGCGGTCGAGAGAAGGTTCCTTGATGTAGGTAATGTCACGATAGAAGACGCTCGGCACTCTCTTGTTAAATCAAGCACGCTCCGAGGGGAAGCCCGCCGCAGTAAGGGAAAAAGAAGAACGAACGAATACCGCCATAGCGACCGACCAAATCACCTTTTTTCACTTTTCTCTCTTCCTTCCTTCCTTCCTTCGCTCTCCATACCTTTCGATTTCTTTTACGTGAAGATACAATAACCTCGTCCACTTGAAATATCTACGCCATTCTCCATTACGGGAAATAACGTGTTTCCTTGCAAAAATTGGGATGATTTAAAAGGAGACATCTTTATGTAGTTAAAGACCCGAGGAACGATGTCAAGGTGGTTTCAATATTTTTCTTATAGAATTAATTAAAAATAAACCAGGAGTGAAAGGTTAACGAAATAATTAATTCTTAAGTTTTTAATTAATCAGTTTTCTTTATTACAAGACCATTCGAATTAGATACAAAATTCCAATCGTACCTACTTCATCAGCGATATTTCACAATAGCAAAATCATGCTACGAGACAGAATCCAATCTTATTGTTATCGATGCAACCAGGCATTGTCGGAGGTAATTTATCTATTTCCGCGCTAATCTTAAACGCGTATCTATCAGTTTCGAATAAGATTCGTCCTCGAGAAAGGGTATTGCGCCAAGACCATCCTGGCAATTAATTCGCAAAGCGTTTCCAACTACGAAGGAACATCGGCTTATCGTAGCGTCGTGTCATAATGCACATGATTATAATCCTCGGCTTAACCGTCATTATTATTTCGCCATCGTTATACGTCGATCATATTCATCGCAGGAAAAATAGATATTTATCTTGCTCTCGTTCTTTCGTTCGTCGTTCTTCTTTAATATAAGATTATTAAATTTCTCCCACGTTTTGAAATACTACACGATTAAAAATAGAAATCTCTCTCTCTCTCTCTCTCTCTCTCTCTGACAGAGAGAAATCGTTTCCTTCGATTTCCCTAAAAAATCGTAAAGATTAGAAGACCTTTAGAAATGTAAAAAAACTTTTTGACTAACTTAACTCGTATCAGATTATCGGCATCGGCGCTGAAACCGATGAATTTCCATCGTATTCCTTTCGATTAACGGTGAACGTGTTCCTCCTTCCCGAACACCTCCACCACTTCCTCCTCCACCTTCCTCGTCTCCTCCTCCTTGTCGTCGTTAATTCCGCGTTACGGTGTGTGCCTTTGCTATTACTCACACTTTATAACACGTTTAAACGTACGGATGTAGGGACGATCACAAACGTGGAACGAGAGAGAAAGAGAGAGAGAGAGAGAGAGAGAGAGAGAGAACGTACATACATATACACGTACGGACATACGTATACACTAATCCACGTAGGAGCGAGCCGGACACGCCAGATGTGACGCGCCCACGCGGTGAAAGTCGCGGTAATTGATTCCGTGCTCTTAAGACATCTCACGAAGATCCTGTACCGAGATTAAAACGCGAGAGTCGGTCGGAGAACGGCGTTCCGGTTGAATATATCGAATTCTCTATAGGTACGAGCCGAATATCGACTCGAAAGTGTTTTTTCGGTGATATTTATCGCGGTGAAAATTATTTTTCAACTCATACTGTTTATTATTTAATTAATAATGTAATTTTTGTTTGTTCGTGTATATAGTACCATGGCTGACGCGACGATAAAAAAGAAGAAAAATTGCTCGTGTCGAACGAGTTCTATAAATTATTAAAACAAAACGCTCGGAGGTAGAATTCGAATGTAAGGAAAGTGAATAAGGAAACGGGAGATACAGATGCATTCACCTGCTCCTCCTTCTTCTTCTTCTTCCACTTTCCTTTTTTACTCTATCTCTTCGTGACGTGGTCTTGAAGCATATTTACTTAGGTCTCGTTGTGCATCGTTGCTTAATGAAGAAGAATAACCGAGCTGTCGCGTTCTGAAAGGTGGTTTAAGGTGGTTTAGGAGGAAACGAAGAGGAAGATACTTCGAGTCCCTCGAACGGCTCTCGAAATTCTTGGCGAGGGTTCGAGGATTATTTTCAAATTTAATTTTGTATCTTACAAGTCAAAAGGCATTCGCGATCGCGTCAGATTCTAAGGTATTACAATATCGATTAGTATATTATACTTTACTAGAGTATTACATTTTTATATTTAATATCGATTATTTAAAAAAAAAACTTTTTTATACGATACAGTCGTGTCACAAAAAGCAGCGATTTTTTGTACGACTTTTTTGTGCAAAAAACTGGCTGAAAATAGTCTAAAAAATTCTCGCTCTCTCGTTGGCTAGTTCATTGCCGGCTCGTTATCCGCCCGGTGGAGAAGGATTATCGATTCCCCGTGCGCGTCCGCCCGATCTTTCCCCGATGGACAGTAAGCTCGATCGTTTAACGCACCTCGTTAACCGCGTGCGTAATGATCATTCGGTTATAGACATCGCTCGGTAATTGAATAACGATCCGTGTGCGCGCGGGCTCACGCGCGCATACCTACACAGACGTACATATACGTACACGGCTTAGACGTAGCAGTGCGACGTCATCGTTGTTCGTCGATGACGATGACATTCGTTCAACGTAATCGGTCATTATGCAGGATGACGTGCGTTTTGCGTGAGATCGAGCCGCGTTTCAGTAACCAACACTAACGGCCGTTATAACGTGTTTATTATGCGGTAACGAGGAATCGCAGATGGCGCTGCCGCGTTGAAGAATCGTCATGGCTCCTGTCAGTTTCTTCTCGATCGAGCCATTCGCCGTGTTTCCTTCGTATCTTGGATCGTTCTTGATAAAGAAGTTTTTCTCTATCGAGTACTTACCTCCGGTCTTCGACTTTTCCCTTCTCTCCATTGGGCTGGGAAAGTAAAGGGAGATAATATTCTCGCGTGAGACTGCAGCTAGGAAACAATGACAGCGACGAACGCGCGATCGAAATTAATTAACACGAGTGATCGGTGAAACGTTTATTAATATTACACGTTCGATCTTTTCTCCGACAAGGATATTTATCATAACGTAACGAGCATATTGCACCTTTATTATTTGATTTGACTCTTGAATCTATTTCGATCCCGAACTACTTTTTTCTTTCTCTTGAAAAAAAAAGAAAAAGAGAAATACGAAAGTGTCCATCCCATTTTCCCGATACATATTACGTGGAACGTTTCTCTTTAGGCGACTCGATCAATAACCATCGCTTTCATTCATACGTCTCCGGCGATGCGAAAACGTAGGAAAAAAGAAAAAAAGAAAAAAAAAGATTTACTGTAACGAACGAACGAGGGAACGGAACGACGACGACGACGACGGGAACGAAACGAACGAAATTTACATTCACCGTCTAGCAGCGAGCCGAGACGTCGATCGATAGCAGCCGTCCTGGGCACCGGTTACATAATCCAGCCGAACCACAGTAGTATCCATTAATTAATTGGCATTATGTGCAAGATAGCATGGCGTCTCCCTTCGTCTCCGATGCCAACTCCTTTCTAGCCTTCCACACTTCGACCCACCGGCACCACCACCACCACCACCACCACCACCACCAACGCCGCCACCAACGCCGCCACCAACGCTGGCAAACCAGCAAGCAGCACCAGCAAGTAGCACCACCACCACCAGTAGTACCTACCAGCACCAGCAACGATTCTCTACAACTACGACGACGTCGGGCAACCTACCCTCGTCTGCAACCCCCTCTCCTGTCTCTCTTTCTCTCTTAGTCATTCTCTCCCTCTCCCTGACGTCCATTAGAATATTAATGCGAATTGATGCACACGTGTCATTACCGTAATGAGTTGGTTGGTGCTGTCCATGGGTGTACAAAGTGTCGTCTGAAAAGCAATCACGAAATTGCGGGTGTCTCTCTCTCTCTCTCTCTCTCTCTCTACCTCGCCAACCTCCCCTCTTCTTCTATTACTCTCTACCCTTTCCCCCAGCCCTCTACTCCTCCGCGCTTTTCCTCTTCATCCTATGAATTTAAGTACCCGAGCGTAGCGTAACAGCGTAACCGCGTTGCTCTTGTGCTCGGATATCTACTGTCTCGAATGAGACAGAGATAGGAGAGTCTATGGTAGAAACGAGGAAGAAATAATTTATGTCGTTAGAGACTGCGAAACTTTTATACGAGAACGTATTGTTTCCAGCGATAACAATTACGGCTTAATTAATGATTTTCGTAGCATTAAAAAAACAGAAGAACTTATAACGATGCCGATGGGTTGGAGAGTACTCGAAGCTTTTATGTTTATCGAGAAAAGAGATTAAAAATTGCAAGGGACTCGGAGAAACGATCTTCTTCTCTTCCTCCTCCTTTTATTTTCGAGTTCAGGTAATCAGACGTTATAAACATTGGATAATCTTATTGTCGCCGGTCACGTTCCGTGAGTTATTAGGTACCTTTCCGAGTAGAAAAGGTGTCCTTTAAAATAAGGTAGAAAGGGAGGAGCTGTAAGAGCGACAAAGATGGCGGCCTTGGATTCCGTCGAAGAAAGACAAAGAAAGGTGCAAGGTGGTATCGCCGAGGAGATTAGTTCCCGGAAAGGCATCTTGTTTTTGCTCCCGGCTCGATGTACCCTCCGAGCTGGTACCTGATTTTTCTTCGGCTTCGGGGTTTACGCGATCGAGCACGAAACACGGTTTTCTTGTCGACGGACTTACGAGAAACCTTGTGGATACCTTCGGGTCACCGAATGCCTCTTGTCCGTTCATCAAAACGGCAGACGTTTTTTGTTCTACCTCGTTCCTTCCGTATAAACGATAACGAATTTTTTCAGTGTACCAGTCCGAAGAGATAATCACGGTTAGCGGTATAAATGTCGATTAGTTTTAAAATCGGAAATCGGTGCTCGAATGACAATATCAGCAAGAACAGCAGTA
Organism: Odynerus spinipes; assembly: GCA_032403825.1. Classification (NCBI taxonomy): domain Eukaryota; kingdom Metazoa; phylum Arthropoda; class Insecta; order Hymenoptera; family Vespidae; genus Odynerus; species Odynerus spinipes. The sequence goes on along the minus strand of JAIFRP010000010.1, from coordinate 956,966 downwards.
TCTCTATAAAAGAGACAAATTATAACGGCATAAGAAAACGATATGAAAGTTCTCTCGTGGTATATAAGGTAACGTTATTATGTAATTATTGTCAGACTACTGATTTAAGTGCGTTGTGTAAGATAAAAGAACCGAAGGAATCTGGCAAGCGAGCGAAAGTAAGAATGATCGACGACAAGTTAACATGGAAAGACCGTGTCGAGAGTGTTGAGATCTATTAATTTTTTTTTTCAAAAATTATTCTAGTAAAAATCCCTCGACTATTGCTACTAAATTCCATATATCCATTTAACCGTAAAAAGATCTTTATTTTCCTTTAGGTATAAAGTTAACTCCTGATAAGTCGAATGAACAATGTATTATTCATTTAATTACATTCGTATCGGTTATCACGAAGTCCGCAATACCTAAAACATTAATTAACAGTTGATTCAAGTGTTCTATTCTTCGCTGCCTCAACAATACCATCCAAATAACATCCCCACCTACATCAATAACGATCCAACGTCGGAACAAGCTTACGTATCACATCGTACAATTCTAATAACGAAAATCATTCCAAAGAGGAAGATAATAGAAACTCGTTAAACCGCGGGGTCTCTCGATCGCAGCAGAGTAGTACCGACGCTTAAGATCGTTACATACATTAGCGTGGAGAAAGAGTGCGCGAGAGTATAGGATGAGAGCTAGGGAATAGAAAAATAAGCGAAGACGTCTTCTCGATGAGTCCGCAGTCATCGTCGAGAGATGGGAGCTTTAAGCGATCGTTAGGGAGTAAACGCTGGATGGTTATACGATCGTATCGGCAGCTAATGGACGTACAATTAACGTGCCGCGCATCTGCGATTGGATCCCCGTCAAACGGCGATAAATTAAGTTAATTAGCTCGTTACACGTATCACCCTGTGGCAGTGGACGCGCGTGGTTTGACGAATGTGACGCTCGTTAACCGTTCACCATGACTCCGTCTCTTTCTCTCTTTCGCTCAATCGGTATCTTTCTTCCTTCTTCTTACCTTCTCCTTCCCACACCTTCCGTTTGAGAAGAGAAATCGAGAAGATTCTTGATAATTCTCCCTCTTCCGATTTCACCTTCGACTCTCCTTTCTCATTATGCCGTTTTTTTTCCTCGCAATCAAACCGTAGAATCGTTTCAGAGTCCAACCGAATTTTTCCTTTCCCCTCTGATTGTCGGAGTAATTAAAATCGTTCGAGCTCGTGAAACGATCGTCGACGGGACTTCGAGGAATTCGGTATGTGTAAAACTTACAAATAATTACAACGAATCTTATCAGCGTATGCAAAAAGTTTCTTATTAATTGATTAATCGGATTCTTAGAATCGTTAATTATCGATGATACAATGAGACTAGACTATTGAATGGAATGACATAATTAATAAATATTACACTTTCCTAATGAAATTAAGAAACCAACAGTACGATTAACTCTTTCACCTCGGTACGAGTGTAATTAAATTTTCGCGAGGAGGTAACGCGGCCTTCGCAATTAACGGGTTAATATTAACGCTAATGAAACAGCGGATGATCGACGATCTATCGTCGAACTATCGATCGCGTACTCATCGATAAACGCAACGATAACCGATAACTTGTTCGCGGTAACTCACTGACGCGTGCTATGGTGTCTGTTAATAATCGATCGAGCGTTTAAACGGTGCAACAAGTACTCGTAAATAAAATATCGACGGAACGTAACTACGCGTATACCGTATACACGTCCTTGTAACAAATAAACAAGGAGAAGTGTTTGGAGTGATTGCCAATGATAATCAAGAGCCGTCGAGTTATCAAAATACCTTTTTTTTATCGCAAACTGTTACAAAATCATTCTTCTAACCGCAAGACTTCTCGCAGTAGAATTTATAACTTTAGTAATTTTTATATAAAATTATTAAGAGGAAGCTGCGGAGTGTAGAGGATTAATACGTCGTAGATGTACCTGCATATCTAATTTACTCTCTTTCAAATATACGAATAATAAGAGACGCCGCTATCGTTATCTACGCACGAGAAGAGAAATATACTTATGTGCTCGCATGCAAAAAGAGAGAGAGGGAGGTTGGATGGAGGGATAGATGCAATGGATAAGTAAAAGAAAAAAGGCTTGGAAGGTGCTCGAAAGTTTGACGGTAATCTGACCGGAAGCGAGAAGTAGCAGCCTCCTCCCGGGCTAGCACTGTGTTTTTATCGCGATATTTTTTTCTTTCCCTCGCGGTGCCTCTTTTATTTTGCTTCTTCGTTTTCACTCGATTGTACGAGGCTGTTGAAACGAGCCCCTTTCATCCCCCGTTCCGCACTCAAGTTGGAAATTGTTCTCTCTCTCTCTCTCTCTCTCTCTCTCTTGCTCTCTCTCGTGGTTCTCGTCCGTACCCAGTCCTTGCCGGCACTCAAACTAATAAGCTCTCTGGATTAATTAAAATTTTGGCCGGTACTACCCGGCGAATCGTCCACGCGTCCAGGAGAGAGCGAGAGAACGAGCGAGTGAGAGCGAGAGAGAGAGAGAGAGAGGAGGAGAGAGAAGCCAGGGCCTTTGTGCGTACAAACAAGAATGGCCCGCTTTTCCTGCAGTTTTGTTTGTCAATTCGGACTAATTACGGGCTCGTAACGTCAATGTGCGCGCGAGCGTGCGAGTCGCGAACGTAAGGGGTCGCGTTTCAAAGTTAAAATCATTACGTTCTCTATGTTTCACGGGACGAAGAGCTCTCTCTCTCTGGTTACCACCAACCGACGAGACCAAATCGACGATTTTTCGATTCTTCTTTTTATTCTCTTTTTCTTTTCGTTTGTCTTTTTGTAAATTTTTGGTCGTCCCCACGAGAGCGAAATGATTTTTCTCCGTTGCGAGATCTCTTGTCTGTTCAAAAATATTTGTCTGCCGGTTGTAGGAAAATATTGGACAATAATACGGCCAACGTTTCGGAAAGTATAGAAATTTTAAAACAACTTTGTTAACATTATGCACTTGTTTGTTACCAAAATGCGAAGATCCTTCGTTTATAATTATTATCTTTCATCTAACAGTAACTTGATAAAACTGGGAATAGAATCAAGACGCGTACAGGCCTTAGAAGGACAAAATGGAAAAATGGAAAATCTATTACGGGATGAAGGAAGAAGTATGAAAGAAATATTAAAGGGAAGAGTGGCTACGGGGAAAGGAAATAACGAGATGGACATAAGGTATATAGAGATAAGAGATTTTCTTTTACGAGAAAGGAAGGAAGAAAGCTTGATAAATACGTAAAATTAATGAAATATTCATTCGAATGGGTTTAGTGTGTTGGGGAGTGTAATGGGACAGTAATAAATATAGACATAAATATTATTACGTATACGTTTATTGGTAAAACCTTAATAAAGTATTAAAATTAAATAAAATATTACATTCTCCACAATTATATTACATATCTCCATAACAAATATATATTCCGCATACTTTATAAAAAAAGATCGCACTAATTATTAATGAAAATTCAAAATTAAAATTTGTATTATATCTCTAAACTTATTCAATAATTCATAAGCCGATATATTTTCGACCTTGCAATATTTATATGTATCGTATATGTACACGGGTATCATTATTCGATAAGAAAAAACTTATGCAATAAGAACGCTAACAATTTGCATTCTACGCTAACAATTACCACCTAATTTAGTGCAGCAATTTACATAACGATTAAAAATATGCATGTACGATTTCTGTATATCGCACTCCCGCAAGAAAATAACACACCGAGAGCAGTAAACTTTTCAGGAAAGAACAAAAAAATGCATATCTATTTTACATAAAATACATTATTTACAGCAGTATTCAACGAGTCACTGCGATCAGTCTTGTTACGAGTTGTCTAGAAGTATAATGTAGATATCCATTTTTTTATGTTACAACTCTAAAAATGATTCGTACTTTTTTCATTGCTCATTTTTCCTCTGACTATTTTAACAATATCATTTGTCCCAACTAGTGAATAAAACGAACGTTAAGCCATCGCAGTCCATCTCTGTTACACATTCGGATAGACCTTCCTCTATCCATACAGGCAGAAGTGCATATCATAAGCATATGTTCATCGGAAGATTAGCATCGTTTTCCCGCGGGACGTCCCGAAGTGTATTACGAAGCGATGCCCTCGCGCGATGACAAATCCGCACAATTAACGTCGCCGTCGTACAATGTGCGAGCGGAGAGAGCCACCGACATTCGAAGCTCTTTTTCGTTCCAGTTCCGTCGTTCAAGGGGAATAGTTCGAAATCCAGCCCTCTCAGCCTCGCCCCTCGTACCCCACCTCCCCCTTCGGTCCTCGGCGTTCGCACACCCCGCTTTTTCCACGAACTCTTCGAACAACAGTTCAATCCGGGGTTGCATCGCAGCTGTCGCTACTAATGCGCACCATTATTTCCTGTTTCGTAAGCGTACCGATGTATGTATGTGCGCTTTCGCGAGATCTCGATATCGCGACACGCAACGCGTACACGTTCGTGTATTATATATATATAGATATATAATATACATAGACATATTCGGGAAAACTTACGATGTCTCGATAATATTTTATTGTAACGAGATTCGCCATTAGATTAGAACACCTGTGTCAGTTTTTATTAATTCTCTACACATGTACATCGGCTTAAAGAAATTGAACTAGAAAAAAAAAATTAATCCCCAAAAGTGTCCCTCGTGAGTATCCCATCGAACCGAAGAAAAAAGCTAATTATTATTACCGCGAGATCGTCTCGCGTCATTAACGCAAGTGCCATAACACGGCTCCCTCCCTTTATTTTTATTACGATCGGAACCCCAGCTAAATATTTTACTCGCTTTCTCGTAATATCCTACGCGTATCAATACACGTCTATATATATATATATGACACATATGTATACGTGTATGTGCATACACGCATGTGTTCCTTTTGATCGCCTTAGGTGGTATTGGTGCGTGCTCGCGACGCGTAAGCCGCTAGCAGCAACAGCATTGCTTGCCAGCAGCGTCATCCTCTTCCTCCCTCCACCACCATCCCGTTTCCGGAAACGTAAGCTGAGAACCGACAAATGTTGGAAGCCGCGAGAGAGTAAGAAGCAGCGTCACGGTGGATTGCACCTCCTGAAAAGGACTCGTCGTCTCTTCTCATTACTGCCGTACTGGAGACACGCACATCCAGGGGGGAGAAGAGTGGCGGTGGCGAGACGAGAGGGAGGGAAAGAGATAGGGTATATAGGGGAAAGGGGGATCGGAAGGAAAAGGTTGAAGGTAGAAAAGAAGGGAAATTTTCGTTTCTTAAGGACTTCGGCCCTTTGTCGCGCCGGAGCAAATTAATCCGATGAAGACACATTAAGGATCTTCTCTCCGTCTCTCTTTATTTTTTCTCTTTTTCTTTTCTTTAATAATCTTTCTCTTCTTTTTACCCTTTTTGTTGTTGCTGTGAAAAGTAGAGATAGCGAAAAGGATTTTTTACCGATTTTATCATTTTATAAAAAATGATCCATATAAAAATATAAAAATAATTATCATCGCGAAGCAAAAGTATGTTACGCGCGTTTTTGCACAGCTGCACATTTAAATTCACGCGATTCCACGTAACATCTTGTCGCTCCGCAAAATAATTCGTATTCTTTTGGGTTTACCGAATGGCGATGAAGAGAGAATCACGCGAAACAGTCAGAGGGGCGATAGTCACTCATGGGCTGCACCGAGAAAATTAAATTGGATTTGCTTTTGCGAAGAAAAGAGGCTGATAAATCTAAAAAAATATGTGTTTGACAGATATTGGTCTTCTCTCTCCGCCTACCTCTCTTTCTACCCCTAAACCCCCCTTCAATCTCTCTCACTCTCTTTCTCCTTCTATTTTAGCAACCCCAACGTTCAATTCTGTTTCGCTTTTCCCTCATTGCCTCTCTCTTCCACTTTCCAACTTCGATACTTCTTCCAACTCTATCGCTCTACCCTCCACACAACACACGCATACTTTCTCTCTCTCTCTCTCTCTCCCTCACCGCTTCCGTTACTTTAAAAATTACCATATCTCGAGGTAACAGCTGTCGTAGCCGGCCGCAACATCTGATAAACTGATAGTACTGACACACGCCAGAACTGTGCCAAGCGAGAGCGAGAGAGATAAAGAGAGAAACGGAGAGGGAAAGAGACAGAAAGAGGGAGATTGCGCTTCCTGTACACCCTCTAGCCACCTCTTTCCATCCCTCTTTTTCATCCCTACCGCGCGAATACACCGAGGAGAGAATACGTATGTACACGGTGGTGAAAACGCGTTGGGAAGATATTGCGAATTCTATGGTTTTCGTATTACGCTACCGCCCACCCCACCATCCCCCACTCACACACGCGTCTACACTCTCGCACAGACGCACACTTCTGCCTTCGTTCAGTTTCACGGAGGCTACGGATCCACCAACCCCGCTTCCCCACCTCGCACCGACTACTACGGTGGCTTCAATTTCGTACGCGGATACGTTTTACGTGCACTGTTTGCGGCCCGCGGAACCATAAATTTAACAGGCGGATTTTCCAAGAACTGGGAGGGTCCTACCTTCTTGGGAGTGATTCGCTAGGTAATTTAAGGTAAGATCGATCGATCGTGTAAGTATCAATGAGTAAGAAACAATGGCTGCCTTGTTAAACTCCTTCTCAAATGGTGGGAAGTTAATGAATCTCTTGATAGTCACGAACGACAGTTTGCTTTTTCTATCGTTTAAATCGCTCGATATATTCCTTACAAGATAGGTCCTAATTCTTTGATATCTGTTTTAATTTTTTAAGAGACTCTTCGAACCAATTCTAACTAGACGCTAACACGTGTGCGCGAAGGAACATCAACGTCTAACCTCAAACTCGTATATTTCATCGTCAGCCTAACTCGATTACATTCGAATTTGAGAAGCGTATATAACTAGGGACGACAGTGTGTTGCCAATCTCGTCGAATTAAGCAGCAAAAGCCCGGCTGGCGGCCAATAACCGAATCATAATTCCTTGGTTTTACAGGAGCGCGAGCAAATCGAATGTGTAAGCTCGGGAGAAAGTGTACCGAGGTGAAGGGAAAGCAGCTCTCGCTCGCGTCGAGATGAAGTCGCGGCAAAATCGGGTGAGGCGTATCGGGGAGCGAGCAGAGTTGCCAGGGGTGCGGGTAACTTTACTGCGCAAATTAAAGCGAAGTGGCAGTCAGTAATTTTATGTGCCCATCTCAGCTACTGATATTGAATTTCCTTAGTGGCTTAATCCGAATCGTCGAACATGGAGAAGGTAAAGAGGGCTGGGGGAGGGGTAGAGGAAAGAGGGATGCATAGTGGCTGCTGGCAGGAGCGATCTCACGAAATTGAAATCATTACTTTACGGGCGAGCAGGCAAAATTGGCTACGCCGGGTGGATCCCAATAGTATTTTCAAAAATGTCGACGTCTCGTTAGACCGAAGATTGTCGTCGTATACTCGATCGGGTCGATGTTTTAAATGTGAAATAATGGAGAAAAATATTGGAAAAGCGGGCTGGCACGGGTAGAAATCGTTCGGGGGAAATCGAGAAAATGTGGAATGCGAATGCGTTCGCGTAGATTGGAAAGGAGTGGAGGTATCACGTGTATCTAATTTACTTGAATTTTTTATCGTAACCGACAGCGTTGGCTTCTTCTTCCTTTTTATCGTGCAAAATTATCTTGTTATTTTCTCAAACGACTGCGGATACGGATAGAAATTAATTTTTATTATTATCAATTATTGAACATCGAAGTGATAGGATTAAAAGTCTCCCAGTTTGATCTTAATAAAACACCTTATAAAAAAGCTCAAAGACACATGTTCAAGTCGAAATAGAACCAGCCGGAAGAGAATAGTCAAAGTTGCCATAAAATAATTAGCAAAGCGTCAACGCTTTCCTTTGATTTATCATTTTAGGGTCAGTATTCCCCCGTTTACGAGAAGATCTCCACTTTTACCTTCGAAAGATAACGAAAAAGCAGGGAAATGAGGAAAATGAGGAAGACGCTGGTCACGCTCTCGTTTACGATGCTCGGCTGGCTGCGTTGGCCGTATAGGAGCTCGGAGTGGGGTGAAGTACGGGCGACCGACCGTGGGAGAGGGGCGAGAGGGACCGAGGGGTTGCGGAAAGAGGGGAGAAAGAGAGGTAGTAGAAGATAGGACGCAGGGGCGTCGTACGGTGCCCATGGGGCACAAGGCAATTACAAAATTGCAAAAATTAACCATAAAACCCGGCTGGCATACCGACGCTGCCATAAAGCCGGCCGGACTGCCGGCCAATCGGCGCATATTTTTGGCGTTTACGACCAATCACGCGGCCGCTGAGAGAACGTCGGATGCGTCTCTTTCTTTCTCTCTAGCGTACTTCTTCCTATCTTCGGAGTACACGGATTCTCCGCGGAAGGAAAATTGCATAGCGATTTCGCGGCGTTACTCGAAACAACGTTGTAAAACGGCACTCGCTTTACCCTTTTTCCTTTCTCTCTGCGTTCGTTCCTCGACCGATCGCCTCCGTCCGTTGCTACTCTTTCCTATCTTAGCGACAAAGAACGTGGAGTGAGAGTCGCGGATCGTGCGATGCTTACGAAGCTTTTCATTATAAATATCGCATGTACAAATTGGGTTACTTGATTTATGGGATATTTCCTGAGGCATGCATGCTGCCAGATAAATGGTCAAGAATATTCTCTAACGTCTAGCGAGATAGAGTCGAAATGTGATCTAATTTTAGAAGAACGTGTAAAAATATGTGCAAAAACGTAATCTCAACATAATCTTTATCTATATTATAATTACTTTAATCGTTTCTATTTTCATTTAATAAATATAGTTATAGGAGCAATATAAAATAAGCTGTAAAATTTCTAGACGCTTAGACAATTCTTATTCATCATCTCGATCGGTCTAGCCAATCGATTTCGAAACCAGCATCCCTTCCACAGGACGTAAACGTACCTATTCTCCCATTGAACTCTCGTATTTGCGTTCTCTATCTTCCCGTCTCTCTCCTCGCGGCACCCCTCAAACGTACACAACGCGCGCACGTTCGTAGGTACGTACGCGCGTTACAATAAGTCCGCGGCCCGTTTAATAGAATAATTAAGGGCCCTTATGCGGCAGCTGATGCCCTTGCTCCAACGTTCATACGCATATACCACACTCATAGGATACGGTACACGCACGAGTACGACGTATGCACACATATACGGGGTGTCCCACGTAAGCACTAACAATTATCCATTTTAGATACGAATATTCATACGAAATAACGTCAAGTTATTAAGAAATTCATAGATCGATTTATTGTTTATTAGAAAACTACAAAAATCACTTTACAATGTTTAATATATTTTGGAAAATTCTCTCGTAATAGGATTAGTGAAAAAATTTACTTTTGACAATTTTACTTTATCTATGTGCCGAGTTCTTAGATAGTTTTTTGGCATTATTAATATTTTACAGAATAAATGGATACGACACCCTATATATTGTACGTATGTCGTATGTATGTATGTATGTATATATGGACGCAGCTCTGGCTAGGCTAGGTTTCTCTCCTATTGTCGTCTTCGTGGGGTGGCTCGTTCGTTTTACACAAGGGGGTCAGGAGAACCAAGCGGAATTAATGCATTCATGAAAAGTGGCCTGCAGCCGGGGCACCCGTGTATGATTATTTCAAAACATTCGGTAGGCCGACGGCACGGTATGCGTTACACGCCACCACGCCGTATGACAAAGTAAGTATCTACCCGGTCTCGTGCTACGGGATCTTTTGCACATTCGCATTTAATGTATCATAAAACGGTAGGAAAACGTTGAAGATAGCGAAGGATACACGTGTACGCGTATGTAGGAGTCTGAGAGAAAACGAAATACCTGAACTTCGGGGAAGATAAAATAAATTCTTCTATATTGTATTTCTTATTTCGGATAATTCAATATCTACTTTATGATCGTTGATGTTGATCGTTGACACTTCGATTGCTATAGCAAAATATGAAAAGCTGTCGCAAATTTCAGAGATCATTACCTAGATCCTTTTGCAAAAATTATCATATACGTGTATCTACATATATTATAATATTATTATTATTATTAATGTATCCTGGATAGCACATTAATTCCTTCATTTCCCCTTTCTCCTATCCCCAATATCGAACGGTAGCTACAGGAATACATAAATTTCTTCTTACCACTCCTATCTTTCCCACAGTTCACGATAGAAAGGAGAAATAGGGAAAAGGATCGGTATAGTAGAGAAAGTCGTGTTCGTTCGAGAAGCGAGTCGTTCGTTCCCGGTCTTACAGTTCAAAGTCGGTCCGGAGACGGTGCGTGCCGTGGCGGGAGCGGCGACAGGATTTAAATACGGCACGTTAAGGCGTTGATATGGCACCGGCGGTAAAGTGTAAACCGCAGGATTCCAATGGAAACAGTTATTTGCGGTCACGAAGCGCTCTCCGCCGCGTAATTCCGCATCGCGCGAAACCTCTTCGGCACACGCGCGCACATTTCACCATCGCGTACATCGGTACACCTGTGTGTGTGTGTGTGTGTGTGTGTGTTTAAGTATACGTATACGTGTGTGTATGTGGGACGTAACCGATTCGTGCACTGTACACACCTTCCTTCCGTCCTTCCTTTCCCAGGAAGCGGAGTCAAGTGGACCCACCGCCACCGCCGGAAACTCCGCTAATGACTAAACTTGCTAATTTCGACCAATTAGGCTCCTACCGCCCACCTCTCTCGTTCTCTCCTTCTCTCTCATTGCTATACCACCCTCGTAACGTGCCAGTCGATCTCCTACTTCTCCTTACTCTCTTCTCCTCCTCCTCCTCCTCCCCTGCCTCCCCGTTACTCTACACTTCACCTGGTAGCAGAGACACGCCATGGCGTGCATTAAGGAAACTGCGTTTATCTTGGCCGACAGATTTTCTTCTTCTCTTTTCTTTCCTTCTTACTTTCTCACTTTTTTCTCTCTCTCTCTCGAGACGCTTTGCTTCTTTCAGAGTTGAGGGGTGGGGGGGTTAGTCGAAGCCGCTTATCGAAGATTTCGATATTTTAATCGGTTTGGGATTTTCAGATCTTCTTATCACTGATAAATCGTAGCTATGATTTTCTTTAAATTGTACTTACGTTTTCAACTATACTATAAGTTATTAAATATTAGCAGCATACTCGAATGCGCTTGCGATTTTTTGTAAATATAATTCGAGAAAAACGTCGTCAGATTACGTCGGGGTACAAGAAAAAGGCAAAGATTGGAAGGACGTACACGGCTCTTAGTGTCAGCGTTTTAAAGTGGACATAAATTAATACAAAAGCCGATAAGATGTTTCCATTAGCTAACAGGGACTTATAATGTAAGTTGTTTTCTTTCTTGCGGTTAGTCTATGGTATGATAATGATTTCGTAACCTTGCAGGTAATGTGTTTCATTATCGTTGAGATTCGTGATGAGGTTTTGTTAAAAAAGAAAAATTCATAATCTCAAACATATAATGCTACGTCTGCTTACGTAAAAGCTGAATAAAAAGACGATAAGAACGTAGGAATAGAGAAAAAAAGCCGAAAGCGAACGGTCAAGCGGACGAGAAGAAAAAACGAGAGCGAGAAAAAAGATAGAAAAAGCGTTAGAAGATAAAGACAGAGAGAGAGAGACAACGACTCAATCAACGTGTTCCACGTCAATGATGCGTCGGCACGATTTAATCCTAGGCTAACGCCAGCCGACACGGTTATTTTCAAACGACGAGCCGCTATGCGGACACTTTTAGAAACAAAGCCCGCCGTCCACGTGGTTGGCAACGATTCCAGTTCCGCGCTCTCTGCTCGCCGACCCTGATGTGCTCTTGCTCCCTCGTTCGCGCACGAGTTTCGTCCACCTTCTTTCCGTGCACCTCTCTTCCTTCTTCTCCTCGTTCTATCGTGTTCTCGTTCGGAGACCTCGCCGTGGTATACGTGACGAGTCAATTTTCTTTCCTTTTTCTCGTTTTGTTCGGTTTTGTATTTCTTTTTGTACTCGATTCTTTGACTCGGTGACTCATTGCTTGACCGTTCGCGAGAAAATCTTTCGCGAGCGTGTTATAATATTCTCAGCTTTATTTCTTATTTATTTCTTTATCCGATCTTCGTTTCTTTTTTTCAAAAAGCTAACAAAATTAAAGACAGACACGCGAACGGCAACTTATATTTCCTCTTAGCATTATGGTTTTGCAGGGAAATAAATTACACGATTAATGGTAAAAATATCTTTTATTTCCAAAATTAGGTCTTATAGCTCTCATCGTCGACATTCGATATTTTTTTTATTAAAATCTTTATAACGATCTTAATAACGAAACACGACCGTCCTCCCTCTGGACCCTTCGCACGAGAGCATAGACACATACATACATACGTGGGATGAAGAAGGGATTTTAATTCCCGAAGCGTTCGTGGCTTTTCAGAAAAATGATCAAGACGACGACTCTGGTAAAGGGAAAAAGATTAAAGTTTTCGGAGGACCCTAGTTGCGGTGCAAGCACGCTTACGAGTAGTGGGAGAGAGCGAGAGAGAGAGAGAGAGAGAGAGAGAGAATGATAGAGTGAGCTAGCGGGATCCTGACGAACGAGTGGCCGAGAGATATTGAGTGTCGTGGTCGGTTTGAAGTTCGCATAGTGTGTAGTAACAAGCTGCCACTACCGGATATTTATGGGGGCCGTCGGGGGTCGAAGCCTGTATCGGCTTCGCTTCGTATAGCTTGCCCGCACCGAGCCGTGCGCAAATAACACTTTTACACTTTAACTTTAATGCCGAGCGTTCTTCGCTCTTTCGTCTCTTCTTCTTCTTCTTCTTCTTCATCTCCTCCTCCTCCTCCTCCTCCTCCTCTGCTTCTTCATCTTGTTCCTTTTCTCTCTCGCGCTCACTCGAGAAAGTCCCATCTTCCGCTACGAATTGACCCAGAGAGGCATGCAATTTCTTTGACTCCTCCTCCTCTCGTCTACCTTATCTCGGATTAACGATTGCACTTTAAATTAAATGTACATACAAATGCACGTTTCGTACCGTGTGCATATGTATGCGTGCATGGGTGGGTAAGTAGATTACGTGAATATCTTATTTAGTTGTGTAATTTGCTAACGAAGTTTTGTCTGTTCTCGCGTAAAATTGATAAACTTTATATATTCGAGATAAGCGTTTAAATGTTTAGTTCCTTTGTACTAGTTACCGCGCATGAAAATGCAAATCATATATTTTAGAGACAGCGTTGGACCAGTTAGCTGATTTGCGATCATTTTCCTTCCGCTCTCTTTTTTTTGTAATTTTTCATTGACATTAAAAATAACGCGAATCATTAACGTTTCTATAAACAACTCGATTTGATCTTCCGTTCTAAAAGTAACACTACGATGATGCGTATAAGTGGAAGAAGGAGTAAAAGGGAACATACATATTAAGAGGCCGCCACACCGAAACTCTGAAGCTTCCGTTGACTGGTGCGCGGCCCGTAGCTACGTACGGGGCATTAATGCGACGGAGATTTATGTCGCAACGGCGAGGATGAAATTCCATAGCGGTAGGTGCGCGCATAAGTGCCGGCGAGCTGGCTCTGCTGGAGGCGGAAGAGTTATGGTACCCTCTACTGATATCTACTATAAACCCAAGCCCTCACCCCTCTTTCTTCTCTCTTTCTCTCTCTCTTTCTCACTCTCACGCTCTTCGTTCAGCCATGCCACGCTTAATTAAATACGTATTAAGGGTCTAAGGGCATTCTGGTGTATCCTACGTGCGCTCGTAACCCTCTAAACGACGGCCTTGCCTCGATTCCGCTCAAATGTTGGACCTGTTTCTGTCTTAAAATGATAATGGCTAACTGCTGCTTTTGCTAGATTTATGCTGTTTATGTGGATTAGATAGACCGGATCTCGGGGAGAGAAAGAACAGAAATGCCGTTTCGATAAATGGGTTATTTGGTGAATCGTTAAGCGATGATTAATAGACTTAGTGTAATTAACAATATGCGATACCATGCTAGGATAGCTTGAAAGCTATTAATTAAAATATTAATAAAGTAGATAGTCTCCAAAATTTAGCTTGAAATTAGGTAAAGCTGGATTATGTAAAAGTATTATTCAGAGAGATACTACGGAGAATATGTATAGCGACAAGAGACATCCGTGTACAAATTTCGGTGAATTTTCGAAGGATATACGGTCGACTGATGAATTATTAAACAATGTTTTGCAAACCAAATATAATTTTATATATCATAGCCGAAGTGCGATTCGAGCATAAGTGAACATAAAATTTAGCGAAAGGTCCATACAATTTTGACACTATCAAAAGATTTATTCTTATCAAAAGGACTACCACAAATTAGATATACATAATTTAAACGAGTCGTGTTTAACTTCTTTTCAAATTAAGAAAAATCAACATCGTCTTACCCAAGTTGTCCACGACTAAATATCACTAGCGGATAAAAGTGAATAAATGCATAATACCCGTACTACCAAATAAACCGTTAACGAATCGAGACGATCAAAAGCAATCTGACTATCCCGAGCTAAAAAAAAAAGAGAAATCTCTGAAAAATATTCAGCCGTAGGAGGTATTCATCATACGCTTCACCAACTACGATATCCATCGAGTACCGAAGAACGGCAAAAACGTGCAAAAAGAAAAGGAAGAAAAAATGAAGAAAAGAAAAGAACAATCATAAAGAACACCGAACGGAACGCAGCTAATAAATGTATCTGCTACGCGCGGCGTCATTAAGTGATCCTCAAGGGCAAAGAGCTATCGCGTCGTACTTGTTGCATACGGGCAACGTTACGGACCGATTCTTCCGGCCGTCGGGGTTCCTCTACGTAATTGCATACCAGAAACGCGGCCACCCGATGATCCTCCCTCTCTTTCTCTCTCTCTCCCACACACACACGCACACACTTTCTCTCTATCTCTCTTCTCATCGTACTCCTCGGCTCGGTTTCTCTCGAGGGCATGCCGGTTCCTCGAAAAAGGGAGCCCGCAACAGTGTGTATGCCTTTTCATTTGTACGCCCTCCTAGGTTATACCTGTAATAGTTGGTCCACCAGGCAAACAGGACCAACTATCGGGACCTCTTTCTCTCTCTCTCTCTCTCTCTCTCTCTCTCTCTCTCTCTGTCTCTCTTCCTTTGACCGCTCGCGCAACTCTAATTACTATAATCATTTACACCAATAATTAGATTATTTTCAAGCCTGTCTTACCGGTCCCTCTCGGTCATTATAGCCCGACACAAGTTATCATTACATGCCCGTGCCGATTTTTGTCTCACTTTCTCTCCAAAGCAGTCCTATCTGCTATCTTTCTTTTTTTCCATGTCTCTTCTTTTCTTTGCATCTCCAAGCGGGACCCCGTTCTTTCTGCTCTAGATTTTCGTTTTCTCTCCAACTCTCTTTCTCTCCTTCTCATTTTCTCTTCTACTCTCCCTCGCTCTCTTGTTTCCTACAATGGAGTTCGACGATTGTCTTCTCCTCCTTCTCCTCGTCCACGAAACAACGTTTATTACGGAAAGCAAATCTTCCACCGTGGCGCTGAGAGTATTCGCAGTTACAAGAGAGGAGGGCATTATTACAAGATACAAATGCTTTATTTTATTGTTGCCGGCCAGTTGCACAGGAATGCCTGAACCATTCCCCGCGGAAAATTATTGCTTGAGAAGAAGAGGAGGAGGTGGAGGACGGAGGGAGGGTACCGACTCTTGACCGTCATTACCAGAGCATTCCCTTCGAGTGTACATACATATATATATACACACAAGTGTATATGCATCTATACACGTATACATACATATACCTAGGTATAGGTATATACGTGTACGGTATACACGTAGCAGAGTATTTTGTAGGTACCAACCTTATCCTAACTCTTCTTCGCGAACAAAGACCATCCCCCGGAACGAAGTTACTTGAGACGCTCGAAATTATACGTTTGCACGACACCGATGATCTTCCTACGTTCGACGCCTCCTCCTTTCTCCCTCCGGCTCTTGAGTATTACACAAATCGTAGAACGCGTTTAATAAACACTGGTTCTGCACTTTTGAAAGGGTGTTCGTGATTATGATTTCGAATGGAATGTGGCGAATGATTTATTGATCGTTCGGTCGGTGCGTACGAATTTCTTTACGAAGGATTTAAACGATTTTAGATAACGGAGATCAAAAGTGGAGATTGCGTATTATCATTGGGGAGTTCGGTATAGTATATTTAGACATATTTTTATAAAAACCTGAACGGTATCCGTTTCTACAAAAATTTCAAGACTTTTAGGTCCTTAAATAAAATAAACTATAAAAAGATTCAATTTCCGATCTCATCACGCTCTCTCTCTCTCTCTCGTTAATTTAACACAATAAAAAGGCTCTACGTGATCGTGTTCGCATCATTACCGACCATCGCGATGACGTTTGCATAACGTTAGATCGATAGATCGTTGTTTGGTAACTCATTGGCCTAGAAACACATGCAAGACCCGTGTACTTCGATCGGTTCGTTTCTTCGCCAACGATCACCTGGCTAATTTTTGTAATTATACGCCGATGCTCGCAGGCTGTTTATCAACAATCACGATTTATACTCGCGAGCGTGTAACGAGGAAGGAAGAGTCCGCCGATCGGCTTTCCGCGATTTATCCCCGTGCAAGGACGACATCGATACATTATTGTTTGATGACACGTAATACCTCGAGCAATTACCGTTATCAAGCGAACGCAGCGGTGCATCTATCGATTTATTCTCTCCGATCTTCGACGATCGATTCCGCGAAAGATCAGTAATTGCGACTTGGTTTTTCCAACGAGATCGAGCCATTCGTATCGGCGAGTTAATCATTTTATTTAATTACTAATATCCTCGTTTCGTTTGTCAATAATTGTAAAAAGAAATTTAGACCGATGATTAATCAACTTGTACTTCATAAACACGACTTTAAGTCGCACGCTCGTTATTAACATTTATTTATGAGCAACGCAGATGCAACAACACGATCATCGACATAAACAATAATAACGGCTGATTTATTATAGGTATCGAGCACATACGATCATTTCCACGTACATAATTCATGTCAATAAAGTATTATCATCTGCAACAATGCGACGATACGTGATATCGAAATCAAACAACGCCGAGTAAAAAAATGATAGCAATCGATATTTCGAAATCGAAAGAATTATTTAGAAGATTTCTAGCTTCGATTGTTATTATATAAATTATCGAAATCATCGATATCGTCGTTTAAAGGTAACCAAACCGATCTCTTCCCGTATCTTCTCTGTAAAAAATCACGTGACTCATTCTATCATACCAGCAACATAACATAATATATATATAAGCGATCGTAAAGAAACAAACGGATCAACAAAGATCATAAAGAAATGTTCGTCGTTAATACTTGTCCGATGGACGGCTGAATGGTCGAAGATTCTTTCAACGTCAATCACTGCGGTCGAGAAGAAAGAATAAGTATAAGAAAAGAAGAGAAAAGACCGTGCGAAGATTACGTTGCAATTCGAAGGACAGTAGTAGAGCGAACTCGTTGTCGTCGTTGTCGTCGTCTCTTCGACGACGAGCGTTTAGCATCGAAAACGAGTTCCGGGCCGTCGGTATCAATCTTTAGACCGAGTTCCTTTCCAACTGTTACAAGCACCGGAACGCCGTCGTTATCGTATGGAACGAGGCGCCCTCGTTATCGTCGCTTATCGCTAATAAGATCGCTGGACCGCTCGTTATCGTCACCGTCGCACTCGCCCCGTTCTCATTTTCGTACGATTGTGATCGTTAATTATCCCTATCGCAGCCGATCGTGCTCGTCCCCCTCCCCTTTTCATTCTCTCCCTCTCCTCGTCTTCTCTTCCTCTCCTTCTGTTTCCACCTCTCTCTCTCTCTCTCTCTCTCTCTCTCTCTCTCTTTCTCTCTTTCTCAGTGTCTCTCCTTTTCTTCCCCTCGGCGTTGTCCTTCTCTCCATCGT
The DNA here is from genome assembly GCA_032403825.1 of Odynerus spinipes. Taxonomy (NCBI): domain Eukaryota; kingdom Metazoa; phylum Arthropoda; class Insecta; order Hymenoptera; family Vespidae; genus Odynerus; species Odynerus spinipes. The sequence goes on along the minus strand of JAIFRP010000010.1, from coordinate 938,962 downwards.
CGTCGTCGTTCTCCTCGTCATTATCATTTCAGTAATTACCGGTGTATCCCCTCGTTATCATCTTGTTATCGCTCGACCGTCGTCGCACTTCCGCGAAAGCTCGCACGAATTTCGTGCGATCGAGCTGCGGGGTCATAGGTCATAAATTTGTTGAATCGAGCACCGAGTTCTCTCTTCTTTCCACTGTCTCTATTTCTATCTCTCTTCCATTTGTCTATTTTCCTCCTCCTCTCTCCCTCTCTCCCGTTTTCTTTTTTCCTTTTTCCCTTTCCTGGTTCTATCGACGAACGATAAACGTCGAAGCTCAGCGAGCTTCGAAATTTTCCGAACCGGAACATGACTCTTATTGGATTTTATTGATAACTAACCGAGATATTCGTGCGTGGAACGAGTGTCTTTTTCTTCCTTTTTTTCGATCTTTTAGTTTTCGGAAAATGCAATTAAAATGGCCCAGTACCTACGTATGTATGGATATGGGCGCGTATCCGTTTACTTTCCGCGTTGCGTATCGCCGAGTCGATTTTTGGACGATACTTTTATTATGTTACGTAGCAATAGACGTATGAATTTATTGCAATGAATTTTGTTACAAACGTAACTACATTCTTACGAATACCAACGACGCAAGTGTACGAACACACTTTCAATTTACTTCATAGTTTAGTCATTCAACGCGCCGATATCATAATGCAAAAATGTAAACTCCTCTGTATTCCGCTGGTCATGTATATAACTCCCGAAGAAAGGTGAAAAGTTTTCATCATTATCCATCATTTCGATTCTGAAAGGGCGACTTTGCGCAAGATCCAAACGAGGCGCGTTCCAGACGCGCGACGGATATAACGGGCTGCTTGGGCACACACGACCTCGTTATATATGAAATATCCGCTACTTCGGGATTAATATCGTTGCTACGCAGCAATCTGCGTAATGATTCAGACGCAAAGAGCAATACAGGAAGGTATTAATACGCGGAAAATACATTTCTCTTTCCATCTCTCCCTCTCTTCCTCTCTTTCTCTAATTAATATCTTTAGCTTTACCGTCCTTCCTCGTTTATTCCCTCTCTCTCTCTCTCTCTCCCTCTCTTTTCTCGTTATACATATTAGTCTTCGTCGTGGCAACGATATCACCGCTACCACCATAATCATTCGTTTACGATTAATAAAGTAAGCTCGTTCTCTCTTTCTCTTGTCAACGTAAAGGCGTCCAATGAAGCTTGCCCGCGCAGATGTTCCGATAAGGCGAACGGATAATTAATAATGAACGGTTAACAATTAACAGTGAAATTAGCGCATAACGCTGCAAGGCTTAATTGGATGCAGCAGCTGGCAGGTGGTACGTGCATGCTCTCGAGTTACGGATAGATATAGACGGACTAAAAGCGAAACAGAGAGAGGGAGAGAGAGAGAGGAGGAGGAGGAGGAGGAAAGCACGAATGTGCGTAAGAGAGCGACAGAGAGAGAGAGAGAGAGAGAGAGAGAGAGAGAGAACGGAGAACCGTTATGGCTCGTATTTTTTGACGCGGCATTTGAAATAAAGAGCCGCCATCGGCATGGAAAAGAAAGTAGGGGAGAGGTGAGGTCGAAGGAGGAGGAAGGAAGAAGAAGAAGAATAAGGTGCTCGTTATCCTGAAGGTAAAGGACACGCACAAGTTTTCGGGCGATACACGGCACGTCGATCGAGGGACAACGACCCGCTGCGTTTACCGGGAAAGGACGATTATTGTTAATTAAACTGGGCGTGTCACGTGGAGGGATTCACGCGGGTTTCACGCTTTCTTAACGAAGGGACCTGGTCGTTTTTAGAATTCTAATGGCCCTTTTCAACCCCCTTCTCTCTTTCTCTCTTCCTCTTTTGCCGAACAGTTCCGTTTTCCAGAGAGTTTCCACGCGTTTGCATTTCGCTTCGAAGACTTAACGATGCTTTGTCCATTCCGTACTACCATCCACCGTTTTTCCATTGATAGTTTATCGTAAATGGTCGATGAAAAAAATTAACGACGAATTAATCCGAAAAACGGATTAATTTTTATGGAATTCGTGATCGTTTAAAGAATTCTTTTGCGACGGTACAAGGTCGTCATCGAAATCGCAATTTTTACACCCTATCCATTGTCGAACTCGGTCGAACGAGAGCCTCCCGATGACTTTCTTTCTCGAGAACCGATAATCCTGAGCTACTCCCACGAGAATCCAGCACTTTGGTAATCCATTAGGAAAAGCGGCACTTGGACCGGTTACACCGAGCCGCTTACGCTTCCTCCGCGAGAACGATAACGAGGATAACGAGTTAACGCGATCATTTTCCGTAGAAGTAGGGAGAAGGAGTAGGGTAGCTAGCTGGAGCCACCGCGGCTACGTCGGCCGAGGAAATTCGACTGGATGCCGGAAAAGATCATAAAGGAGAGTAATTAGAACGAGCTTTGTTCGCCGACGTGACAATGCTGCACCGCTTCGTTTTCGAACTCCGTCATCTACCCACACTGTACTCCACCCTCGAGCCATCCTCGATCCACATACTCACCCTACCCTATTCCCAGTCCCACTCTTCGACCCAGCCGCGACCCCGTCCTCGCGATCACCCGAATTCGATCGGGAAAAAAGAGAAGCGCGTTCAGCCGTTAACACTGACCGAAGGTTTTAGAAGCTTTTTCCTTTTTTTTTTGTTTTTCGGTTTGGGTTTTGATCTCGATGCGAAATTAACGGCTGGAAAATTAGGCCTTTGATCTTGACACGCCTACGGAGCCGCCGTGCGAATGCGCGTGGAAAGGAATTAGAGCCGAGTTGGGGTATGTGGTATATATCTAGATGTGCACTAGTTCTTTCAATGGCGAGATATTTTTATTGGAATTTAATATTAAATAATAGAATGGAGAGCGAGGCTTGGGTTTATAAGAGAAATTAGATTTTTTGGGTTATTTCTTGAATAGCGGATTTTTTATTTAACACTGTTACCTACTGTCTTTCCGACTGCGAGCAGGTAGTACTCGTACCAATAATGTTTCGAAAACGACCAGTTCCACCGACTGGCGTACTTTATTATTTTATTACTTTACCGTCAAACAATGCGTGACTCTTTAGTGCTAGTCCATTGACCTGCGCGAACGACCATGTCGTACTGGTTCGCCGCATAACTCATTTCACTACTAACCAAAAAGTCTTGTAGAACTACGCAACTTCTTTCCTAAAACAACGGCTATTCTTCTTGTTTCAGATAGTCCAAAAGAACCGGAAGAAGAAAACCGGTTTCCGTATAGTCGGACCGCAGCAGTAAGGTCCGCGAAGGGGTGAGTGGGAGCAAGAGGAAAAAAGACAAAAAGGCGTTAGAGCGAGAGGGAAGGAACGCAAAAGCGAGGGCGCGGAAGAGAGAGGTAGAGTGAAGTAGAGTCTGAGAGAGAGAGAGAGAGAGAGAGGTAGGGCCCAAAAGCTTTTGTTTTTCGTCGTGACAAGCTGTCGGTGGGCTCCTTGGGCCCACCTCTCATCGGTCAAGCTGGCGAGCGCTCTAACCGCTGGTATGAACCCCCACCACCCGGGCCACCCCGCAGCCTACCCCCACCACTCGTCTTTGTCAAGCAGTCCACACCATACAGGGCCCGGTGGGCCTCACCACGGTTACGGGGCGAGTGGTGGCGGCGGTGGTGGTGGCGGCGGTGGCGGTGGAGGTACCACGACCACCCCGGACCTACCGAGCCCTCATTCGCCACCCCATGGAGCTGCCACGGACCCGGCTACTCCGTACGGCTCCCTACAGGCTGGACAGGGTATGGGCGCCAATGGACATCACCATGGAGCCGGTGGTATGATGACCGACCATCCGCACCATCCAGGACATCCCCATCCCCATCTACCAGGTCATCCTGCTTACCCACCGGTCAATCACAATAACAACTGTACGCTTAAGGTAAGACGCCTACTTTTGTTTTTACGAGCCTTTTACCATCGACTCCTCGTATATTTATAGCGGTAGGACGAGTCGAGCCAAGCCAGTACCCGCTTGTCCTTCTCTTGCTTGACACTTTGCTCGGAATTATGGTAGCCGACTGGAATGAATTATTTCGTGTCGCTCCTTCGGTTTTCGGCGGTAGAACGATCGTCGGTGAAGGTGCAGCTGTCGCGTTTGTACTCAAGATACTTTGTTCCAAAGCCGAGTGAATTCTTTCGTACTGCTAATTAAATTTTGGAGATAAGAAAATCTGGAAATCTCCTAGAATCGAAAGACAACCGAAGAGTTTACTTTAGCTGGCTTATCGAAGATATACGTAGGTATATACATTAACGAAAACTTATTAGCCTGTTCGTCGATTGGAACCTGCTTTTTACAGCTGCTATCGTCTCTTATCTGTCATACATATACATAATTACTTTTTTCTGTATTCTCGAACGGAAAAAAAACGGGCCGAAACGTCAGCCACGATTTTTCAATAGAGCTTAGGAATCTTTGTAATAGCCGGTAACGCGAGCGCAACGCACCACGAGCGGTTTTCACGTTTCAACGCGAGCAAACTCCACTTTCTATGTTCATCCGTTGCGCGAGAATGACCATGAGAGAAAGTTCTTTAAGCGGAAGCACTTGAAACTAGTATCGCACTATTCATATAATAATCAATGCGCGGATCTTTTACTACGGGCGATACTTTCTATCTTGTTCGTCTATCGAAATTTTATTATTCAAACATTCACTCGATTCTTCAAACGTTGTAACCGTAAATTTGTTCAGTCCCACTGGAAATGTTTTTTCTTTTTAAAATATAACAAGTGCTGCAACATCAATGATTAAAATTATATTCATAAAACACAAAATGTACACTTGTTAATAAAAAAAAAAATCCAATTTATTTACTCGACTTATAAAGAAATGCTATTTGAATGGCTAAGTGTACTTTATGTAAAACAAGATATTCAAGAAACATTTTGATTAAAAACATTTATTTGACCATGGGACGCGGTACGACTCTTTCTCTTTCCATAAAACATCGAAATGTAAACACAAAGGCACAAAAATATATTTTACATATTTTTCAGTGGAATAATACGATATCTGTACTCGACGCGCGTAAGCTTTGTAAAATAATTTCATTCCTTTTTTTCAAAGCCTCTTTTCGAATGCTCTTGATACCTAATATATTCCGGTATTTTGAATTTCTCTTCGTGCTCTAAATATTTCAAAAAACCGGTTCTCTGTCTGTATAATGATTCTACGTGCGTAAATGAGTACTTCAAAAATATTAAACTAAATGTCGAAAAAGCCGTATGTGCGTTTACGCGATAAAAATTTTATTTTAACCGATTAACCGACTATACTGTGACTACGTACATATATTTATAATGTAATATTTAATTTTTTGTATCCCTTTGAACGCTTCTCGAAATTTACATCGTGATTTTTCGGCAACAAACAAAAACGTTTTTTACGTTCCGCTTGTTCCACAAACACGAAGAGACCACCTGACCACCGTACTTCCCCATCACCCATCAAAGCTAGTCTCTTAATAAACACCACCATCGTCCGATCCACGCGTCAATGCTCTCCCTATGGAAAGAAAAATCTGCCGAAGGTGCGTACAGGTGTCCACGAGAGAATATTTAACCGAGAGCCTTCACCGAAAATGGCGAAGAAAAGACGTGGCATCGAGACGAAAGAGAAACGGAAAAGAAAGACAAGGGAAGTAGAGAGAAAAGAGGCAAAGGGTCGTGAAGCTAGAATTCACCGAGTATTATCCGTCTACGTGACCCTCACTTAGCTCGCCATTGACAAACGTAACAATATGGGCATTTACCATGGAGAAACATAATTGAATAAGGGCAGAGGGGATGCCAAGGGAAGGCTACAGAGTTCTCTCTCTCTCTCTCTCTCCCCCTCTCATTCTCTTTCCTTTCTTTCCCCTTCCCTCGTCCACGGACCACTCTTACAGTCCCCTCTTTCAGCCTTAGTTAGGTCCTTTCTAGGCTCGCCTTTTTATTCTCCCCACCATACCGGCCCGTCTTGCCTTCTCAGGGTACCTGAACCCAGGGCCCCAGCGCTCTTACCAGCCTGCCTAGCGAGCGAGACGGAGAGGGAGAGACTGCAAGAGCGAGAGCGAGAGAGAGAGAGAAAGAACGAGAGAGCCCGAGAGGGGCCCAAAGCATCGTCAGACCAGTCAGTTGGGTTCTGACTTCGGTCGGAACTGGTTCGTTCCTTCTTCGTCTCTTTCCTCTTCCTTCTCTCTCGCACTCTTTGTTCGCGACACTCTCTCTCGGATATATCACGAACACGCTCCAGCCTTTTTTTTTACCCGGACACTCGCGTCCTTCCCTCTCCTTCTCCCCCCTACCCATCTCAATCTTCTCGCTCGCTCACTGTTTATATTTCACAGCCGTGAAATTCCTTAAGTTCTACGAGGTTAGCGTTAAGGACCGCTACTACTGCTACGGGTCACCGTGTTTCACCTGTCGCGTTGCGGTATTATTCCTCCGATCCTACTCTCCAACGTCTTCGAGTACGCGGAAGTTTTTCGGCGGTCCTTTCGTGGCTTCCTCGAATGGGAAGAGGCGATCACGCGAGTGTCTTTACCGGTACTTACCGCTAACTCCGTTCTCAAGAACCGTGGATATCGTTTTTCAACGTAAACTGTGTGTCGATGCGTGCTGGTTTCTGGAGTTGCCTTGTGTAGTTCGCGTCTCGTGGAACGAAGAAGTTATTTCTCGTGGTGACGGAGGTGGAGAAGGATCGTCGAAGGATCATGGAGGTCCACGCGCATCACTACAGCACCATAACCTCCCGGATGAATCAGATCAAGTGCTTTTCCGGGGATAAAATAGTAAGGAAGAATGTTCTCGCTTGTGTTATATCGCGCTATGGTGTGTGAGTTACCGATCGTTTAGCGACGGCAAGCAACGCTGTCAGAAAAATTCATTCGTGATCTGCTCGTGTGTGAAATAATATATCTCGGTAGAGTAAACGTCTCGCCTCGGGAAACGCGTTCTCGATTTTGAGATAGAAAATATCG
>JAIFRP010000010.1:893103-903587 GCA_032403825.1 Odynerus spinipes | reverse complement strand
AGAGAGAGAGAAACTCGTAACCAGAAAGTGACGAGCGAGGAGCGTGTCGCGTTAAAGGCGTAGGCTGTGGTAAAAAAAGGGAAGAGCGAGGAAAGAGTTGGAAGGGGCTGCTGACATTAGTTGTGGAGAGAGAGAGAGAGAGAGAGAGAGAGATACAGAAAACAGAGGATCGCGGAAGAAAAAGAAGAAACGTCCTTTGAATCGGACGTAAGCGAAGGTTCGCAGGTAAGCGCCAGCGGAGTGTATGTGAAGAAGTAGGTGGAACAGGGAGGAGAAGGGAAGAAGAAGAAGAAGAAGAAGAAGAAGTGGAGGGGAGTTGGAAAGTGGATGGAGGTTAGGAGGGAGTACGAGGAAGCAAAAGAAAACGAGCGTGCGGAGGGCGCGACATCGCCCGCTGCAAATTGCAATTTTGTTGTGAGATCATTATAAAATACATAATGCCGAGTCGCCTACTACCCCCACCCTTCCGTCCTTTTGCCCCTCTCTACCTATCTCTCTCTCTCTCGCTCTCTTCTTCCGCTTCTTCGTTTTCATCTTCTTCACCCATCGTTTCTCCTCCTCTCGGCATTGCCACACCGGCCGCAGAACTCTCCCCTCTTACTCTTCTCCACTCTCCCTCTCTCTCACTCTCGCTCACTCATTCTCTCTCTCTCTTCTGCAGCACCTTCAACCGGCAGGCATCCTCCGGCTGCACGACGGAGTTTGTACGAGAAGAGAGGAGGCAGCGTCTCGTTAAAAGTTTCTAGCGACGCGTATTCTTAATAGTCTGCGCGCGGACACGCCGTCATTAAAATTATAACCAACCTCCTGTGCCACCTACCACCTCTCTCCCCTCAGCCTCCCACCCCCATCCCTCCCCTGTTCGTTCTTCTCATCCTTCTCTAACCTTCCCACTCCCACCAACCGGCCACCCAACCATCCTGTTTCGCAGCTTCCGCGTTTTCGCATTTTCCATCCCCTTTCACTTGCTTCCAACGACAGCCCGGGCAACCCGTTCCTTCCTTCTCCTCCTCTTCTTCCCCCTACTCCTACTACTCCTACTCCTACTCCTACTCCTACTCCGTTAACGCATACCCGCTGAATGTGTCCGTTTAATCGAGCGCTGATGAGGTCAGGGGAATCCACGGGAAGCCGAGACTACTCCTCACTCCGACTGTGATTCTGATTCGTTAGGGACGACCGTTCCTGATCATCATCTTGATCGAATATTGTTATACTGTATGGAAATATATACGTTGATGTCGAACGCCGGCAAATGAGGAACATCGAAATATTGTTATTTTATATTTTTCATGAAATTATAACGAATTACTTTAGTTAGAATTACTAGCAAGCACGAGAACGATCATAATTTGCGGATATACGTACACAACTATTCCGTTATGTTCTATATTTAACAAAAATCTTTCTTGCGAACATAAAAACTCTGCAAAACTTCACATATCTTGTTATCCGCTATTGAAATAGGGGATTAGACTCGTTCGGTATTCTTCGGATTCTTTTTTCCCAATTCAACAGAGATTAGAGAATACATTTTCCTTCACGGTGGGCCAATCGATGTTATTGCATTACCAAACGACGTCGTCCCAACGAAAGAATATGGAGAAGTCTTGGGAGAGAGAAGTAAAACTATGAAAAGAAGAAACACTTTCGATCCAGAGTCGTAACGTAGGTTTAAACTTGCGAGAACTCGTAGTCTCGGTAAATGCGTAAATACGGGGCTACCGGATAATATTCTATATACATACATATATGTATACGTATGTATGTATATACTTACGTATACAGGTGTGCACGAGTATCCTCGTGGATAAAGTAAAGTAGCAGCGGAACCTGGTTGAAGGAGCTAAAGAAAGAGAGAGAGCTAGGGCAAAGGGAGAGGGGAGGAGTGAGAGAGAGAGAGGAGCCCACGTCGGATATAATCGTCCGGTATTTAAGTAGTGAGTTTAGATACACCGGGTATATTTAAACGCGCTTATTATCATATAAATACAAGTTGGACGTTCAATTTACGCGGCCGAGAGTTCTCTCGCTCTTCCGAGGCCCAGCTCACCTCCACCTCCACCTCCACCTCTACCTCCTCCTCCTCCTCCTCCTCCTTTTCCTCCTCTTCCCGTATCCCGGACCCGACCCGTACCCGTAGGAAACCCACGCGAGCACACGCTCGTGCGTAAGCGTCTCTACGTGTCGGCGGAGTTACAAAAGTTATTATTGTTATTACCGTACCGTTTCGAAAGTTTTGTTGCTCGCGCTCTGACTACCCACCCACTTACGCCCACCTAACTACCTACCTTTCCTTCCTTCCTTCCTTCCTGCCTGCCTGCCTGCCTTCCTGCCTTTAGTTTGCTTCCTTTTTGTTTTCTTTTTTACTCTCTTTCTCTCTCTTTCTTTTTGCTCTTATCTAATCACAGCATTCTCATTACGGCTAGTCCCAATTAACGCGATCAAGTTTCTTGGATATGCGAGAAAGTATATTGGACATTTGTCTGCTTCATTCCGATGGTTATTTTTAATCCGTAATTTCTTTTTTCTTCTTAGAAATGAAACCAACAACTGCTTCGCATGCTCGAATACTTTCGATGTATCTAATTGTTAATAGCACTCCCCATTTTCTTCTATATTTAAAGAACCAGTTCTCCAAATACGATAAAATCCACTTTCCTTATCTCACTTACCCAATTCTTCCCTCTATTCGAGCTAAGCAATTTATTAATTAAAATCAACGGATAAACGGAGCGGCTATCTTAAATACACATCTGTTCAAGGATACCGCTATCGTTCCATCTTCCAAGAGATTCGACTCAATAAAATCGCAAAGCGAGTAACTTTTAATCTGTCTTCGCGTGACGTGGATTATGTCTGGGTTGGCTTATCGACGTGTCGCTTTTGGCGCCCCCAGTCCACCCTTCTAGCCACCTTTCCACCTTTCCGACTGGACACGTCGAACCCTACTGCCTCGATCGCCGTAGGATAAACTTTCGGACGGAGTGAAAGGCTTATAAGAGAATTGTTCGATAGTGAACGCGGTTTAACTACGAAATAAACAAATTGGGTCTATAACAAAATAGTGATACACTCTCTTGCGTCGTAGGTATAGTAATTTATATTTAAATATATAACATGTGTCAACGTGACGTTAATGTTTCAATATCGTTTGTTATCTATTTTAATTTTGTGCTTACGTTATTTTATGTAAATCTCGAAACACGCGGGGATCTGTGTATCAATCGAACTTAATCTTGGGAAAATAAAAAAACGCGCGAAGCGAAACACTCCAAATTGAAAATTCTCAAATAATTGAATATATTAATGGAGGGGCTTTGAACGCGGATGCCTGGGAAATTTACCGTTTCCCAGAACGCGCACGCACGTATTCGTGTGCTCGTTCGCTTGATTTTACGTTAGCGGATTTTTATGCGTGGCAACCTGAAACATCCAATTTCAAATTTCGCGAGTAATTTAATTCAACAATTTGCGCTGGCGCGTGCGCGCACGTTTGGGATACGGTAGAAGCGACCCTTTTGCAAAATTTACAAGCATGCGCACGCGCGCGCGTATTCGATATGAGGGTGGAAGAGAGAGGGGGAGAGAGAGAGTGAACATTTTATTTAGCGACAGTGGTCTTTCACGCTAGAACGAAGTTTGCAGAATTTGCATTTCTCAGAGAAGTTTGTAATTATGATTACGCATACGATTGTGACGGTGAGATGAGCGGTGGATCAAAAATTTCAATCGCGATTTCGACGTGCCTTCTTCTCTCTTCTTTTTCACGTTTAAGCTCTTCGAATTATAACAATTATTTTTGTTAAGAGAAACATTGTTAAAAAGAAGTAAGTTGCGGAGTTCTTTATAAGTACTAGTGACGCTAGTAAAAAAAGAAACGCCTAGGCAAAATAAAATATACATTAATGAGGTAAATAACTTGAAATCGATACAAGTATCGTTTATAAAGAATATGGCCATTTATCGCATACTATGATGGCATATGGGGAAAAGGAAAAATCTTTGCTCGTTTACGTAGAGACTACGAGGGACGATACAAAAACACGAGGATGTCGAAATGGCTGACTGCCGGTCGATATCTCGAATTATACATTCTCTTGACGGAGGAGAACGGCCGGCCACCGTGTGTGTATACCCGACGTTCGAACGGCTTTTAGATATATAGATACTGTATCAATGTACCGGGGTAATAACCCCCGCACGATTATAAAGGCACCATTTGGCTTAATATTTAACGATCTTATTAATAACTCAGGGAATACAGAAAGAGCCATGCACGAGGGTCTCGTTTCCGAATCGATTATCTTTACGGACTTCTTCCCTTCCCTACATTCGTCTTTTCCGTGACTACCTCGATTATCAACGATCGTTCGGACAAATTGTAGAAAAAACAAACGGCGCGCCGAGTTTTTGTCTAGATGAGAGAACCATTAATTTTATTCATAAACGAAAAAAAGAAGAAGACGCGTTTTAGTGACGTACATATCTATATATGACTTATCTAAACTGAATATATTCCTTGAATCGGAAAATTCTTGGATCAATTTACATCGTCGAGAGGAAAATAGAAAAAGAAGGAAAATAAGACAACACTTTTCGTAGCGAAGAAATATAAAGGGCATCGTTTGATCCGGACACACACGTTCTCTCTCTCTCTCTCTCTCTCTCTCTCTCTCTCTCTCTCTCTCTCTCTCTATCTCTTTTACCCATACGACATCGAAGGATCGAAAAGCCGCCATCGGTCCAGGCACTCTCACTCGAATTCTTCTTTTTTCTCTCCCCGCGTATAATCGAACCCAGCGGGACCACCGCCTGGCATGGCAGATGTCCCAGACTATACTGACAATAATTGCCTGATTTCGTAAAACCTCTCTCTCTCTCTCTCTTTTTCTCTCTCTTACTCCTTCTCGTTCATTCGCTCCATCCAGATAGAGAGAGGCACGGATTCGACTTAATTAGTCCATTTAAATTAGCCGTTTCTTCTTTCCCAGTAAAGAGCGAAAGAGAGATAGAGAAAACGACTGGCTCTTTGCCTCGATTCTCTCGCTCTTTCTCTCGCGGAAACCGACTATATAAACCTTCACCTACTCGAGTAAATGCTACCTTAAGACGGTGTATAGACGTTCCCCGTAGAAGCGAAAAGGAGAGAGAGGAGAAGATCGAAAAATTTTCAAGTACGAGGGAGAGACAGTAACGGTATTCGTTAGTTCTAAGCTCGTGAAAGTGCATCTATACGAAGGAAAGAGACGAACGAACGAACGAACGAACGAACGAACGAACGAACGAACGAACGAGCGGGCGAGTGAGCGAGCGCGCGCGCGCCAACTCCTAGTGGCAGTCGTGACTGATCGATGCCCCTACTGCAGGGTTGCCTCGGTGTAGGTACTACAGGGGTGGGCTTGACGTGGCGAACGAGAGGGAAGGAAGGGGAAGGGTGACGTGCCTGCGGGATGAGGTTAGACGAGGAAACAAAGCATGCAATCAAAACGTTAATTACATTAAAATGAGTCGAAGATTGGGCCAATCGAAGGTGGTCGAGTCGACGACCTCGAACGGAGTTAACGTAGACCGGAGAATCCTAATGGGAAAGCATCGAAATTCGCGATCGTTTTACTTAAATTCTCCTCTCGAATTATTAATCGTATCTACCCCTCGATCTACTCCCTCGTAGCGTGCTCGATTTCCCGCGGATGATGATCAAAATGTTTGACGAAAATTTGTTCGTACATACGGTCGGTTCGAAGCCATCGCTAGAGAGGGCCGGCCCAATATCTCAGCTAACTTCTAATATGTGCGCGCGTTGTTCGATATATCCGGCCAAATTGCGCTCGCGAGTTAATAGGAATTTTGATTGACTGAATTAAATGGGTATTGGAAATGCGGCTTTTTATATCGATTAGCTTTATTAGAGCCCGTCGCAGCTCGACAACGGGAAGAGAGACGGAAGAAAAAAGGTCGAAGATGAATGGGTACGAGGTGGGACGCGCGCGCTACCTCGCTAGGGGAGGGGCAGGGAACGGAGGGGGGCGAGAGTGAAAAAAGCTCACCGAGGCAATTTGTTGTTAAGTCGGAACTCATTTTCTAGAACGCACACTACCTAATACCTCTCTCACCGTGCGCGCGCGCTGTCTGCTGCGGGCCACCTCATTACTGGACCTAGTCAATTTCAATTTAATTTGCCAGTCGACTGTTTCGTTTCGTGAAAGGAGGGTGGAGAGTGAAGGAGAAGAGAGAGAGAGAAAGAGAGAGAACGAAGAAACGTGTCGTCGTCATACGTTCCGCCACGGTTACGAACGATCGCTCTGTCGCTTTTTAATTAAAACTGGAAGCCTCGTCGTACGAATTAATCGTTATTATCCGGAAAATTAAACTCGGCCAGCTTAAAGACGATTCCGAATGTCGCCGACACATTGCCGTCTATCTGTACGCGATACCGTGTAAATACCAGAATATATTTCACGAAAATTCACCTACGCAACGTGAGCTCTTTTAAAACTTTTGATAGAGATCGTTATTAATGACATCGTGATTCATTTCCTTTTCTATTATCATACGTAAATTAACATTTTTTTTTCATATTTCATCCGACAGTAAGAAGAGTTTTACATATATAATATTTTTTTTATTTCTTTATGCTTTGTGCATTACGTTACAAGGAAAGCAGAAAAAATGTTGCATTAAATGGTACACAGAAGAATATCCGTGCATCGTGACATGCGTTTTTTTTTATGACCGAACTAAAATTAATTAAAGAAAAACTTGTTTGTAGATAACGCAAGCAAAAGAATTATTATTATTATTATATCCTTGCACATTCGTAACAATTTTATCGTCGTTAATCAGAAACGATGTTTAACGTTTAGCTTATTGAACGGAACGATAAAAGAATTCGTTGGACAAAATTTCCACGACTTGCTCGTAGTTACATTCCCCTCGACGATGGTTGAACAGGAAAAATCACGTCGATGTAAATCCGGAATTCTCCGTGGAGAGAACAACTTGCGGAGAGATTACAGGAATATCTTTGCATACGATTTCCTTTAAGCGAACGTTATTGTCAAAAGGAATAATTTTTGATGATCGAACAAGAGATGTTGTCTCTTTCCCTCGCTGTGTATACGCGCCATTAATCGCGTGACCCAATTTCATCTCTATCTTGTTTCCGTCGATACTTAAACAACCTTTACAGCTCTCTTCCTCGTCGTAATTTTACAAATTGAAAGTATAGACGAGTACCGGAGTCGAGTACGATACGGAGTACCCGTGAAATATTTCTCTACATCGAAACCGTAGAAAAAATTCTTTTGATGCGAAACAACCGATACAACGGGGCGTCATTCCTACCACCGCTACCGCCATCGCTACACACTGACGCGCGTTTCCCTCGTTTCCAATAATTATCGCGTTCTTTTTATCCGTTCGTCTCTGTTTCGTGATTCCTTAACGTGGACTTTTTAACGCATCTTCGTTAAACGCCACGTAAACTGATTATCGACCAAGGGACGGGAAAAGCTTTGTGCATTATAAAAACAACAAACGTCGAGCCGAGACCGCGCCATTCAATTTTCAGTGGCTCGCATCGTAATACGACTGGCACGAAGTTATAATTTCCCTGTCTTTTACTCTCTCGCTCTTCTCTCTATCTCTATCTCTTTTTGTCTCGCTCTCTTTCTCTCTTTCTCTCTTTCACTCCCTCTTTCCGTTTCCCTCTCTGTCTCTCTTTTTCCTCCCGTTTTCAGACGATGGGGGATGATGCTAACAAGAGAGAAAGAGGGAAAGAGAAGGCGAGAGAGAGAGAGAGAGAGAGAAGCATAGGGACGCGCGAACGCGTCGAAATGAACGCATTTACAGACGCATTCTCAACGTGGTATGCACGTACGAGTAACACATACACATACACCCACACAGAGAGAGAGAGAGAGAGAGACAGACACACGTACGCGCGAGCACGGTCGCTCGCGCGCATACCTACTAATGAGTTAGACCACCTTACCCTCGCCACTTTAATTGTCTAAAGCGCAAATTGGGCGACTTTAATTAGCGTAATTATTTGGTTCGTTTGTCCGTTTATCCAAGATTCCTGGATCGACCGTGGCTGGTGCCTCCCTGCTACGCTCGCTAGCTCGTCTACCCTCCTACACGCTCTCTTCTCTCCCGCCCTCCTTCTCACTCTCTCTGTCTCTCTCTCGCTCTCTCTCCTTCCCTCTTTTCATTCCCACCTCAGCCCGGCGCTTTCTACAAACCTCTCGCCTTCGATCCGAGCTCTGTCTAAACAGATTCGTTAGTACTTCGTGCGACTACGTGCCATTGTTCGAACAGCCGTACGCTCCTTTTTTCACTAACGAAACGTTAAACTCTCTTTCTCTCTCTCTCTCTCGCTCTGGAAGCTCGAAGAACTCCCACTCCTTTGCATTGTTCCAACGTTCGACCTTGACGATTCTACCCCTTACCCCCTTCGTCGTCCCTCCTCTCCGTCTCTTTCGCTCGCCGTCTTCTACTTACCCCCTTGATTATACTAATTTAACTTTGGACGGGCTCGGAATCTTCATAATTCGCGGACATTCGATTTAGAAAGGGTTCGCTCGAGTAACGATATGGCGTTAATTTCAATCCTATTCGATGCTTTCGAAGTAATAAACTTTGTTACTCGTGACTGAAAAATTCTGACTTACCTCAGATTCACTTTTTTTTTTATAGAAAATTGCTAGGAAGTCTAACCGAAATTGCGCCGAAGAATAATGAAACACGAGTTACTTTGAAAAACCCTGCTACGTTACGTCGTACTCACCCGGTATACACACCACGTGGCGTAGGTATTGCAGACAGTCCGACCGAACTAATTGGAATTATGTTCTGACTCTCCCGCTTCGCGTCCATTTTCCACCACGCGGACCCCCCTCACCCTCTGCAACTACCCCATCGCAAACCGACAGCTACTCCGCTTGTCATTGGACACGAGACTCATTTTCCTATTGTGGAATTTAATAATTCGCTACTCTCGATTTACTCGATCGACATGATTTTATTCGTTCCCGGAATGTCCGCGCAAGGTAAACATTTTCTCTTCTCTCGTTCGTTACGTGATAATTTGTCGCTGTATGAATACTGCGTGCGCGCGCGCGTGCAAGTGCCGGTACAGCGCGAGGTAATATACGCCTGTATGTAGGTAATAATTTCGGACGAGCGTGGATGACAATGTATGTACAGGAATGGACGAGGAGTGATTCGCGCGGGCGACTTTTTTATAGTAGTCATTCGTAAAGATAGCGTTAAGCCCTTTGTGTCGCGTATTTTTATATTCTTTTTTTATCAAATTAATTGTACAAAAGCTGCAAGTATTTGTTCTCTATTTTCAATGATACCCTTTTTGCCTGTCCAACAAATTTATAAATGGTCCATACGCGTTTAACGTAAACATCCAGTTCTCGTTTATTTCTATTTACTTTTATTTCAAAGAATAGAATTTTTGCGTGTCTTCATAGCGACGATGCGAACTCGGCATTTTATTCATTACCGGAACTCAAGTTGACAGAGTGTGTCCTTCCACGTCTAGTAAATTAAACGAGCGGATGCTGACCCACATAAAATCTTGAAAAAAGAGCGCGAAGCGTGTACGTCTTAGAACACAGGAGGAGTAAAGATTCTCGGCGCGTTAAGATTCACGATGCCTGGCGTTTCGGATGCGATCAAAGTACCCAAAGTGTTTAGCTTTTCCAAAGAGAAGAAAATGCTAGAAGAGATGCAGGCTACTCGACCGAATCGCTCCATCGATTTCTTCGTTACTTAATTAGAGAAGGAGAGAATGAGAGCGCATACAAGAGAAAGAGAGAAAGTGGAGGAAAGATAAACCGTAAAAAATAGCACGAGCCTTGCTCGCTTCGAGAGAAACGCTAACCTGCCGTAATATTCTTTTTTAGCTCCTCTCTCGCTTCTCTTTCTTCTTCTCACTCGTTTAAACTCCTCTTCTTTACCTTTTCTCTCTTTCTGTCCCTCTTGCGTGCGCACTCTTTCTTTTTCTCTCGATCTATCTATCTCTTTCTCTCCATCATCGCAGCTCGGAAACGAAGCGTATCGTACTCCGTGAATACGCGTCTCTATCGTTTTTGCTTGACATTCTACTCCATCTACGGTATACCGAGAGAGCTCGATAATTAACTGCGAACGAGTCGAATCATTAAAGATACATCGAGTAACCGTAAAAGTCGAGAGGAGCTGCACCGCGGTAGTAGTGATAC
Source organism: Odynerus spinipes (assembly GCA_032403825.1). Classification (NCBI taxonomy): domain Eukaryota; kingdom Metazoa; phylum Arthropoda; class Insecta; order Hymenoptera; family Vespidae; genus Odynerus; species Odynerus spinipes. The sequence continues at coordinate 893,349 of JAIFRP010000010.1, read as the reverse complement.
GTCCACGAGAGGGATCTTCGAAATACGAAGGATCGATCGATCGATTGCGATAAGATTCTCTTTAACGAAAGCATAAGAGAAAGAAAAAGATGGCAACGAGGAGAAATCAAATAATAACAATAACGATAAAAAAAGAGGAGAAAGAATACGAGAAGGAAAAAAAAGAGAAGAATCGGAGAAAGAATTGAAACGTCATTTCGCGAGCAATCATCGAGCTGCCAACCAGTGGAGTGAGAGAGAGAGAGA
>JAIFRP010000010.1:857296-891582 GCA_032403825.1 Odynerus spinipes | reverse complement strand
TTCTTACTTCGGCTACTTTAGTATTCCGAAAAACGTTGCTTAGATATTTCATAAAAAAATACCCAAGTACTTTGTGCAATAATAAGCAGGTGTATCGGCGTACAAAATTTTTATTGCAATTACATAGAAATTAATATCCTTTGTACTTACGGCTATCTCATTATAAAACTTTGCAACTTTGTACTTACTATTATCCTCTTCACGGGGTCCTCCAATTCCTTCTCTCATTAATTAGAGAGAAACGCAGCGCATACCGTGTAATAATATTAATATTAATTGCTTTTATTATTACGATTCAGCGTGATTATACAGAGCGAGACGCTTTGTTCCTTTATATATACACACGCGCGCATGTATAAAATAAGATATTCAGTCTAATAATATTAACTTAACAATTGGCCGATAAAAAGTACCTACTCGTAAACTCTCGCGACTATTTTATGTTACTTACGTTTTATACTAATTATACATTCACTTCCTACGTACCTAATGCTAACAGATCCGTCTAACATAGTTGAGAGTCATAGGTATATGCAAATGAGGGAAACCGATTGGCGACTTGACTTTACCATTTAAATTAAAAACCACAATGAGTAAAAGAGCGAAACAATGACGAGATGACGAGGGTTACGAGCCGATGACAAGCGATGATAACGACGAATAGCTGCTTTGCTAGGATCTATTGTTGATTGTTTCACGTTCCATTGGAACTCGATATTAAAGGAAACGAGATTATACTCTCTGTCTCTCTCTCTCTCTCTCTCTCTCTCTCTCTCTCTCTCTCTTACCCCCGTAACACGAAACGAAACAATTTAACGAAAACGTTTCGTCTACCCCTTTATCCATCTTCGCAATTTACGATACAACAACGAGCACTCTGCATTAGCAAATTCTCTTAAGCACTCCGAAGTTATCTTTTCGTTTCAAGTCCCGAAGAGTCCTCGAAGGATTAGGAAAATGAACGTGCGAAAAATCCATCGAGAAACTAACATAAACATCATGGTTCGGAATCTTTCGATTTGAGCGAGTCTATCGCGAAGGGAGTCAGCTCGAAGCAACGTGGAAATTGATTTTCCGTTCTCGCTAACTGTTCTAGCATTAATGTATAAACGTAGGAAGTATATAGAGGATGAAGAGAGAGAGAGAGAGAGAGAGAGAGAGAAAGAGAGGGAGGAGAGAAAATGGTCGGAGTACTTGTTGGTAGGAGGATAAGAAGAGAACGGAGTCGTTATCTACTCAGGACCGTTACTTCGTACGAGAACCGTGCTGCACGCCGATAGAAACGCGCCGTGCTCTCCAGTCCCGGAGTTATCTGGCCAGACTGCCAATTAAAAGGCGCATTTACAACACCTTATTATATCGATGTGCTCGTTTGCCCCGACGAGAGATAGAACGGGAGGGTTGGCGAGGAAACGATAGAAAGGGAGAAGAGAGCGAGGGAATGAGAGGGAGACGTGGATTGAAGAGAAAAAGAGAAGGATGGGAGAATACTAGAAAGGGAAGACCTACGACACGTTCGGAACGAGATGAAGTGAAGAGTGTGACGGAAAGAGAAAACGAGAGAGAGAGAGAGAGAGAGAGAGAGAGAGAATGGGTGTATACATGTATAGACACTATGTATTCACGTATATAAATATACGTACGTGCATATAGAATTCGGTATGAGTTACATAGCCGTCGCTAGCCTAACCTCATTTAGTTAGAAAGTGTTTGTGCGCGACGAGACTGGCGCAAGATTTAATTGGAAACGCGTCATATTTATCGTCGACTTGCGCTGAGACGGCTCGAAGAACGTCATCCCCGGGGCTCCCTGGTTCGCTCTAATTGGTCGCCCGTTTCCTCGTTCGATTCCACCGTCAGGATTTGTCGACGATGCAACCGAGTATACACGACGATACACACCGATCTTTGTAAACGGTTCTTCCGTCGATGAGCGTAACCCTGAGAAGACGTTCGTCGCGTTTCGGGTAATCTTTGCGAAAAAAAAATATTCCTTCTTGATACGATAATATCGAGTTAATGCGTTTACGCGTGATGGACTGAACTGACCAGTCCGACGCGATGAAAAATAAACTGGTCTAGCCTAACTTGTTTTCGAGAAGCTACAAAACTGGAAGTTCTAGAAATGATTTTCATGTTCCAAATAGTTGACGGAAGTCTCGATTAAAGCGTCTATGTTGCGCGTTCAACATTACGTTGTAATCTCGCAGGTGTTCAAAAAGGGTATCACCTTGTTTTTTTTACACTCTGATCAGTTTTAAGATCGGGTCAAACATTCTTGGCTATTTTACCGATCGTATCACTTGACCTAATCGTAAAGAAAACGAAATGTTTATAACAATGATCGATGACGTTATCGCTTACCCTACTATTTCTTCTTTATTTCAGAATGTTTGGCAGTAGCGGTGCCTGCGCAAGTTGCGGCAATGCGATACCTGCCAATGAAATGGTCATGAGGGCGGGTGGATCGGTGTTCCATCTGAAGTGCTTCACCTGCAACAAGTGCGGTGTACAGCTCGTTTCGGGTGACAGGTGAGATTGGAAGCCATTGTTGTTTTCGATTTATATCCTGCAGGAAGAACTACAAATTATCCTGTCCATTAGTTAAGAAAAATAAAAAGCGATCGTGCATCCTTGTAATCGAACTATTCGGCTATTCGGGTTCTCGCGTAAAACTAATCCTTCGAATATCCGAGTAACGTCGATACGCTTCGAGCATAATCCTGGATTCTGGATCCATAAACGGATACATAATCTACGCGAGCTACATATTTTCTACGTGGAGCTTGTATTAAAAGCTCGGATAAAATTCTCGAATATAAATAATATAATCCATTCCGACCGAAATAATATTTATACTCTTAGAAATAGCTGAGAATATCTAAAGTTAATATAAACTTTTATTTTCAGGTACTATCTACTATCGGGTGCACCGGTCTGCGAAACGGACTGGCACAAGATTCTGAAATCATCGAGCGTCGCGGCGGCGACGGCGGCAGCAGCGGCAGCGGGTAACGGTGGTGCACCGGTGAGGAAAGGTAAGGTCGGTCGGCCTCGAAGGAGCCGCGAATGAGGCGGCAACCCGGTCGGTCGCCCGAAGAAGGTTCAACCCTCTCCGCAAGCGACGCCCGTCGTCGTCCCATCGCAGGTCGACGTAGCGGACGTTGCCGTAGGAGGGGATCCCTATTCGCCGCCTCCGCCGGGTCATCAGCACTATCACCATCACCACCACCACCATCATCACGATCATCATCAGATGGGCCTCGTGCATCCGGGTCTGGCGGCTCAGCAAACGACGCACATGCAACAGGCGTCGGGTACTTATCAGGATTGGCCGCCGTGGGCACAGGATCCCTGTGACTGAACGGACCCCTTTGATCTGGCATCGAGCCAGACCCGCGTCCGCCATTGCGTCTCTCTCTTTCGGGGAGCATGCACTCCTCTCTCGTTGATGGAAGGAAAGTTCGGAAGAAAGGACGACGACGCACGCGACCGCTTGCCTCGAGAAGAAAATTTACACGCGTTTTACTCGCGTGCTGACTTACGTTAAGTGCGTGCGTGCTGCGTGCGTTCGTGCGTGCTTGCGTGCGTGCGACGATCAAGAAAGAAACTCTGGCCTACGCCATCATCTTCTTTTCCCCGTTCGATCTCGAAAAGGGGAACGCCGAAGATATCGAGCGCGCGCGGGGGACGAGTCGCCGTCGATTTTTTTCCTCGCTCGACAAAGTGTGTCCCTACTTGTTGTTCTCTTTGTTCATCGCCGATCGACGTATGTACGGTGCGTGCGCAAGACGAAAGGATCATCGTCCTCCTCTCTTCTCGATCTATCGGGAAATCGGTGGAAACGGAGATTTTTCGAAGACAGACGCACGGCGAACGTCAATAAAGAAGCTTCGACGATTCAAACGAGCGCGCCCCATTTCAGATAGCCCGACTCTTAGAAAATTATTTTTCTTTCAAAATTATCGGTCCTTTCGTCTCGCCGAGCGGCACGTTCCGTAAACTCGTTAAGCGTTCCTTGTTCCCGTGATCGTTAATGGTGTCTCTCGCTGCAAGGTGAAACCCCGTACCAACGTTAAGGCTCTTAAACGATTGAAACCGTCATTTTAATCTTCCTCGATGGCTTCTACGTTGTCTCGCTTCTCGTCATTCCTTCTCCTTTCTTTTTTCCTCTCTTCTACCACTTTCTCTCGCTCTTTTCCTTTTTCGGTGTTTCTTTCCCTCCTTTGCCCCCCCCCACCATTCTCTCTCTCTCTCTCTCTCTCTCTCTCTCTCTTTATTGCTCGCAAAGACTCGTATCCATAATCGAACGAAATTCGTCCTGAGGTCCTCCTCGTTGTACGTGGCACCTTTCGTCGAGCGAGGAACGCACGAGTGTATACTACATTCATAGTGGTTATATAGCCGCGAGTTTCTCGAGAAGCCGGCGAAGTACGTATCTTCTAAGCGTGATCACACCGTCGAGACAAGCAGGAACGCTTTCTTTTACGGTCAATTGCTGCCTTCGAATAACGGCTGTGAATGTAGGAAGATGTAAAAGTATGACCCTTCTCCCTCCCTCCTCTATTACTTTCCCGCGAATGAATCACTGAGGTCTTGCGTGCGTACGCGTGTGTGAGAGAGAAAAAGAATGAGAAAGAGAGAGAGAGAGAGAGAGAGAGAGAGAGAGAGAGAGAGAGAATGAAAAGATGGGGTCACACACGAGGAAATTGAAAACTGCATCAGCATCGATCCATGACATACTCGCGAACTTTTTCGTACGTTTCCTCGACCGACGAATTAGAAAAAGAAAGAAAAAAATGACGAAGAGATATCGACGGTCCTTGCGTCCGCGCGCGCAAATTTTCCAAACTCGAGCCGGACAACCACGAGGCGAGAGCAAGACACGAACGACATCAGCGAATTCTTTTCAAGCGACAGGGTTACGATCATCCGCAATAAATGTAATATAAATGTATAATCTTATAACACGTTGCGATATATCTAATAAAGCGCGCGTGGCCATTGTCGGGGAAAGGCTTTTCATCCTCCCACCGTTCCTATTTTTCACACTATGAGAGGAGGAAAAGGTGAGCGAGGGTGAAAAGAACAAAAGCGACATTGGCGACGAGCCAATTCGAAGCTCGATAACGAAACTAAAGACACAAGTTTTGGATGTAAACTGTACCATAATGAAAAGGAAAAAAAACCACCTCGATCGTTACACGTTTACTCGTTCCGTTATTAGCGAACTTTTGTCTCAAGAGCTCTGCGTACTTAAAGAAAAAAATATAAGGGCTCGTAGGTAGGACTTTTGGAAGAAGCGACGCGGCAATCTTGGGAGCGAAAGAGTGAGAGAAAGAGAGAGGAGAAAGTAATTGTCTTGTGCGTGGATCTAGCGACCGACTTTCAGACCAAGCCGTGCTGTTTTTTTTCCGTTAATATGTCGCCGCTCGCTGGATCTGGATTTGTAATCACCCGACAACCAGCAAATTTGTTTCGCGAGGAGAAAAAGGAAGAAGGAGAGAATGAGTGAGAGAGAGAGAGAGAGAAAGAGAGCGAGAGAGAGAGAAAGCGTGAATGCGAGAAATAAGAAGGGAAGAAGTGCCGCGCCGACGGATCGTGTAATTTAATCTTGTACATAGGGTACCATTTTGTATATTGTTAAAAGTTTGTGTGATATAAATGGTTATGTATTTACTATCGACAAAAAAAAAGAAGCGACTACGGGTCAACCACGCGAATACAAGGAGCAATCATCCGCGCAATGGCGTGCCATTTTTATTTTTTTTATTTTATTTTAAATATGTCATTGGATGCATCGCACGACCTCCGTTTTTCCCCGTTACCTTTTTTTTTCTTCCACACTTTCGTTGGTTCCTTAATCTTTTCCGATTACTATTATATTTTTCGAATCTTGTTCTTTTCCATTCCTGAATTTGTTCCATTTGACGGTAGCTCTTGAAACGTCCCGCGGATCGATCGCCAGCTTCGCGCACTTTTTTGACTCGTACGTCTGCGTTTAAAAAAGACAGCAATAAGAGAAGGTTCGAAATGGTCCGGGAGGGTTTACGCTGACCCTTCCTTCAAATCCTCGAACCACACCCTCGACTTCTGGAATAAATAATAATTATTATTATTATTATCATCATTCATAATAGGCGTTCTTGGATCGCGAGGCGATGTGTGTAAATACAAAGGAAACGGAGGACGCGCGCCGCAACTTCCAAGAATTGAATGACGTTGGAACGTCGACGGGACGCGTCCTCGGTTTTTCTTCGGCGAACGCGCGCACTGATCGGCGACGATCTCTCGCGTTTAGTTAATTTTGTTATTTGATTTATCTCGATTTTTTCTTAAAAACCGGGACCGGACATCTTTAATGCGGTTTCGCAAGCCTCTTGTAAAATACTATTACACGGAAAGACACGGACACACATACGAACACGTTTATTAATTAATAAAAATACAACTTTTTAGAAAAATATATTGTGGATGCTGTTCATTATCACCGTATGTATGTACGTTCATATCTTTTCAGCTTTCTATGATCGGAAGAAAGTACTTGTGAAACTGCAGAAAAACAGAAGGTACGATCTATAATACGTTTTACGAATGAATTTTATGTATAGCGCGGGTTTTTTCATCGAAGTAAAACTTACATATAATAGATAGTAGTTGGATTCTTTTATTACGTTCGTTGATCGATATTTGTTTTATAATAGCTGTAATGTCAAGATTATCTTATGAATACTATTCTTTAATAGTGGAAAATCCAACTTCGTTTGCTCCATCACGTGTACCAAATAACCGTGAAGAGTGCGTTCGTTTTGTAATTCATCATTTAATAATGTTTCGCTCCTACAAAGCATTCTGTATCGGCCAGATTTAATGTCTTCGAGCATTTTTACCTTACGTTGTTTAAACACTAACGACTTCAATTTCTGAAAATAATCATAACGAGTGTTTGCGTAAGTATGAAAATAAACCTTCAAAAAGATCAAAAAATATATTAAATAACGCAACTTACATAACTTTTAAGCATTTCCATTTTCATGATTTCTTGATCCAAATCAGGGATAGCATCTTCGATTGATTTTAGTGTCTGTCTTTGTTCATCTAATTCTCTCACGAATTGTTTCATTTGTTCTTCTGTTTTTAATACGTTAGCTTCTGTCTCTTTCATATCCTAAAATCATTCAAAAGAATGCATAATAACCTCCGTCTTTTCGAAGTCGGTTAAAAAACAGACCATATTTCTTTACTTATTTTTTTCTAATGAGTACCTTTAAAATTTGTTTGATTTTTAATTTTTGATCTTTAATACGCTTAGAGAACATTATTTTCTGATTATGCTGCTCCTTTGGGTTTTTCTTTAATCTACCCATCACTTTGTGTAAGATAACGTCTCGCCTTCCTACACAAAACTCCATATCGTTAATTAATTTTTCTTGAGCTCTCCGTAAGTGTGAAAGACGCATTTCCATTTTATGAATTTCACTCTTCATTAATGCTATATCACCACCGCTACTACGTTCTTTTTTTATTTCTTTACTTGTTTCTTGCATAATTTGAACCTTTATGAGAAAAAGAGGTTAAGAAAAATCAATAGGAATTTGTTAGTTTACAAGGGTATAATGTAACAAGAATTACTTTTTTTTCCCAAGACAAACTTTCTCTCTGTGCTGCGCTTAGTTCTTCTTTCAAAGCTATTTTTTCATTTATTAATTCCTGTAAATCACTTTGTAATTTTATAAGAGCAAACTCTGCATTTTCCAAAGACTTCATATACTCATTCTTCTTGATACAATTTTTGTCTTCTAATTCTTCTCTAAGTTCTTTCTGAGCAACAAGATTTGCATTTAATTGTAACAATTTCTGATGCAGCAAATTTACTGTCTTGTCCATATCTGCATCTTCCTTTCTAAATTTCTCTAACTGATACTGTATCTTAAGATTCTTCTGCTCCATTATCATAACTTCTTTATTAAGAATATTAAGTTGTTGAAGCTGTTCATCCCTTTGCTGACTCAATGTAACCATATATCCTTGCTGACGTAACCAAAATTGTTGTGCTCTTTGATTATTTTGTTCAGTTTCTTGAATATTCTTTTCTAGCGTGAGTATCTTTAGATCTTGAGGACTGATTTCTTCGCCACCTGTACTCGCCAGAATCTGCAACAAAAAATATTACATTATCTATGAACATAATGCAGTTTTAAAGCCATTTTAAAAACATACTTGTTCGATCATTTTGTTTAAACTAATAATTTTCATTTGTTTCCTTCCAATTGTGGTATCGCATTTTTTTATCTCCTTTTGCAATTCATTTATATCTTTTTCTTTTTCATTATTTTTTTGTGAAAGTTCTTGATATTCTGCTTTTTCATTTTCTATAGAAGTATTTAATCTTGCTAACTCTAGTAGATTCTTTCCATATGAGTTTTCTGCTTGAACTACTAGGAGTTCTTGTTCCTGTATTGCCTTCTTTGTATCCATCAGTAACTTGTTTAAGTAACGTGCTGCTTTATCATGCGTGACTTTTTCTTTTAATTTTTCAAAGATTAAATTTTCTTGTTCCATTTTTAAATTCATTAATTTTGCAAGATCTTTATCAAGTTGTTCCTCTAGATTTACATAATCTTGATACTCCTACATAAATATTTAGACATTATTAAAAGACTATGACATTTCATATAGTAAATGTAAATCACATACAGCGTGTGCAGTATTGTATTCATTAAGCGTTTGTTCCCCAAATTTGGTGACTTTGATTAAGTCAGATTCAAGATTATTGATTTTCTCATTTCCAGTTGTAACCATCCTTGAAACGATTCCTATATCATCCTCTAATCTTAATTGCACAGATGTCAAGTTTTCATTATTTTCTGATTCCTTAAGTGCTTCTTTTTTAAGTTTTTCAGTTTCTGTTTGTAACGCGGTGAAGGAATCACGCATTTTTCTGTGAAATATACAAGTAAAAGAAGATATTAATTCAATAAATTCATTTTTAAATTAGTAATACAGACCTTATTGTCTAAATAACTTACTCTCGTTCTTCCGATAATTGATCATATATTTTATCACGTTTACTAATATTCAATACAACTGCATTCCATGAATTACATAAATTTTTATGTTCTCTATGTATGGCTTCTAAATCTGTATTTGCATCTGCGACCAATTGACTTGTAGCTATTTTTTCATTAAGTTTCAATTGCACTTGTTCATTCAAATATGTTATTTCATCCTCTAGTCTCCATACTTCTTCTCGAAGTTTGAATAAAATGCAATCTTTCCTTTGCTTCTCGTTAATCAATTCCTGTTGAACTATCGCATCTTTCTTACATGTTCTCTTTGATATTGTTAAACATTTATTTAATTCTTCCTCCCACTGAGCAAATTGATTTTGCAAAGCTGTCAAGTTTTGTAAATCTCGCGAAAGTTTATCTTCTTTTTTCTTTTCCTCTAGTACTTTCTCTTGTATTTTCTTGTGAGATTCTCTTATTTCATTAACTTTCTGATCTTTTTCTTCTCGTAAGGATATCAGTTTCATCAATGTGTTTTGATATTTTTCGATCGTACTTTGTTGCTGTGAAATTTCTTGTTGTGCATAGTACAACTGTAGACTTTCTTCTTCATGTTTCTTTTTAGTAGATTTTACTGTTGCTTCCTAAAATATTATTACTGTTGTCACAAAATTAATCTTAACTATTTATATCAATTTATTAAGCTTATACTACTTATTCTTATAAAAAATAAAAACATATACCAAATCAAGTATTTCTTCTGAAAGATTATTATTTAGACGAAGAAGATGTTCCTTCAGAACATTTTGAAATCTTTTCATCAATGCATCATCTGGATCTAAAACAGTTGGGACCTGGGCAGGTGCTTTGCGTAACCAAAATGATTTAGATGGTTCGCCGTCTGCATTATCTATCGTATCAGTCTTAGATAAGTCATGTTTTAAAGATGATATATTTTCTACTTGTGCATCACACATTGTAAAGTATTTAATGATTGAATTAAATGAACAAAGAAGAGCTCTTAATGAGCTATGCCCTTAGTACTACTATAGCTTCTTCAATCCTTTTTAAATATCGAAGAATACTAAGTGTATGATATCTTCTGATAGTCAAATAGATTTAATATTGTATGAGTTACCATAGTAACAGGTATCGCGTATACAAATTTATAAATCAATAGATAGTAAACGGGATACATGAAGCTATATAAAACGTAAATAAAATATATATTTAAAACAAAGTTATTCAATTTTTTTATGAAGAAACTTATAAAAGAGATTAGAATTTCTAATCACTGTGCGCATCAAATACTGCGCAGTCTCGGCCCCTTTTTTTCATTTAATATCGCTCATATCATTGGTTATAGAATTTAAATAGCATTATTCACAACCAATCATAGCAATCGATTGCATTATATTTTCGTACACAATTGAAAAATGGTGGATGATACGTATATTACGATCACGTGATCGTACATTCAAATGTATTTCGAAAATCTGTACAACAAATCGAAGATTCACGTAAGAAGATTATAATTGAAAAACAGGGATATAACATTAAAAGGTAAAGACACTGCTAGTAATATAAGATTATTCACTATTTTTTTATGAATTAAAAAATATATTTTTTACAATATAAGATCATATATATTTTATTACTTATAAGTTTGCAAGGTATAATATTATATTGTAACAGTTTTAAGCATGTATCTATCTCATGTGAAGGAGTATTACCTTTTTTCACATTATTTTGTATGTATCTATACTATTTATGTGAATGAAAATATCTGACCATTTCTATACATTCACATAACTTGAATATATACATAAGGAATTATAACCTAAAATATAGTACAAATTTATTGCACCTTCATAACGAGGACAGTCTTTTGGATATAAAGTGACATTACTTTTTAAATTTATGAGAAGCCTTATGATCTAATATGAAATTATGCTGTATAAATTAAAAGTTATAGCAACTTATCAGGTTTGTTCACATACAGGATAATGCAAGTTCACCAAATAATTCTAATTAAAAGAATATCTTTTTTAGCTATTTCAATGCAATGATAAAATTATATTCATTTATTTTGCTTGAAAAGAAATACACATTTAACACTTTACGTTATCCTGATTTTATATTATTTCAACATAATCAAATATTACAGATTATCTTGTTACTATTGACAAATTTTAACTTACGACAGTATTATTCGATCGTCAAATTATACTAACAATGATGCATTTAAATAGACAAAAATAATGCAATCAAATAAAAAGTGCATCATCCAAGTGATTATTTTTAAAGTATATAAATTTTAAATAGAATGAAGTCACCTAATATTTCATTGTACAATGAAATATGTAATTTAAGATTCGACTATTAGAAAACACTAATAACAACTAAACTGAGAAACTTTCTCCACATCCACACGTCCCTTTAATATTTGGGTTGCTAAAAACAAACTCCGAACTTAGCTTGCTTTCAACATAATCCATTTCAGTTCCAAGTAACGACAATTGGGCCTTCTTATCTATTATTATACGAACACCATCTTGTATTACTTCTTCATCCAGCTGGTTTTTTTCTTTCGCATAATCCAATGTATAACTTAATCCATTGCAACCTCTTTGTTTGACACCAACTTTAAGACCTATCTGCAAGTAAAAAAATATAACCTAGAATTGTTGGTACATATGTTTACATTCAGTGCTGTTTGTTTTATTAATGAATGATTCAAAATATAAGGTAAATATTAAAACTATAAATTAATTAATTAAACTGGCAAGTTATCTCTATATAGTTGTGTCTTAAAATATAAAATAGTAATATATTTCATGAGATTGTGAAATATTTTATTCCAATGCTTTGCTTCCATATACCAAGTTACATAAGCGATGATGACATTTAAAAAAAAAATATAAGAATATATACTTACATATTCAGATCTATTACCCAAAATTTCTTTAATCTTTTTTACAGCATTGGGTGTCTAAAATGAGAAAATACATATTCTTAATTGTCCTATATATCAAACTTCTTAAAATAGGCATTGTCTCTTGACATAATTCGTATAGTCAGATAACGGCAAAAAAGTGTAAAGCATTAAAAACCTTTCATAATAAGCGTTAAGACTAACTGTTTCAAAACTATTACTTTTATATTATAATGTCGAAGTAAAACGTCATAGGTTAGGTTATTGTTTTTACTTCTGTAAATATAAATAAACTTGAAAATCATGATTCTATCTTACGTCTAGAGACTGAAAATAAATGCTAATTTGTATAAATACTAACTAATGTGAGTGCAGCTCGTGTAGACAGAATTTTTCTCCCTTTGACAGTCCGAACAGTGGCGGCAGCCATAATGGATGACGCCATTTTTAAAACGAAATTACCCACGTTTTACTCCAAACACGACAGAGGCGAACTGTAGCGCCACAGTAGATGATTTTCAAGATATATTTAGAAACTCTTTTACCATCGGTAAGTTTTTCGTAGTCGAGAAATGAACGCACGTTTTAATTAATTCTTCGGATAATTAAGGGTGTAAAATAAAAGATCTGTTATAGCTTTAACAAATACTATTTTATTCAAAGTGTGAGCAATGAAATCATTGAATGTATTAATAACAATTAACATCGTATTTGTGAGCTACATATATGGTAAGTCAAATAATCATATTTTTAAAAATTCTCAGTTTCTTCCTTGTGGAAAATGAAGATATCCCTCAGGAGCATGTTAGGTCCATCGTAATGGAAATCGACGACTGGCCTGTCCAAGGGGAATCCGAATGGTTTGTTGTCGAATTTGTAATTGCCGAAGATACGAGAGGTGTATGGAATAGGATCGCTGGTTACTGGGCTGACATAGATGAACAACTGTAATGGGAAACCTTCTTTCCTTCCTTTAGGCAGAAGCAACCTCTCCGGGAATCCATAAAGTCTTTCGTTATATTTCAAGGTTTCTGAACCATCCAGGGACTTTTCGATCTTTCTGTAGAAGACTTCGCTGGGTTCGGGATCAGGGCTCAAGAAGAAGCAGTCCTTGCTGCTTCGGTCGATCTTGTTTATACCGGCGTTCACTGGAAAAGAAAAACTTCGTGTTAGTAAGATACTCAATGCAGATCATTTCGTCATACGACAATCGCGATACTAACGATCGAGGATCCAGTTGTCGATCTCGTAGAAGTATCTGGTGTTGTCCTCGAAGTTGAGTAATTTATGGTGTACGTCGTATTTGGGTCCCAGGAAGATACGAATGGCAGCTTTAGTATTCTTCTCCGCGTTAATGGTTATGTGGAAAGTGAATGGTTTGTGATTAAGACGGTATTGTCTAGCCTTGATGACGTAGCTTTCAGCTTCCTGCTGGCTCTCGACCATCAGACCATTGTTAAGAGACGTGTCGAATTGGTCGAAGTAAGTGATCAATTTGTCGACGGCAAAGGATTCAACTTTGAGACCAGGGTAGACAATTTCGTCCTTGACATAAGGCTTCTGGTGCATCTTGTATCTGTCGATGTCGATTACAATTGTTATCTCAATCTAGCTAAAAAATTCGGCGCATTCTCTAGCAAAATACAATACGTACTTGTAGTAGTAATAAGAGATTCTCTTGTAGAGACGGTAGAAAGCTGGATCTCTCATGGACGTAGCGAAGGTCTCAAGAGCGCTTGGTATAACATGATAAGGTGTTACGGGATCAAGATTGTATCCAAGAATCTTCCTAGCGAAGTTATCGATGCTTCCGTAGAAATCGTAGTTGTACGAATCTTGATTACCCTCGATCAAGTTACCGAGTATGTTAAGACCCTCCGGAGTGTATATGTTGACCAGTTTACCGTATGTATCGACGATGTAACCAGAGTCAATAGCACCGGTAAGGCGCGATTCCATATCATGTACGTCCTGATAAAAGAAGACGAGGATAAGTTATGAATATCGATGTATCATTACTTTCAAGCAGTGGAATATAACGTAAACTCTAGGTACCTTGATGTACTTGTATTTGTAGTATGGGAACATGCTCCAGTGTGGACGTTGCGGGAACGGTAGCCCGTTGTGATAAGCCATGGTTGGGTAGTACCCAGGATAGAAGTTTCTGTTCCAGTCGAAGTCTTCGACCTTACCAAGATCGTTCGAGAGACGTTCCAAGTAGTAACGCGACATCAGTTGTTTGTGACCGTAAAGATATTCCTCACCACGGTATTTCGGGAAATCGTATTCTTCGCCCTTCAGCCAGAAGGGGAATTCTTGTCTGAAGTAGAAGTAGTACAAGTTCAAGCCGATATCTTCGGTGAAGTAGTTCAGCTTGCTTTCTTGATCGTATTCGTAGGTTGTATACCAGCCAGAATAGTTTGCTGGGATGATGTACGTGTCGTATCCAGCTGATTTCTTCGAGTCTGAAGTATATAAATATGGATAATAAGTTGCTTTTATCGAGCGAACGGGCATCGATTTGATCTAATTCAAAAATGATATAGCCATTAATGACTTTATCGTAAATAAATCGCAATTTATTTTCCTCACCTAATTTGCCGAAAGTCTTAGCGTGATGCGCCTTCTCAATAACCTCGGTGTTGAAGAAAGCGTAGGGGTACATCTCGTAGATTGGTGGAAGTTGAATGTAGACGGTGTCCGGACGTCGGATAACGGCATTGTAAAAAGCGCAGACGAATTGACCTTCGTTTATGTAAACACGTGCCCATAATGCTGTCTTGTAGAAGACATCGAAGTCCTTGGCGTAGTAGAACAAACGGTAGAGAGCTACCGACTCCTTCAGAAGCTTAGGGTAGTAGACGGAGAAAACTTCGCCTCGTGGAAGCATTCCATACTTGTAAAGGTACAGGAACTCTTTCACGGCATCCTGGAAATAAGGTACGTTTCGAATCGTCGTATTTCAAAAATCATACATTCGCTGCCGACTATATAATTAAAGTCTTGCAATTATTTACATACTTGATTGGTGTACGAATCGATGTTGGCTTCGATGCTGTATTGTTGGCCCTCGGTGTATAACGCAGGATTGACGATGTCTGGCTGGGACACATGGTACAAAAGGTTGTAAACCTTCTTTTGCTTCACAAGGAAATCTTTGTCAGCCGTCTGTACGTTGTAGTATTCGGCGGATGCGAGGCAGAAGGCCAAGATGGCCAACACTGCCAGGTTCCTGTACATGTTCGGATTCGTTTAACACACTTTCGATACGACCGGTTACGTTTTCTCCGTCAATTCTGCATGCAAGAACGAGATGCGTCCACATTTATAGTATCTTCCACCTCCTAATCAACGTTACTCAGGTCACAAGTGCGACTCGTATATTTTGCAAGAAAAAAAAGCACAAAAATGATAGGGTATTAACGATCATGTTTACGAATGATATGTCTCGACAGAGATTTGAATGGTACGATTGTCGATACCATTTTTCTGCATATTATCGAATTACCTATTAAATTAATTACTCTTTGGTCTTGGTAATTACACTTTTAAACGGAATAGGCAAAGGGTTAAATATTTCTATAAAATATTTATATCCGCAATGTTAACATTATTAGTATGCAGAAACGTTTGCGTGATATTTCATCTATAAAATAATCGAAACATGCAAATGTTGAAGTTTAAGTATTAAATTTTATATAAAATAACATTTTATACAATACTTGTTCTTATAGTGGCAATTTTATAGAAAACTTACATTGCTTATAGGAAAATATATTTTTATGATAACACATTAATCATTTTCAAAACTAATGTTCCAAAAAATAGTTTAATTTCTTACTACTTTTAAAAAATTATTTTTAACGTGGTGGTTTCACGTCATGCTGATATAAACCGATGCGATACAAATTAAATGATAAATTTATTTTTTTTTGTATGATTTTTTATTTACGCCACCTCCGTAATCACCGGTACAAATAAACGAGAGAATAGTAAGTTGCGTAGGTATTTGCAATCTGCAATGAATGTTTTTTTTAAATAAAGACGCATCCAATGCGTATAAATGGATAGGTTAAAGTTAAATTGCTTGTTGTTAAGATATAAGAAATCAATTACGAACGCGTAAATACATGCATTATCGGTATGACTCTACTGACGATATCAGCTTGACTTTTGGCATAAGTTCAGTCTGTCAATTTCTTTTTCGTGTTTTTTTGGGTTCATAACATTTGCTGAATTATACAACTTTGCGCAATTTTTTTATAATGAGTTTTATTTAATACTTCACATCTATTACTCATCAATAAATATTCATAGCATCATTTTGTTAAGAAATTGTTAATATTACTAAATAACAGTACACAAATAAATAAGCATAGTAAATTGTAGTATTTAAATATAGAGAGAAAAAATTATAATACGATAGTAATAAATATAATATGATGACTTATTTTGCAACAGGCAATTATAACACATTTCTTTCAAACGAAGTCAGTTTATTTATTTAAAAAGGCGATATTTACATTTTGGTTTAAGATTAATAGGAAATCATTATCGCAGTTAGTATTAGCCGTCGAGCAATTACAATTTATCTTGCTACGATTGTTTATCCTATTATGATTATCCAAACGATTCGTATGATTTGTGACGGAAGAATCGATACATCCAAGTGGTGTAGAAAGAAAGGAGTAAGGCCGACGGAACATCTGGACTTAGAAAGATAAATGTGAATCATTAAAACTTGTAATTAACTGCGTCTGGTTTAACTATATCAGCATGTTTATTCTCAACAATGAAAGAGTCGACATACATATAATGGCCCAAGATAAGAGCATGCCTACTACCGCTATCGCGTCTTCGTTCTCAAAGAGTTCCGATAAAAGCTAGACTTACGATTAATCATTTGCATGAACTCTTTGCTAATTGCGACCTCAGCTTCACTGGATCCGGTTTTTTCTCATTCCGCTCATGCATCTGGACGCATCTCTAAATTGTATGTTATCTTTACTATCTATCGTCTATTTCTATTCGCTTATTCGTAACAAATGAGACTTAACGTGGGTAAAGGATAAGATCAAATTTAAAGATGTAAATGATTTACTAAATATTTTATTTGAAACATTTCAACGCGTTACACAAGAAATGAACGAGTATAAATATTTCATGTGTTTTTAGCGTGGACTCCGCAGTCTTTTTTCTTCTGGTTCTCTTCAATTTATTTCTTATAGAACGCTCCGAGAAGTTCCGACGAGACCGATTTACACGGTAACGTTCAATTCCTCGAGTTGCTTGTGGAAGATCATGACGTCCTTGAAGTAGAAGTTAGGAGCGGTGAAGTTGTACGCTTGGACTGGTCTGTCCAATGGGAAACCCATTGGGCGTCCATCCATGATAGAGGTTCCCCAGACTGGCGATTCGATCTTGAAAGATTTCGATTCGTCAACCGGTGCAACGTGGACGAAAAGTTTGAACGGCATGCCTTCTTTCTTGCCCTTAGGTAGCAACAGGCGGTCTGGGAATCCGTAAGGTTTCGTGCTGTAGGTGAAGGTTTCGACACCATCAAGAGCCTTCAGCATCTTCTTGTAGAGAACTTCGCTAGGAACGTCATCGGGTGCTACGTAGATGGATTCGTGACTGTTGCGCTCTATCTTGTTGGTACCAACCTTCACTGTAATTCAAATATAAGTGGTAATGAAAATTTTTATAACTAATGAAATTTATGATTCGAGGTAAAGTTTAGAATAAAGATCGAGCGGTATACTAACGGTCAACGATCCATTGGTCCAATTCCAAGAAGTTCATGTAGTTCTCGCTGATGTCCAGTTCATGGCCGTGCACATCGAATTTGGGTCCCAGGAACACGCGTACCATACATTTCGTGGCCTTGTCGCTGTTTACGGTAATGTGGTAAGTGAAGGGTTTGTGGTTAAGACGGTGTTGGCGTGCCTTGATCAGCATAGATTGAGCCTCTTTGTGGCTACGGATCGAGATGGCATTGTTGAGCAGGGTTTCAAAGTGGTCGAAGAAGGTCATCAGTTTGTCCACAGCGACAGATTCGATCTTTACACCAGGGAAACTGATTTCTTCGTGCGTGTAGTATGGCATATTCTCCTTGTATCTAAAAAGAACAATTTTTATTAAATAGGATTATCGAAAGTAAAGGACTACTATTTTGCAGGAGATGTCAATCTTCGAATATGAACCTGATCAAGTAAGTGACGATGTTCTTGTAGACACTGTACAAGACAGGATCCCTCACACTGGTACTGAAGATTTCTAATGAGCTAGGAGCAACTTGGTATTTGGAAGCTGATTGCAAGCTGAATCCGAAGATCTTTCTGCAAAGTACGTCGAATTCTCCATAGTACATGTGGTTGAGAGCATCGGCGTTTCCTTGGATGATGTTACCGAGAATGTTGAGACCTGTCGGAGTGTAGATGTTCACACGTTGGCCGTTCACATCTTCGACGTAGCCACAGTCAATAGCATTGGCGATACGGGTTTGAAGGTTTAGAGCTTGCTGATGATTGAAATGATCGATTATGTAAGTAAAATAGTCACGTACATTTTGTATGCAATGCAGTAATAATTTCTTTACGAACCTCTACATATTTGTGCATGTGGAGTGGAATGGTAGCACCGACTTCACGCTGAGGGAAGGGTACACCGTTGGGGAAATGCATCGTTGGGTAGTATCCAGTAACAATTGGTTTATAGAAGTCAACGTATTCGATCTCGCCCATGTCGTTGGATAGTCTTTCCAAGTAGTAACGAACGAGCAATTGTTTGTGTCCGTACAAATATATCTCACCACGGATGTCCTTAGGTAAGTTGTATTTATTGCTGTTCATCCAGTAAGGGAAATCATGGTTAATCATGAAGTAAAATTGTCCAAGACCAACATCTTCGGTGAAGTAGCTTAATTTTTGTTCGGGTACGTTGTCCCTTACGAGGTACCAGCCAGAGTAGTTAGTGTGAATCATGTGATAATCGACACCACCGACGGTCTTCTTCGTACCTACTTCGCCCATTCCAATATGGTACGCCTGGTGTAGGACGCCTTCGTCGAAGAAGAAGTTAGGAACAACTTCGTATAGAGGTGGAAGACGGATGTATTGTGTGTCTTTGCGATGCAGAACGGCGACGGAAAGAGCGTACACGTACATTTGCTCGTTCACGTTGAATCGTGCCCATACCGCGGTGTTGTAGAAAGTATCGAAGTCTTTAGCGCTGTATAGGAGGTTGAACAAGCAAATAGCTTCCTCTTGAAGTTGAGGGTACATGACGGAGAAGGCCTGGCCTCGTGGAAGCATGCCATGTTTCCAGCGTTGGAGGAACTCGGTCACTGCGAACTTTGATAGAAACACAGTTTAAAATATTAACAGGCTACTAAGTAAACGAGTGTTATATTTTTATTAATGTTTTGACATATTTTCTATTAAGTGTTACCGCTAGGTCTTTTAAGATCAAATTACCTGGTCCGTGTAGGATTCAATGTGATCCTCGATGCTAAACGAACGAGCCTTCTGGTAGAGTTCCGGATGGTAAAGGGTGGGTTGGTCGATGTGCCAGAAAAGTTCGTAGATGCTCTTCTGTTTGGTCAGGTATAGTTTGTCGGCGGTTTGAGTCGGGATATGGGTGGCATGCGCTGCGCAAAGCGCTGCCAAAAGGAATAGCACCACCTTCATTTTGTCCACCACCTTTTCTTTCTTTCTTGTTTAAAATTCACTTATGCCGAAAGTACGATCTGCGTGCGTTACCCTGTCAAAGATGTGCCGTCGCTTACCGATGCTTATTGTCCTTTTATATACCGTTATTGTTAGTATCAATTTTGACCCTGGTGACAACCCCCTGATTTTGCTTTCGGACAAAATACAAAAATATAACCGTGCACGATGAGGTAATCTTTGTTAAAAAATAATCGACGATCTTTCACTTTTAACGATTACGTTAAATTTAATGTTTTTGCTTTGCGTGAGTAAAAAAGTGAGAAAGAAGAAATTTGGTCATTTCGATTTAAAGACGCAATCTCGGTTGCCCCTTGACATGATACGGATTCGAGACCTCTTGATACGCCGATGATCTTATTACCCCGTTTTAGGTGTTTACCCATGGTAAGTTCCAGAATCTCTATAGCGAGCCGAGTGAATTTTGCCGAATTAAATGTTAAAAGTGAATATTAATTTGAAGATTGAGATAAAGAAGGAATAGAATAAAATTCTAATAGTAATAAAATGTAGGATTGAATTTTATATATTTGACTATCTGTTTTGTTATTGACAATATAAAAGAACGATGTATTTTTAAAAAGGTTTTTTAAAGCACTACGAATGCGTTATCAATTATATGTATCTGATTGATACTGTCAAATAGTACGGAACTTTGAGATGAACATAACATAAATCACACATTCTGATTAGATAGCTAAACTGTTTTCGATAGTGACGTATTTTGTTTTAACGTTACAATATCAAATGCATACAAATGTTGTACGTCTTGAATTAATCTTATTACCGGCATAATATGAATCTTAGCATATTGACAAAAGAAATCAGCTGTTTTTACTGTATAAAAACAGTAAGATACAAATATTGGATAATTCTGATCTTTTGATTTTTTTAATTTAAAAATAATCGCAATCTTTAGTTACGAACGGGCTATGGTCATACAAATTATCGAAACGTCTTTTTTCGAAGTAAGATATGTCTTTTTTTATTTTTATTACATGAAATGACAAATACATTTAACGTAGAGGTACATCCCCACTATGTCGGTCGGCAAGGCCACTCGGCAATGCTGCACCAATGAAAGTGCTGATTCCAAACCGACTCGTAGCGGTCTCCTTCAAAAGAAACCGTGTTATTGCGCATAGTAGGGTTGCGCCGGTCGGCTTCCTATACATTTTCAAAAAACATTCCACATCAAGGTGTCCTGCGAACTAGACGTGAAATCAAACTTCTGCGCGACGCGTTCATCGATCGGCATAACGGAGACGCACCTTAATATAAATAACATACATTACAAAATAATAAATTATAAATAATGGGAATAACAAACAACATAATTAATAGAAAATTACGAAAAAAAATTAATTAACAAAGAAAATAATTTTTTGGATAATCATTGAATTTCTTTTAAGATTTTTTTTTTATACAATGAATACTTGTAAACGTTATTCATTATTACATATTCGTCAAGAGTAGTAAATATTCATAATTTTTAAAAAGTATTTTAAACAATCATGTTCTACATGTGCGTACATTTGTATATCTCCAAGTATCGTGTTCTTTTTTAAATTGAGGTGTCGATGTAATTTTATTACGAAGTACCTACATTAAAATCTTGTTTTTTGCTAATAGTTATAACGCTAACGTTATTAATTCGTTTTAATTAGTTATTATTAATAATGGACTTTTATGGTATTACAAGTCCTTTTATTAACTTTTATAGCACATATTGGGTTAAAGTCGGAAAATAACGGGAAACAATAGTATAAGGTTTGGACATAAGTTTATTTTTATATTTTTATAACAGGATTGTTGTTTAAATGGTTATTCATTGTAGTTCAAGATTCAGTATACGTGTATTCGAACCCTCTAATTTTTATTTTATCTCACTTTTCTATTTCACAACATGAGAATCGCGTTAATAGAATAAGTAGAATAAATAATAAAATTGAAATGCATTTTCAATAAAAATCTTAATGTTCATGTATTTTAATTTTCATAAAAGCATGCATAAATATTTGTAACAATAATGAGAACGTAATAATTGCAGTATATTTTTACCAATCGTTATTATTTGAATAACTTTTTATATTCTTAAAAATAAAGTCGCTCGTAATTTGTTGAGTGGTAGATGGTACCAGGGTTATAAAAAATAGGATGCAAATAAGCTAATATTTAATTTAGTTCGATGTATTTATTAACATTTTAGAACTTTCTACAATCTAACAGTCATATAGTACAAAAAATCTTTCTTTTGCGGAGTTTACGATTGGTATTTCAGTATTTGGTGAACTTCTCGGTATCCATCGAGTTGTAGATGAAAACGTCTTGGAAGAACATGTTGGGAGTGAAGAACTTCCATGTGAATGTTGGTCTGTCAAGAGGGAAACCACATGGCTTGCCGTCGTACATCAATTTGCCGAAGATTGGCAGTTCGATGTCCTGCACCTTGGATTCGTCGTATGGGCTCAGGTAGAAGAACATCTTGAACTTCATACCCTCGGGTTTACCCTTAGGAAGAGTTAGACGTTCGGGGTAACCGAAGAGTTTTTCGTAGTAAGTTAATGGCTCGCTACCGCTAACGGCCTTCGAGAGTTTCTTGTAGAATACATCGCTGGATATCATGTCGGACATCGTGAATGCGGAGTCGCTGCTCTGACGTTCAATGTTGTTCATACCCGGTTTCACTGCGAGAGAAGAAAAAATCAAACAATTAAAACCATTGCCGTGACGTTCAAATTAATGCTTGCTAGAATATCGAATTATCTACTAACGTGGAACGACGAATCGGTCCATCTCTACGAAGTATTTGTAGTATTTCTGCAGGTAGTTCACGTCCTCGCTCATGCCTTCGAAAGCAGGTCCAAGGAAGATTCTGAGCACAGCCTTAGTGTCCTTGTCGGAGTTCACGTTAAGGTGGTAGGTGAATCGTTTGTAGTTCAGACAAGGACGACGGGCTTTGATACGTAGGGACGATCCTTCCTTGAAGTTCTCAACGTAGACGGCGTTGTTGATGGTTGCGTCGCAGTAATCGAAGTAGGTCCAGAGTTTTTCCATGTTAACGGATTCGATCTTGACGCCAGGGAATATAAGGTCGGTCTGAGTGTAGGCTGGTGCGTATTGTTTGAATCTAAAAGTATAGATTCAATTGGATTAGAGTACCAACGAGAATCAGATGATACCTGTATACCTATAGAAGCATATGCGTTTCATACAAACCTGTACATAAATTCGCTGATTCTGTTGAAGAGACGGTAGAAGGCCGGGTCTCTCATGCTGGTACTGTAGAGGTGCATAGCGGTTGGTACAACCTTGTTCTTGTTGACGAAGTCGATGTGGTAACCAAGGATGTTTCTGGCCAAGAATTCGTACATTCCGTAGTAGCGGCTGTTGTACGTGTCAGCGTTACCTTCGATTATGTTACCAAGAATGTTCAAGCCGTCGGGAGTGTAGATGCTGACGAATTTGCCGTTGCGGTCCAAAACGTATCCGGAGTCGATGGCGTTCATGAAGCGGAGTTCCAGGCTTTCGATTTCCTATGAAGAAAAATCGAGATAAAAATAAGCTGTGTCGTTATTAATACAATAGGTATGTTGCTTCTTCTCTCGCACTCCACTAACCTTCAGGCATCCGAATTTGTAGAAAGGTATGGTAGAGTAGCTCTTGCGTTGGGGCATTACAACACCGTTGCTGTACATCAAGGAGGAGTAGAATCCTGGGTAGAATGGTTTCTGCCAGTCGAAGTCTTCGATCTCACCCAAACCGTTCGACATGCGTTCCAAGAAGTAACGAGCGATCAATTGTTGGTGAATGTACAGGTAGAAGGAACCACGAATTTCCTGAGGAAGGTTGTACTCCTTGCTGCTCATCCAGGATGGGAAGATCTGACGGAAGTAGTAGTAGAAGCTGTTCAAGCCGAAGTCTTCCATGAAGTAGTCCAATTTGTATTCCTCGTTGTTGAAGGATCTGTCGGTGAAGTTGTTGTAGATCATGTAGCTGTCAACGTGATCTATACCACTAGTAGTCAAACCTAGAAACGATTAAAAAGCGTAGAAACTTTGAACTTCTTAAACTAAAGGTAGCTCATGAAGAAACTTCGATCCGTATACGTACCGCGCGTCATCTTGATACGGTGTGCCTCTTGGATAACATTCGAGTCGAAGAACAAGTGTGGGTAAACCTCATAGGGTGGCATCAATTGAATGTACTTGCAGTCGGGTCTGTAGAATACGGCAACGTAGAAGGCAGAGGTGAAGAGGCTGTCGTGAAGGTGAATACGTGCCCATGCTGCGGTCTTGTAGAAAATTTGGAAGTCCTTAGCGCTGTAGAAGAGTTTGAACAACAGGATCATCTCGTTACGGTGTTCTTCGTAGAACGGCGAGAAGATGGCATCGCGGTTGAGGGGATCGTGTCTGTACCAGTAGAGGAACTCTTGTACAACATTCTGTAAAGAATATTATCCTGTTTAATATCATTTTGCAAACATTTTTAAGTTCTCGGAAAATCAATCGATTCGATCTTTAGACAGAAAAATACTATTAATCACCTTGTCCGTGTACATGTCTATGTTGGTCTCGATGTCATAGTTGCGTCCAACGGTGTAGAACTCAGCATCGGTTAGAACATTCTGTTTCACGTACATCAACAACTCATAGATCTTCTTCTGCTTCTGGCTGAACTCCATGTCAGCCGTGTGACTCTTGATACTAATAGCGTCCGACAGGCATAATGCCGCCAGGACTAGGAAGAGCACCTCCTTCAACATTCTTCTCTCTATTCCTTTTGTCGCTCGCTTGAAACTTCTGCCCCAACAGTTGTAGGGAGAACGATGTCTGAGGTAGACAGACCCTCGCTTTTATACCGGTGCTTTTTCGTTTTAATCATCGTAACCCATGACCTGGCGTGTTCGCCGTCTTTTGCGATGATTGGATCGATCGTTTTGCAGCTAAATAACGCGACAAGAACGGATAACGTGGGCCTTCGAGTTCGAGTGCACTTCGTCTTGATGGTAACGCATTGATAGTCGCTAAGGCAAAATTGTATTTTATGCAGATTGCTCTTATTCAGCTGCTGTAGGATAAAGTTATATTTTTTAAATTTTCCTGTTAATGGTTGGGTAGAGAAACTCATTATTATTAATTCATTATTCAACGTAATCAGTAAATCCTGAATTTAGTGTGTCAATTTTACATAAATTACAAGAATTTTTGTTATAGAATTCTATTAATATCAATATTATTATAATCGGTATAATTCTTAAGATTATTTTTAGGTCATTTTAAAATCATGTTGAATGATTTCAAAACAAATTTATAAATAATTGTTTATAATTAAATGTAGACAATGCATTTTTTGTTAACGAGAGAAACGTATTTCCCTATTTTGCTACTTTCCTAACTAAAAGAATCAGTTCATTGCAGATAAGAATGTTTGCCTGAATCCAGTAGAACTGTATGATAACTACGTGTAATGAAAATGAGGAATATAAAGAACGATTACAAAACACTGTTGAAAACAGCTTCGAAAGATATAAAAATTCCACTTCCTCTAAAGTCCTCGTTTACATTATCTTTACTAATAAGTTTACTACAATTAAGTTGTGTTAATTGTGAAAATGTGTATAAAGAACACATCTTTTTATTCATTGTTATTTATTTTAAACATTTTAAACATTTTTTATGCTAGCTAAAATTCCACGCTATCGTTAACTCATGAAGAAAATATCTTATCCGATGTTTTTATTACATATAAACGAGTAAATAATGAATATCTTTTTTAAAACCGTGCATATGCATGCCTGTTTACAACTTTCGAAAAAAGATTGATTATACCGTGATCTTTCTCTTGCTCTCTCATTTGCCGCTAATCGTGGAAATTATGAAAAGAAAAAGGAAAAAAATAAAGGTATGGAGGGGAACTATTATCGCTTCATTAACCCTCATTTAAACAATAATGAGTGTTATGTTAATATTTTACAGAATGATTTATTGCTCGGTCACCATTCCACAGGAAGATTATTAATTAAGAGAAAAGTAAGAGAAAAATGAGAGATCATTTTTTAAAAATATGAATGGAACAATGGTTCAGTGTTCTTCGTTAAAACAAAGCTTCTCTTGCTCCAAAACTTCTTTCGGCCTTCTACATGATTTAGAATGATCTGTCTTTTCTGAAGCATCAGCGGCAGAATATTCTACCAAATAAAAATCACGTGATTTTATTAAAAAATCTAAACGAAAATCGAGAATCGCTAGTGCAAAGTTTTTCTTCGATTACATAAAATTAATCAGTCTAATTTGCATCCATCACATTTCAGCGATAAGATAATGACGAATCGTGAATATTCGAGATGCAATCGAAAAGAATACTACTGTATTACCATCAAAAAAGTATTTGTCACTCAGTTCGAAGTCGTCCTCGGAGTAATGAGGAAAAATTACATTATTCATCGTGATAATATTTTCCGGTATTTCTTCGTGACACACGTCGATTTTGGGATCCTTACTCACGTAATTACTGACATAAAGGAACATACGAAGCCAAGAGTCCTGCAGAGAAGAATTATCGAAATGTCTAAATACAGATATTTCAAATACATGTCATTTCTCAAATTTGCTTTTTGCGATATAATTAATCAATAAAATGTTTATATTAGCGAGGTTTGATACACTCGTGTTCGTTTATCGAAGCGATAACTTCTTATACAAGTAATAACGAAATTACAATGAACAATGTGAGTAAAAATCGAGATAAAAAATTACGCACGTTGCAGGAAGCTTCTAATGCATTTAATTGCTTCTCCAAGTTAAATATTGCTACGTCTATTAGTGCTTTGAGTTTAGCTTCAGCTTGACGATAAGCGTTTAGAGCAAATTGCTCTGAATCATGCTCTACATTTAATTCATCACTAGCTTCGCGAATTTCGGCTCGTAATTTATCCATTCTTTGTTTAACTTTGATTAAAAGGTCAGCAAATTTCGACATTATGTAATGAAAACTCGTCATCGAGCTAATTGCATCCATAGTGCTTTTTTAACAACAATCCGTTTATACGAATACGAGATCTTCTTCAAATTTGGAAGGTTAAATGACAGCAAACAAAGGTAAACAAAATAATGTTGACGTTTGATTAAAAAACACGAGTTCTTGATATTATTATAGTCTGTTTTATTTGTACCTGAAAACGTGGACTCCTTAGTTTAAATTTAGTAACGTTGTAATTATACAACTGGAGTCATAGTATAAAAGTAATATATATATATTTGTTTTAATATTCAAATAACAAATAGAACTTGTGCAAGTAGCACTCGTTAATTAAAGTTCAAAAATTACTGTATCTCGTGTCCTATTTTTTCACGCGCTACCAAGATCAGGGATAATGTGAAAAACTGAGAAAAATAAAAAATAAACTAAAAATGACAAACTCGTTTCTTGGACAGATATATTATATATACAACATGACTTTATGCTTGTAATACATTTGAAATGTGTAGCAACATGAAAAAGTAGGAATCATTTTTTTATAAGTTATTTTTGAACTCTAAATATAATTCTCATTATACATCAGTTTTTACAAAGTGTATGTATTGATGTTCGTGTATTTTATTCACAATCGTGAGAAGTTTATATTCCTAGTCACTGAGCTTAGAAATATGCGCACTGTGAATAATTGTTTGGTATAATCCCTAAACAGACTGCACAATCATGTCCTAAATGATCCAGAGCCAGACTTAAAATAAAAATTAAAATGCATTTCATTTAGGGACTCCGTGTCGATTTATTGGCGTTTCTCGTTATTGTGTTTACTAGTCACGGCTCTCAGGAACTCGACGTTTATGCTAAAAATAAGTTTTACGTTAAAATTCACTCTGTTGAAACGCGTTTATTATTGATGATAAATAATCGTACCATGGCGATAGAAATTCAACTGCATATAGAATCATTTTCGTCATTGGATATGACGCTTTTGTTGTCTTCTTCATTATGTTCTTCCTGCTCTTCTTGATCCGATATTTCCTCCCAATTTTCATCCGATTCACTCTCTAGATCTACCTCTTCTAAAGCGGCACCCTCGTCAGAGGAATCTGCGTATGACCAAATCGATGCAAAATTGTTTAAAATACAAATTATAATTTCTACATTTAATATATAATAAGAAAAAATAAAATAGCTCAATATATAAAATCGATCATAAATTATCACCTGCGTCTTGATAGAAAAATAAAGACTCCTCCATTATATTATTGTCCTGTTCTTCTTTACTTTGAGATATTTGTCCTGTTATGAGCGAAACGCGTCCTCGTAGTCTTGATATTTGACTTAGTAACATTAATTTTGCATCAATTAAGCTTAGAATTGGACTAAGTGATTCTCCAATATCTGGATGTGATAAAAGATGTGCTGCATGCGTCATTACCAATGCTTGTAACCACATGGCAGCTATTTTACTCCTACAACAACAAAAAAACGCATTGATATTGAATAGTAACATAATTAATATATAATCGATACAGTAAGAATAAATAGTAGACAAGAAAAATATCTTACGGATATGTTTTGCCTTGTAACATAGCATATAATTCTTTGAGCAATGGTGTTATTGCTGATACAGGTAATTTGGCAATAGTATTCCTAATTATTCTTTCATTTTTGGTAAATAACACATTATTTAAAATTGTCCTATCTTTACTGTTTAATCCTTGCATTAACAATTGTACCATATTTGCTCCTTTTGTAGGTGTTCTGCCTGTAGCATTTGTTTCTACATTCAAACTAAGATTTTCTAATCTATCCTTTAAAGGTAATTGAGAACCTGCTGAAATAGTTCTATTCCTTTTTGTTGCTGTTATTCCTGATCCTGCATCATGCATAATATATAATGGAAAAATCAATGAAGCCACACAATTAATAATGAAACTAATGAAATTTAATAAAATAGAATATATTACCTGGTGCAAGATACTTTACATTATCTTCGGTAACTGTTGCTTTTATTTTTGTGACCGATTCCTCTTTCTTTTCCTTTGTTCTTTTATTGTCTGAGCGTATTATACATTGCATTTTATCTGAAAAATCGGGTGTAATTTTCTCGAATGTCAAATTTGTATAAGAACCATATGCCAATAATAATTTTTCATCCTCTGTCAACTTGGCTGTAAGAATAGGAATTTGCTGTATAGTTTCCTTCTGATTTGCGTCCGAAGCAACTGCAATATTTAGCGTTGGCTTCAGTGGCTTGGAACGTCCATTTGGCTGATATTTAAAGATATGCGCTTGTCCTGACCTAGTAGTAGCTAGAACTATCACTTGGGACTCTTCGTTTACACTTACAGATACAGATGTAGCTTCATCTTGTATCGCTAATGTAGCTACAGAGCTTTTGTCATTCTTGGTCTAAACAAATTGAAAATAATATAATTTACAATACTAAGATGTTAAATAAGACATATAAAATGGATTTGTGTTTTACCATATATTGGACTATTCTTTTTATACATTTAGTTAAGATGCAAATACAACTTGTCCATTTTATATGACTTATTCTATATAATTTCTATCAATATGAATGATAATCTGATATAAAAGTTATGCAACCTACTTCATCTAGGCCCCAAACGCTAAGATATCCATCTTCGCTTGCTCCACTGATTAAATAACTTGTATTCTTATTTACTGTTATGGAATTTAAAGAAGTAACTTGTCCAGCATGTCCAGTAAACGTTCGAATGATTTGTTTCGTCGACAAGTCCCACCATTTGATTATTCTTTCGGCAGAGATTATAGATTTTCCATCTTGTGTTACTGCTAAAGCTGTAACTTTTGCTTTACCAGATTTCCACTTACACTTTATTCCATTTTCTTGAATATTCCATTCAACTATATGATGGTCATCGGCAGCTGTAAATAAACCATAATCCGCTGACCAGATTAAAGCTGTTATGCACGCAGAATGGCCATTTTCTAATTGACCACAAACAGCAGCTGCTGCGGTATCATATAAAGTGATCTTTCCATTTACAGATCCCATAGCAACGACTCCTTTCTGCTCTGTTTCTTCCGAGGTTAACTTCCTTCTTCGTTTCTTCCATGGTGAGAGCTAGAATTATAACACCTTATAAAAAACTATTTTATTAGATAAGAATATTAACAGAAAGATAGTGAAATTATTACACATTATGATGCAATAAAATGCATTAAAAAAATAGTAAAAATATATCAATATAAAAATGCATACTTAAATAGATAATCTTTGTAGATATAACATAACCTACGTTTACGCCATTATAAATATATTAAGCAAAAATAAAAATTCTTATCATTATCGAAGAAGTGACGCGTTATATATAGTCGTCGTAAAAACAATTTATCATAACTAGCTCCATGAAGCAAACGATAATGTAATGTAAAGCTTTTTATTGTCATAATTAATTTGAAAAATAAAAACCACATGGCATACCGATGTGCTCGTTGCTTGAGTATTTACGGAAATCCAGCATAAGACACTGCATGGCGATTGAAGATGTAGATTTGGTACATATTCTTGCTTGAGCCTACTTGTTGCAGTTTCCCAAATTTTCAATTTTCCATCATTTCCACAATAAGCAAAGTACTGACCGTCTTGAGAGAACGCGGTACAAGCCGTGCTCGCCATTTTGACCGCTATTACTATTAGCTGTTTCTATATATACGTACATTGGCGTCGTAATATACGATTATTTCGATCTAAAATATCAGATATTAATACAAATAGAAATAGAAATATGTTAATAATTATGAATATCGACTCTAAGGTAACAAATAAAAAGAAGCGAATAAATCTTATTACGGTGAAATAAAAAAAGCGGCAAGGAAAACTAGTACGTTCAAATGCTTCTTCGTGCAGTGAGGTAATAATATCAGAATTAGAAGTTATAAATCATTAATTTTTTATAACAAAGTTTAATAAATAAAATAAGCTCACGATTCGTTTCGATATACAGTATTTCCGTGCTAAACGAATATTCGTTCACTTTGGCGGTTATAAAGTATTTGTTTTTGGCGGGCTTCAGGTAACGGTAGATACTTGACGAGCATTTTCATTTTCATTTATTCTTTCATATGCAAT
This sequence comes from Odynerus spinipes, assembly GCA_032403825.1. Classification (NCBI taxonomy): domain Eukaryota; kingdom Metazoa; phylum Arthropoda; class Insecta; order Hymenoptera; family Vespidae; genus Odynerus; species Odynerus spinipes. The sequence continues at coordinate 860,811 of JAIFRP010000010.1, read as the reverse complement.
AAATCAACATTCTTTATACTATTTTCTACTTTTAATAAAATATCTGTAAAATACGATACAAATACTTCAATAGCTTTCGTTTTAATAGATATTTTCATTATACGTGTTCAACCGTTATAACCTACTCAATATATTCGTTTGGTTTGACCATTGATAAAATTCTTTGTTCTTATTGGCTAAACTCACATGGTGCTGTAGTGTATGTCTAGCTATCTAATAGAAGTATATGATTATCTAATATTATCTACATATGGAAGTTCTCATTGGTTGTTATTATATTCTAGTCCTATGCATGATAAATACAGATTTGTGGTATTGTTTAGAAAGTGTTATTGAACAGTCATAATTACTTCTCTCTTAATAAAATAATGAATTTCATTCATTATTAATATATCATTCGTTTGTAATAAATATCATTTCCGAAGTCTTAGAAGAAATGCTAAATGTGTGATTCTACTCTTTAGTTAATACTTTTTTTACTGTTATTCTCATTAGCCGGTTCATCTTCTTGATATCTGACATTCATTGTGGTCAATCTATCATGCTCAATGTTATGTTTTATTGAGATTTTAAACGTTTGCAATTTCTACGTGATAGTTTGTGTTACATGCATATTTTAATAGGTAAATAATAGCAATAGGTTTGTTGAAATTTATATAATACTATCGGATGTAAAATTAATTATTATTTCATAGCAGAAGATACTACTGGGCTAGATTGTATACAGATTGAGTTGTAACTCGTTCGTAAAAAGTTCTATTTAAATGATAATAGTATTAAATATTGGTTAAGATATAATACAAACAATTTATGCCAGAAATATAAAGGATATGATATCAAAATGGTTAGTAAACGTTTATATTTTACATACTTAATTTATAGGTTATAATAACAAGCATACAACAAAAACAAGTATAAAAAAATCGAGTACATATAATTTTACATTAACTTTTATTATGTTTTATACAGCCGATGGTAATGCATGATATTGAATTACCACCTATTGTCCCTGAATTACTACTGGAAAAACATGCCAATTATCTGATCTCATATGGAACTGATAAAGATGAATATGTAAGTATAATTATACTTAAATTAGTTTATTTATAATAACTATATGTAGTATTATGGAAAAAGTCATTGATTAATTTTTAGTTAAATGTTTGCACATTATAACTGACTTGTTAAATTTTCAGACATACTGTATGACAGAACATTTACGAATGTCTGGAATGTATTGGGGCCTTACCGCATTAGATTTAATGGGAAAACTTGATCGTACTAGCAAAGAAGAAATCTTAGAATTTATCAGACAGTGTCAAAATGATAATGGTGGCATCTCTGCTAGCATACAGCATGATCCACACTTACTGTACACACTTAGCGCAGTTCAAATATTATGTCTTTATGATGCATTAGATGTTGTAGATATAGATAAAATTGTTAAATACGTTAAAGAAAGACAACAACCGGATGGTAGTTTTACCGGTGATATTTGGGGTGAAGTGGATACTAGATTTTCTTTTTGCGCCATCGCTACTTTATCACTTTTGGTAAGAATTTCATTGGTGTATATAACATAATAACAAACATATCACATATGTAATACTTCTAAGAAGCATTCATTCTGTACTTTTAGAATCGTTTGGATGCCATAGATGTGGAGAAGGCTGTAGAATTTGTAATTAAGTGTATGAATTTTGATGGGGGATTTGGTTCTAAACCTGGATCCGAAAGTCATGCTGGTTTAGTTTACTGTTGCGTGGGGCTTCTATCGATAACAGGTAACACATATTATTATGATGATATAAAAAATAGATACGCATTTTTTATTTGCAAATTTATTTTACTTTCAGGACACTTACATTTAGTAGATGCAGATCGATTAGGTTGGTGGTTGTGCGAAAGACAACTTCCATCCGGAGGTCTAAACGGTAGACCAGAAAAATTACCGGACGTATGTTATTCCTGGTGGGTTCTTTCTGCGCTTACAATTTTAAATCGCCTTCATTGGATAGATAAAAAGCGTCTAGTAAGTAATTGATATAAGTACATTAGTGCACGAGGCATATCGTACATATTTTCTCTTGTGTGATTGCAGGTAGATTTCGTTTTAACGTGTCAGGATATCGAAAGCGGTGGTTTCAGCGATAGACCCGGTGACATCGCTGATCCTTTCCATACTTTATTCGGACTTACTGCATTATCATTACTGCATACCGATTATCCATTAAAAGAGATAAATCCAACTTATTGTTTACCACAGTATGTCATAGACCGTTTAGGTCTGGAACCGTCACGAGTGGACATATGATTTAACGTACACATGCACTGCACAATTTAAATATAAGCTAATGTTATGTACAATATACTTGTATTACATTTATACACTGCAGATCATAATGGAACATGGGATATAATTTTCTATGTACACTATTTTCTTTCACATCTACTTTGCTTTTATATAGAATAATATGAATTATTTGAAGGGAAGAGAAATTAAGTAGATTATAGATAATATATTAAAATTTTTTATTACTTGTTAGATATTGTTAAATTTATTTGTAACAATAAGAATTTCTTTAAGATGTTTAATATAGCATTTGTTAATTTATAAACGAACTTATAAAGTTGTTAATGTACAATTATCGTCATAATTGTTGGTTGTATTTGTATATACATATAACCATACATGGTTGAAATAATCATTCGTCAATGATTTTTTAGAATTTCAATGTATCTACTAGATAGTCAATCAATGAGTTTTCACGGTGTATCTTCGGAGAAGTTCGTGGATGGGTAAAAATTCTAAAAATCCATTGACGAACTTCTCCGAAGATACACATTACCGGCGCGAAAATACATTGACTGACTATCGAGTAGATACATTAAAATTTTTAAAATCAGCAGCTAGTAATCTTTCTAAACTCATATCTTCAGAACTTATATATAAGCTTCACAGATGAAATTAAAAAAAAATTTGACTTTAAACTCAGTCTCTGTACATATATTAATTCAATGAACATGTCAATGAAATTGATTGCAATTTCTGTGCTGCTTGTCTCCTGCGGATAATGCATTTTATATACGTATATCGTTCTTTTCTCATTACATTGGAACTTCTTTCAATACTTTTCTGTTCTTCTGAAGATCTGCTCAAAGATGTGCTCGAAATTAGTTGAAATTAGTGTTAGAGTTTAGCCCGTGGGTCTCCAAAAGCAGCAACCTCCACGTGGTGAGACCCGGGCAATCGATGTTACTTGCAAAAGAAAATTATTGTAATGCAAGTACCGTCGAGCTAATGGCTGCTTTTAAATATATCGAATTAACTTTAGTCACTCTCAACGTGGTAGTAACATTCATTTACTATTTCCAATATATCTTTAAAAAGATTCATAATGAAAAAATAATAGAATTTTCAAAACACTAATATATTTGCTAATGTTTATCAGTATTTCTAATAAAAATCGAACATTTTATTTAGAGATGTATAGAAAGGGATATATATATATATA
>JAIFRP010000010.1:841791-856180 GCA_032403825.1 Odynerus spinipes | reverse complement strand
CGTTTTCTTATCGTTCGTCGAACGATCTGCAACAAACTCGACTGGCTAATAGTTCCGACGATGTCATGCGATGAGTCAAGGGAAGAAAGATCATTAACGTAATACCAATTGATTCGTATAATACGGTGACGTTACATCAGAACTTGATTTTATTAAGTAGTAAAAAATGAGAGAAAAAAGCTCAAGAAGAGAAGACGGAAGAGATATTTGATTCGCGATTAAAAATACGTTTCCGCTTTAATCGAATTTAATGGAAAAATACGATTAATCATTGATAGGAGTTAAGAGGAATCATTTAGACAGGTCTTAGTAAATTAATACACAAGTAGAATATATTAAAATAAATTACTTTTATTTAAAACATTAACAGGTATGTACATCCCAGAAAACAATAATTTACATAATTCTCAGCGTATAAATTAATTTTTTGTTTTCCTTACTGCTGTGATCGCATTCTTTCCTAACGTTCGAATCATTACACCGTGTAATATGATAATCATTATGTATGACTTTGCGATTTATGTTTATCGCGGCGCGGTGACGATTGGCATAACAGATCGAACGAGTTTTTATTCCATCGAATCCGGGTTGAGTCACTCGTCGTTCTTTCGTGAACGTGGAACGACCCTGCAAACGGCCAAAGACACTCTAAAGGCAACGTGCTTTCGAAACGGCAGGAAGAACGATACCCATCGGGTCTTGTTAATTTTCGTATTTGTACTCGGGAAGTTTATCGCTACGTGCACCTGTCAATTAATTTTCAATATTAAAATTAATTGAAAATGTATTGAAAGTAGCTTAAAGATAAAGTTTTTTAATTGCAATTAAACATTAAATGGTAAATGCACGGAGCGATAAATTTTTCGATCGATATAATCTGAATTTAATTGAAAAAAATGTTAGATATTTATAGCGGGAGCACGGGGTGAGCCTTGCACAGAATATGGCTGTCCCGGCCGACCACAATATGGACCATTCGTGCCAGCACCTCCGGGACACATCCCGGCATGCGCTAAGCCAGGACAAACATTTTGCGAGTCTCTGGATCACTATCCTCAGTAAGTCAAAAATATTATTAATTAACTTTTAGTAATTTCATGAATTAATTTCATTTCATTTTATTTAAAATTAAAAATATAAATCACGCCAATTACATCTTACCGTCGATAAAGTCTCGGGAGGGCTCGAACTCTTTTTTTTTCGTTTACCGTTAACTCCCGAAAAAAGGACAGAAAGAAGACAAAAAAAAATAAAATTCAGCCTGCTTCCAAGTATTGAAATTCTTCCGAACGTTTGCTACTCGCGGCCGGCATACGAATGATCTTCGTGCGTGTCAAAACTTCCTCCCCCTCAAGGGAAAGTCGCGGAAGCGGTACCATAATTCGATATTCTTCAACGTAATTCTATTTATGCGTTCCTTTTCTGCTCCCCTTTTCGAGAAAGGGAAAAATAAAAAAAGAGAGAGAGAGAGAGAAGGTCGATCCTTACGAAATCGCGTAACGATTATGTAAAAAAAAAAGAACCATGTCGTATCTCTCGCGTTGTTATTACGCGCGCGAGCGCGATATCATCCAAGAGTTTCGTCGTACGATCATCGTACCATGACCGTGGCCTTGGCGCGGTCATGCTGGGCACCTGCCGTGATAATTATCGGAGCCGTTACGAATACGATTCCCTATTAAAGTTGGCCTCTTTTTATATACCGTATTTAGCGTAACGTCCAGATAATCCTTTCATTTTCTTCTTTTTCTTTCTTTCTTATTCCTTTTCTTCGCACGAAAGCGTCGTAGTAGCGACAACTTGACGGAGTAACGACCTTCGATTATGTATTTAGCGTAGCCTCCAGGTAATCTTTTCATTTTCGCCTTTTTCTTCGTTTTTTAATTATTTTTTTGCTTATTTTACACGAAAGCGTCGGAACAACGAAAATAGAATTCCATAATGAAACTTCTCACGACGTTTTATATCTCGCGTAAACATGACAGAGAACATGTCCCGCTTTCAACTATTACATCCAAGGTGCGAAGCTGCACCGTCGATATTATTATCTCACGCGGTTAAGAGACAGAAGCATGTTGTTGGGAAAGAAAGTGCATACAGGGGTTCAAGAACGGTGCCTGCAATTATATAGTCTTTGAAAGTGCAATTTCCTAACTCGTTTTCTCTCTCTCTCTCTCTCTCTCTCTTTCTTTTTTTTTATCTACATTCTTTCTTTTTTATTTCCCCCCTTTTTTCTTAACCTAAAGATTTTATTCCTAGACATTTTCTTTGCATTTTAGAATTGCTGACATTTTTTATTCTTCGCGACTTAACGCGACGATCGTCAGAACGCGGGAATAAATTCGTCGTGGTCACTATTCTTATGTTAGATCGATCCGCGGTGAAAGGCCGTGTGCTTCCTTACGTTCGGAGAAGCGTATGCACGTAAAATCCTGTCGACCTCCTTTTGACTTTCGCGCAAATAAATAGATAAAAAAATTATCGTTTTATTATAAAGAAGCGAATAAAATAAAAAGAAAAAAACGAGGCCGACGTTAGAAGCGTAGTGCACGGAACCGCGCGCGATCTCGTTCACGTCGAAAGGATTAAGGAAGTGGCGTTAGACAACGAGCGTACATTACGAGCATGGAAAAACGAGATAGGTCAAAATTATTCGATCACGATCGGAGAGCCGTGCGATCGGAGAACACGGAGGCCGTATAACGGTCACGAATGAGAGAAGAAAATACATTATGGCTGGCGGCTATGAATTAAACATCGGAAACACCTCTTTTACCGATGTCTCTTTCTCTCAGCTTTGGAGAAAGTTTAAAGATCTACGTACGTCGACTTTTCGATACATCCCACTACGCGTGTCGTCGCGTATAGATAATAATACCGCTCATTTTTCGGCCTATCAACCTCTCTTCCCACCGTCGACTCTTCTTTCCTCGCGTTCAACCGCGAGAGAAAGAAGTCGTCGACTTCCTGACCCGATCGTTTTGAAAGTCTATGAGACCTTGCCTGATGTGGAACGCGCGCAAACAATTTCTTTTCTTTTTTTTTCGGCCTTTTTTCTGCTCCCGATAATCGGACTCGGACATTAGCATACGTAACTTTCCGAAGCTCTTTCGAGTATCTGTTACGTTGATCTTCGCAAAACATCGCTCGCATTGTCTTCTTCGCTCGATAATAACCGACTATGCAATAAGACGTTTTTTTCCTCTCTCTCTGTCTCTCTCGTTTCAGGCAACTTATTAAATTCCTCGTCGACAAGTGCACCTACGATTTTAGTACGGCGTTGAGGGACGAGTCTCACGAAGATTTCAACGCTTACAGGTTCGTACGATATTAGAGGAATTTATTATTAACGCGTTTTTCATTAACGAAATAATCATTTCAGCTCGCCGCCCGATTACGATCAAGGCTACGACTATCCGCGACAGGATGCCCCTACCTTGTATCCCCAATCTTTTCCTATTTTACCGGCTCACTATCCTGTGGGTAGGCAACCGGCATTGACATATGGGCCACCGTTTAATAACACTCCTCATAACAATGGGTAAACATAAGTTTTGTTTATTTGTCCTTCTACAATTCCATATGCTCGCTGCAATGTATTCAGCGTGTCATTCGTCAACGATGTTTCGTTGACTCAGGTACAAATACGCAGCACCGTCGAGATCCCAAAGAAATCCTTTCCTGGACGTAGGATCCTCCACGAAATATCGTCCGAGCGTCCAGCAGCAACAACAACAGCAACAACACTCGCAATATCCTGTCTTTTCGCAGACGCCATATTTAAAATCATTCAAGCAGGATCAAGCATGGTGGACGAGCAACAGGTGAGAAACGTTTATTACCGAGTAGAGAGAGAGAGAGAGAGAGAGAGAGAGAGAGAGAGAGAGAGAGATCGCATTCTTCGATCGAGCACTAGCTGATTTTATCGCCGAGTATTATTCGATTCAGGTATGTACGTAGCAATAAAGTGGCACCGAGTACGCTCCACGAGAATCCGCTCTTACAGTACGCGAGTTTGAAAACGGAACGGACGAAGAGACAAGCGAATGCGGATTCCGTTGTCCTTTGTCCAACCGAGGCGCAGTACATCTTACCAAAGGCTGCCCTTAATAATCGTGGTAATTGGATGTACGTCGTGAATCTTTCGGAACAGAACGAGAAATACTCGCAAGCCGTCAAAAGCGAGAAGTGCTCGTAAGTAGAACTACCATTTTTTTTTTCTTCCAAGGACTTGTATCTTTTTTTTTTATTATTACCGAACATTAGAATTTTCTATCCGAGTATTCTTTGGACTAGATTATTATTAGGAATTCAGATTGCAATAATTCATTTGAACAAATAGTTTCTTATTTTTCTTCGTCCACTAATCTCTGAGAACGTACGGTCCAAAGCACAAGGAAGCACGAGTTTGTTTTTATACGAATATATTATACGATTACAATCGTTCGAGATGGTCCAACGTTTTTACTTCCTTAGTACGGACACCTGCAACGGTTTATGCTCCGTTCCTGCTGGATATACGAGCACGTGTCAACAACAGTACGTGCAGAAGAGACTGATCGCCCTGGAGGGAAGTGGGAATGGACTGTACACTGATATTTTTTGGTTCCCACATGGTTGCTCGTGTCACGTTTCGTTGAATTACTCATAGTAATTCGAACGAGAAAGAAATGTTTATAAAAAATTTCATTACTATCATTGTAGGATAAAGAAGTCACGAGAATATCGGTAGGTAATAAGATACGTTAGCGTAAATGGTTTTACTACGGTCGATAATATAGGAATTGCGAAAAGGAAGTTGAAAGGTAAATGTGGACAAGTAGTGGCATGTAGGTACTTGGGTATGCGAATATACAAAATATTCGAATGGAAATTTGTGTATGTATGTGAGTACACGAAGAAAAAATATGACAGATAATTTTGCGAAGACAGAAAACTGTAATTTTGGCGGCAGGTGTCACTACCCACAGACTCATGCGTCTTTCTCTATTTTAAGGGTAATTAAATAAAATGTTTGTTTAAACATCGCTTGATTTTCGAGCAGTGCCGGTGTTCCAAAGCGTGATAAAATAAACATCCTTATTTTATATATTATTAATAAAAAATTCACATTCTAGCTGGTACGTGATTAGTTTATGTCTGCAATAAGGTATATAAGTTTTGGTACAAGATGATATCACCAGAAAATTATTAATTCTATCATAAATATTCCAAAGTTCACAACGATGTTATAGAAATGATATTTAATAAAATATAAATTTAAATCGGTGATGTAGTTATCTTGGAAGTAATGTTTAAAATACGTGAATTCGCGAGGCACAATGACGTCGGTTTCATCGATCGCGATGAATATCGGAGAAAAGAAGGAAACGAAAGGTTTCGGAAGAAGTTAAAATAAGGTTTGTGATTCCAGCGTGATCGGATAAGGAAAATGTAAAGATAGCGAAAGAAGGAAAGAGAAAGAGAGAGAGAGAGAGAGAGAGTAGGAGCAGGTCAAGCACGCGCAGGGCGCAGAGTTTTCACGCGTCGAGGGCACGCACCCTGTTCTTTTCACGCACCGCTCACTTTCTCGATCGTTGACGCACGTACGACCCATGTTGCTGACGCCCGTATCGTTGTTTCTACACCTTCGAATTATACGTCCCGTCGTGATCGCAAGCCATACTTTTTTTCTCGTACGTGTTTCACGCTAAATTAATCTTCTTGTTTTTTTATTTATTTTTTTAAGTAGATCAACGGTTTCGTCGTTTCTCGTCTATGATTTTTAATTCGTTTTTTTTATCGCACAACCAGGGTTTGTTTAAGCAGTAAGTGATATATTATTAGTTCGTATAATTATTAAAATGGATTAATAATCTCTGATGGTGGAGAATAATATTATTTTAAAGATCAGGCATTTATAAAATGATTGTATACGATTTTTATAAAATTTTATGTAATAAAAGATAGGAAATGAAGGACGTATGATTTTCTTATAAAAAAAAAGATTTAAGTTAAGGAATAAATGGTATAAATTGTAATGATTTTAGCCGATTTCCTGCATTACCTTCTATCGATAATCCATTGATAAGGCTCTCGTTAAATTCAATGCCGATACCGTAGATCGAAAAGTAGAAAATAAATTCGAATGAAACAGGACCTTTTCAATCCGATCTATCGGGAGCAACATTAAGCTAATAAAAAGAGATTAAAGATATGATTCCCATTTGAAAAAGAGAAAACGATCCGTTCGAAAGGAACGTTTTGCTAGCGATTTTCACGGTTTCTCCCCTTGGCAACGGGAGACCTACACGCGTGCACTTTGCCGAGTATAACGAGAGAAAGAGAAAGAGAGAGAGAGAGAGAGAGAGAGTAGTACCGAGAGAAAGAAGCATAGGCAATTTCTACCCTCGTGTCGTGGTAGAGAGAACGTAGAAAGGAAAAAAGCTAGGAGAAGCTCGCGTGCTCTGGAAAGCTGGGCTCCGTTGCAGGAGGAAAAATTGAAAGGCCTCCTCCGGTGTATCCTCTCTCTCTCTTTTCCTCTCTCTCGTTCTCTCTCTCTTTCTCTCTCGTGCGTAACGCACGTACCAACAACGTATACGCGCAATATAAGTGCGTGCTATAGATTTCGTTCCACTCCGTGGAACATGTCCTCGTACGATGCGTACGTGTCGTATTCACTCGAGACCACCTCTCTCCCTCCAACCCACCCTCGAAACTCAGGGTACCACCCCTGACTACTACTACTCCTTCTCCATCCTTCTCCCTCGCTCTTCTCCACCTGCGAGGAAAAGCAAAAAGGGCTGGATTTCCTAGGCACGTACGGTACGCACCTCTACACGTGCGATATGTGCACTTATGCTCTCTCTTCCACCCTCCCAGTAGCAACCAACTCGCCCCCCCCTCTCTCTCTCGCTCTCTCCTTCCACCCTCTTTACCTCTATCTCTCTCTCCCTCGCTCTTTCTCTCTGCAAACCAGCGCGTAATCCAACGGCGCGCGTATACGTGTAGGTCCATACACGTACGGTACAGAGGCTACTTGAAGGGTTTCCATCTATATGCGTGCACGCACCCCGAGTGAGGAGCACACGCGCGTTTTGAGAGAGGAGATGAAGAGAGAGAGGGTGTGTGTAGGAAGTCAAGTCCTCGGGACGCGTGTGTATGTATATTTTTGTTCGCTCTCGTAGTAATAGGCCAAGCGTGTACCTGCGCACGCAATTATCCTGCGAAGAGTGCCGTCGGGAGCCTTCGAGAAGAGAAGAGAAGGAGGGAACTATGTTTCTCCTTCTCTCTCTTTCTCTCTCTCTCTCCCCCCCTTTACATTCTCTAACTCTTTCTCTCTTTTTTCCTCCTTCTCAAGGCTAACGGCGAACTGCAAATTTCGAGTGCGTTCCCGCGACTTCATTTTTTTACGAGCTCCTGTCTGCCTCTAGCGAGCTTCTCCCTTTTCTTCTTCGTTAGACTCTCTCTCTCTCTCTCTCTCTCTCCTTTTTCTTTCTCTCTTTTATTCTCTTTCCGCCTCCTTTCCTTCTTTTCTCTTTTTATCTCGCGCTCCTTTTTAGATTCTACCCCTTCTCGTGGACGCAGACTAGGGTAGCGACGACGGTAGGGACTTGGCTATTCGACTTTGCGATGAAATACGCTCGGACGGACGTCTTCGATCGCGAGATCGCTTCTTCCTTTGTCAATCTCCATTTCCAAAGGCTTTCTGTTTAGTTTTTTCCGAGACGGTCAGCCCGCATCGTTAATTGTCTTGCTATGCTCTTTCTGTCGATGAATAATCGAACGTATGTACGCAGACGTTATTTATTAAAAACGGGAAGACTGTATTCCTTTTTTTTTAATGCTTCGTACCGTAGAAAGCACATAATTTATATGCATCGAATACTACAATTAATATATTTTTACGAAGATAGCTTTACGAAGATACCCGAAGCAAAAATATTATACCAGACGAATGTCTAATCGATACGGTAAAATATAACATTTTCTACTTCATTGTGTTCCAAAAATTATCGCTAAGAGCTGTATCCGGATTTATAGAAATTAATTAAGATCTGATGTATTTAAAAGCGTATTGATTCGTGTCACGAAAGTAGGACGTCTACTGCATATGTAAAATATGATATATCAAATATAAATGTACTTATATAATAAGTTCTAGGCACTTATTATAGATAGATTATATTTTTGTCGACTCGACTTTCTTAAAAATTCTTCTTCCTTAAAAATTGCTCTCGTATCTTTATCAGAAGCAGTACCAGCAGCCACCCCCTTAAGGGTGGGGGGGGGTAAGTTTCGTGGTAATCTCTAGGCCAAAAGTCGATGGTACCTCTGTTCCTCCCTCTCTCCCGCTCTCTCTCTCTCTCTCTCTTTCTCTAACGATTCACCAAGCATACCGTCGAGCGCCGGGATAAAGTCACGAGCAGTAATTATGAACGATAGTAGGGGAGAGAGAGGATATAATTGTGATTGATGGAGAGACGAGAGGAGAGGCTAGCAGGGGGAGATGACTTCCTTTTAATCTCGAACCTAACCCTTGCACTCGATCCATTGCCGTTTCTGTCCGGCATGATTCGATGCGATTCCATTACCTTCGAGGCTGAAATCTCGGTGCAAGAAGAGAAAAATTGAAAAAAAAAGAGGGAAAGAAACGAACATACGCACGAATCTATGGCAACAAGTAAAAAGACCGTAAATCGAGCGATAAGTAGACGAAAACTAGAAAGAGAGAGAAACGAAGAGAGAGAGAGAGAGAGAAAGAGAGAGAAAGAGGGGGGAAGGAACGAGATTCTCCTTCGGTTTCGATCATTCGTTTTAAGAGGATTTGTCGAGATAAAGCGTCCTCCTTAGCCCCTCGTTTACATCCGAACACACCGATACTCGTTTCTCGAGAGGAACAAGATCGTTCGGGATAGCGGGTGGTGGCGGCGGCGGTGGTGGTGATGCTGCCGTTGTTGTCGCTGGTGAGAGATTTAATTTGACCCACTTCCGGTTCTCTACGATGACACAAACAGGCTCCTAACTGTGCGGTCAGATAGGTCAAGTTTACGAGATAGCCCGATTCTCCGTAAACCCTTTCGGCTTAACCCGAAACACATCCCGTGGTCTTCTGTTTTGCTTTCGGTATAGAACGACAGAGAGTGTGTGTGAGAGAGAGAGAGAGAGAGAGGGAGGGAGAGGGAGAGAAGGAGATACAGAGAAGATCCCTCCATCTCTCTCTCCCTGTCTCTCTCATTCTCGCATGCTTCGATTCTCTCCTTCCTTCCTTCGCTCGTCCTCGCTCACCACGCTCGACCCACCCGCTGCGTATCGGAGTACCTGCCAACCCTACCGACGACACCTGTGTAACACTTTCGCGAACCGTAACCCAACGATCTCTGCGTTTCCTTTTTTCCTTCTTTTTTTACTTCGCTTCACCGTTCGCGCCATGCCTCGCTAATCAAAAGGATCCGGAGCTGGGCGTGGGTGGTGGTGTCGGAAGATCCACGATGCGTTTTTCTTCTCTTTCTCTCTCTCTCTTTCTCTTTCTCTCGGTCTCTTTTTTTAATTTCGAAGGAGAAATTGTTAACCCGTTAACCGGGAAAAGCGTGACTCGAGTGATCATGAAAATTGGATTATTCTCATAACGAAAGAGTGAGCGTGTTCTTTTGTTTTACATTCACGTAGAATATTTTAGATCTTGAGATGCTTGTATCGATTGCTTATTTTTAGTTCTCACCAATTTCCTGTCTTGGATCGTATCGTCATGCCGGTAGTAAAAAGCAATTATTTCATATATTTATTTAACAGTTTATTGTTATGCGTATGACTATCTTACTTGTTTCGTATTATCGATAAATATAAAAAGAACTAAAAAGAAGAGGCGGAACGAGGTAACGTAACGCCGATCAAAAAATTCTCCCGAAAGTTCGCTCACGAAAATACAAAAGGAAAGCGAAAGAAAAAAAAATAACTGGAATCGATCGAAAAGTTCTCGAGCAGCAAGCAAGAAAAGAGAAAAAAGAAGAGAAATAAAAAGGACCGACGAAGAAACGCGCGTAATATCCTGGGGGTTCGCGGACCGCGCCGAGGAAGCCAAAAAATGTCGGAGAAAAAGCGAAAAAGAGGATAGGGCTCGAGGTAAGGTACGGAACACGGGGTTGGTACATCGAAACAAGCGTGCCACGTGCTCTCAGTCCGTTCCTCGCGCCAACTTTGCAGGGCATCGATCGCTCCTGCGAGAGTCGCGCACGCGGTCGCATGCGAGAGGTTCCTCTCCTCGTGGCTTCGTACACGAATACGCACGGTAGGTACATACACGTAAAATACGAACACCAGCAAGTCACCGTGCACGTTTTCTTTATCCTGTACACAACGAGAGGAGGAATACGTACGAAATATATAAAAACGCACACAGCTATAGGGGTGGAAGTACGCGCACACAGCTACGTGGAAACTCACACGAAGTTAGGCGCGCGCGCGCGTAGCAAACACACCTACGATGTACGCGTGCGAGTATAGGGGTAGCGTGAGCGCGCGCGCGCGCGCGCACGAGGGAGCACGCACTTACGCACGATCGAGGCGGATCGTTCGCTCGTTGTGCGTGGCGCGCAGCGTTTCCATGACGACCGCTGCCAGTGCCACGCATTGATCGCAGACTCCCGGTGCGTCAAGTCGAGTGCGTAGAAACGAACCTTCTAAGAGAGAGAGGACACCCGAAGGGTGAGGAGAGACGCAGAGAGGACGAGAGAGAGAGAGAGAGAGAGAGAGTGCACGTACGCGCGTAGAAAGAGGCACGCACCGGAGAAAACCTACCGGCGAGTTGCTACCGGAGCGAGAGAGTGTTTGTATGTATGAGTGAGAGAGAGAGAGAGAGAGAGAGAGAGAGAGAGAAAGGTGGAGTGCTTTAAAGAGAACATTTTTCTCTCCTCTCTCTTCCGTCTTTCTCTCCTCGTTTTTTCCCGATTTTTTGCAGCTTTTTTTCTCTCTCTCCTTTCACTCCGAGAGCAATCGTGAAGAAGAAGGAAGGAAGGAAGGAAGGAAAGAAGGAAGGAAGGTAACGTGTCCGGGGTGGTTTTTGATTAGCGGAACGGACGGGAAGTAGATCGCGTTTGTTCAACGCCGGGGGATTAAAAAGTTTTCTGAAAACAAGCGAAAGGAGAATTTTCCGTATTTAAGTTGGTACTTGAATACCGGGGGCTCGCTTCGATCTTTCTCTCTCTCTTTTTTTTCTCGAGTAGGTACTGCTCCGTAGGATCGATGAATCATTGCGTCTTTTTTTTTTTTTTCTTTTAAAGAAGCGATATATTCCGTTTCGCCGTTTTATTTTAATACTATGTAATTGTTGATCGCTGAGTAATGATAAGATTAGAAATTTTCTAATTTTTAATACTATTTTATAATTCCTTCATATGTTTATATTTATATAACGCATTGTTATACTTCATCTTTCTTAAATAATGCTGTTTAACATCATAATTCTTTCTTTAGCATCATTGAAGCATTACTCCATAAAAATTCTTTTTATTTCACGATGACAGAAGGAAAAAAGAAAGGAAGATAAAGAGAGAGCTCGAATTCTCTTTCCGGTAAACGAAAAATGTAAAAAAAAGTAGGGGGAAGGTATCTCTCGCGCAAACCGTTCGTCCTGACCTTCGAATCCAGTCTCCACAATGCCATGCCAGGACCTTGTAGCCGGTCCTACGGGCACAGGCGCTAGGATACGTAGTTGTCACAAAGGATCGCGAGCTACGAGGCTTCCACGCGCGGTGTCTTGGGACCGCGTAGTATTTAGCGTCGCCATTGTGAGAGGAGATTCGAGGCGTAAGCAAGCACGGTACCTGGACCACGACGACGATTATTCGCTTTCGAACGTTCGAACATTTTTCCCATACATTCGTCGTTTGAAAAACCGACGGGGTAGTTTCCGAACGTGCCACGCGATTTCGAAGGTGGCTGGAAACGTCATCCCCTCCCGTGGGGTGATGAATCGCGTTTAAAGGTCTTGCGAAAGGTGAGACTTAGAGAGATGTTGAAAAATGTCGGCTCGTGTTCTTAGCGATAGCCGTTTTATCATTGGAGTGTAGTTTGACGAAGAAGGGGTGAAATGCGATAGAAATCCTTGGGAAATTATATCTACCTACATATATTATACGTAAATGGCCAGGGATGTAATATAATTTTCATTCAAAGTTATACACGTTCGAAATTTTTTAACAACCTAATAATTAAATCTATCCTTCGTTTTTCAGACTTAGATTCTCCATATTTCCTTAACGCGATCGTTCGCCCTTCTTACCTGCAACCCTCTTAACCACGCACAATTTGAATGGACTCGATTACGCATTCACATACACGAACGGGAACGGAAAGAAGCATCGTCCAAGTTCGAGGAAAGTGGATGACGAACACGGTACGGTAGACGACGAAGATATCGGCAATGCGCTCGTGAACGTGCCAAATGGTGTTCCTCTCCGCGAGAGCAATAATTCACGGTCGTAACTTCCTCCGCATCTGTGCTCTCCCATCCTGTTGAAGGAGAGAGATGGAGAAAGCCAGAGACAGAGATAGAGAGAGGTAGAGAGAGAGAGAGAGAGAGAGAGAGAGAAATTCTTGGCCGTGATGCTGCGTGGCGATACAGGCTGCACACTATCCAGATGTCACGCGTGGAGATCGTCTTTTGGAAGGAAGGAGCGTGAAAAGGGAGAAAGAGAAGGAGAGAGATAGGAAGAGAAAGAAAAATTTTTTGATCCCTGTCAACCGCGAGATAAGAACCCGTAAAGTTCAAACAACGATGCTTCTTCGAGTCGCAGTCGATTCGAGAGAGAGAGAGAATAGAGATAGAAAAGAGATAGAAAGATAAATAGAAGCAGGAGGGTCCACGAATCGAACCGCGCCAAGTACTTTTCTTCCGATCATCGAAAAAAAAACTAAGTCCTTCCCTTACGGGAAAAGTCGCTGGACGAAGGCGGAAATTTGGGACAGCTGTTGACACGCTGGCCCAGAAAAGCCGGGAAAAGCGAGTCTCGCGCGACCGACTATTTTCGTGGTCGTTCTCTCTCTCTCTCTCTCTCTCTCCTCTCTCTCTTTCTCTCTTTCCTCATTCTCTCCATCAGCATGCGCGCGCGTCACACTGAGCCACGTGGGACACGAACGGGAAGGATTTTCAAGGATAATGTCCTGATCCTGATCCACGCGTCCCGGATGAGCATGCGTGGTTGGGACATCGTTGTCGAGATTAACGATGATACCGCTGACGTTCGAACGTGTCAACTTCTTATTTTCTCTTTCTTTTCTTTTCGATCCGATCGAAACATCAGTGAAGGATCGATAGGTTTTTTTAAAACAGAAGTTCTTTAATTCGAACTCGGGTATCTCGACATTTTAAACAAATAATTTCAAGATTTGTTATATCGATATTTATGGGTTTTCTAAACTTTTACTCATCAGATATATCCAGTGCTTTTGATATTACATTAATGGGATACCTATCCTAATTATCTAATATTCCATCAACATAATATATCGCTTCCTAACCATGAGAAATTATCGTTGCGCCAGTAATTTATGATCAAAAGGTTTCCTTTAGACGAAGATACGCATATGTATCTCGGGATGTTGGTACCCACGTGTCGGTCACCGTTCACCATTTACGCTGCATTGACCACCCCTAATGATGCCGTCAACTTCAACGAATTTCGTTGAAAATACCTATAATAATATATTACTTATAAATAGAATATTTAGATCGGTATTAACGACGACTAGAGCATCGACGAAGATATATCGTCGATAAATTTATAGAAAATTATAAGAGGGCTCGATAGCGTCTTATAAACCGTGACATATCTATCTCCCATATGGATCTGCGCGATCACGCGTACGCGTACGAGTGCGTATAAAATTTCTCATCAACAGCTTTCTCCAGGGCGCTACTAAATTCTGAAAAGGCCCGCTCGCACTTCCTAAGATCGGTAACTGCCCCGTTAACCGCGATGTTACCAGGGTGATCACCCCATTATCGTCCAGCATTGGTCTTTCCCTCGGCTCGACACCCCAGAATCCCGGTTCTACCTCGAAGGAGCAATTCCGTCCACTAATTTGACAAAATCGATCCAACTTTTCTCTACCCTGCACCTCGGCGTGCTCTTCCACCGTCGCCGTTTATCTCTCCTAACGTCCCGAAGATTCGACGCGAGCGAACGCGATTATTTATAATGTGAAAAAAATTTTTGACGTGCAAAGTGCACACGGACACGCATGCACACAGGCGCACGCACGACTTGGTGAAAGTCACGGAAGCCTATTAACCCGACAAAGGATAGTGTCGGCGATGAAACGAAAATAGAAATCGGAGCATCCCTTTGTCGCGGCCGGTGCATGGTTTTCCAAGAGGAAGAGAAAGAAAGCGAAAGAGCGAGAGAGATAG
>JAIFRP010000010.1:816849-831394 GCA_032403825.1 Odynerus spinipes | reverse complement strand
TCTCTCTCTCTCTCTTTCTCACTTTTTCGTTTTGTCGCTAGTCGATTTTTTTAACCATCGCTCTTCGTGGCGTGGGTTCCGAGCGTCGTCGCGCGCATTAATCCGTGGTTTAGCGAACCAATTTAAATATCAGCGGCGCGCTCGACGCAATTTTATATCATTTCCGATATCGCGCGTTAGTGTGGGTGGTTTCGACGTTGCGTCGGCCCTCCTCTCCACCTCCTCCAGCGGCTCCTCATCCTCCTCTTCCTCCTCCTCCTTCTCCTCCTCCTCTTGGTCGTCGTCGTCCGAGGCCCTCTCTCCTACCCTTAAACCCCTCTTTTCCGTCCTCCCTCTACCGACCGTTACGCCGTCGTCCACACGAGCTAGGTACGCTTTACGATGCGTGTCGTCCACTCTTTCTCTCTCTTTCTCTTTTTTACTCTCTCTCTCTCTCTTTCTCTCTCTCTCTTTCTCTCTCTTACTACACGGAACGCGCGTGTGATCAGCCCGTACGCGTCGCTCGTAACGTCGTGACGACGTAGTTGCGGGATCTCGTGCGTGTGTGAGAGAGCGAGCGAGAGAACGCGAGAGAAAGAAAGAGAGAAAGAGAAAGATACACCGAATGCACGCACGCGCATGCGTGAGGAAGCGTACGTATATCCCGCGCGCACGTGCGTACGTGTATATATCAAACTGTGCGCGCGCGACGACGTTCGACAGAGAAAGAGAGAAAGAAGGATAGAGGAGACGTGCGTACGCGAGTCTCCGGTAAGCGCTCGAGAGTGCATGTATATATCTCCAAAAATTCATATATATCATATACATATCATGTAGGTACAGCCACTAATACATGTGTAGTGCCGTGAAAAAGCGTGTTGCCGATAAAATTGGGAAAAAATTCATTTTTTGGGGGGTAAACGATCGTGTAAGGTAAAGGTAAGGGTTGGGTGGTTGGGATGTTTAGACGAACATGAAAATATCGCTTATTAGTTTAACGTGCCACACATATACACATACACGTATGTTATTCTTATATGTTTCGTCGTGTGTAGGGATGCGTGCGCGTGTATTTTGGAACGGGACGGAGCGCCGTATGTGCGCGTGTGTGTTGGTGACATTACGTCGAGTTGTGAAGAGGTAGTTGCCGGAGAGCTTTAACTGGTAGTTACGTTCGAAGTAAGTGCTGGATCAGAAGTAATATCGTTGCCACGGTGCGGACCGACGAGATTATCGGCCTGGGCGGTAATTGTTTGACGCTTCGCGGCCGCTCTCATATTCGCGACAATAAACGCGTTTGCATAAAAGAAAGAGGCTACTATCGATGGACGATGAACGAGCACACGCGTCCGCGAGAAAGAGGAGGCGAGAGAGAGAGAGAGAGAGAGAGAACGTGATTTGGAGATCGGTTTATCGATACTTGTTAAGATCTCGATCAGTCTCGATCGTTATTGCAAATGAGCTTTTTCGGCTACGTTTTTTTTATCGTTCGATCGTTCGCTTTACCGTTGGATTACTCGTTTTTCGTTAGTATCGCTTACGACCGATCATCAGGTGCAACGTTTCTAAATTTTGCCAGCTGCGATGCTTCTCGTACGCGTTGATTTTCAATCTTAATGTATTTCGACCGATTGGAAGCGATAGTTCAATTAGAATGCGTTCGTCTCGTAAGAAAGTTGTTAACATCGTTCGAATATTTCAATCGCGTTCGACGGTAGTACACGCTGCAACAAATGTTCTTTTAGCTGAACGTGAAAATGTCTTTTTTCGAACTCAATATATTTGCGACTTCCGAGGACAGTTTCGCAGTAAACGAGGAATGGGATTCGGTACAAAGTAGATGCTATTAGCCCTCTGTTACATAAAATAATCCTGTTATATTTTTACCGACGCTATATCGAATCAATTGCAATAAACTGTTTACTCGTTGTCTTACTCAAATAACGAAAACGGTTCTCACTTTCCGTTATTCTTGTCCGACGATCACGTGCGACGTTAGAGAAAACGTGCCGCTCGCGGACCCTCTCGCTTGCATAAGTTTCTCTAATCATAGATCTTACTACGACGGCAAAGAATACTTCGTAGTACTTCCGATGCTCATTTCCTATTCGTTATGAAGTCTTTGCGAGTTTCTACGAAAGTTTGGAGAAAAACGTGGTCGTGTTATAGAAGGGGAAAAAGGAGAATCGAAGAATCATACAAATTCGTTTCCATTTTTTGTTTTGCTTTTTTAAAATAGGAAGAACCACGATCGAACGTAGGGTAAAAAATTGCGGAACTCGTCCGTGAAGGGCGTCGCGCGCTTTTGCTACGGCTCTGACAAGCGTGCACGTTTCTCTCTCTCTCTCTCTCTCTCTCTCTCTCTGTCACTCACTCACTCACTTACTCTCTTTCCTTCTCTCTCTCCTTCTCTCTCCTTTTCGCGTTCGAACGCGTGCGTGCATGCGTGCGCTGTGAGCGCGCGCGCGCGCGTGTGGGACCTTGAATCAAGCAGCCTTTGTCGCGAGACTCCACCGCGGCACCACGAGGTCGGCGAAAGTGTACCCGAGCTTTTTTGTTCGGGGCCGCCGCGAGAAGAACACTTTTTTTGCCATTTTTCTTTTTCGTCTCTCTCTCTCTCTCTCTCTCTCTCTTTCTTTCTATTTCTCTCTTTCCCTTTCTCCTTTTTCGAAGCTAGCGTGCACCGTCGGAGGACGAACGCTGGCCATTTTTGTTTCACCGTGACGCCGAAATTAGCGCGCGCGCCATCCGCGAAAAAGGAACTTCGTTATCGAGGATTCACGCTTGCTCGCTCGCGAGAAAGAAGAGGAAGATAATCGAAATGGGATCGCCGCGACGAAAGACGCCATCGTCGACGATCATTCGTTCCGGATATCGGCCATCTTTGTTCGCAAACTACTCCCGTACGCTCGAAAAATCGTCGAACTTTCTTCGATAGCTTGGAAGAAGACGAGATCGCGAGCGATCGTTCGAGGAAGGAAAGAAAGCGTGGAGTAGTATTGTTTTGTGTAGTCGCTCGACTCGCTTTAGCCATGACCCCTTGATATCGGTTAAGGATTAATCAAGGCGCGTTTCGTCGACGCCGAACCGTCCGGCGTACGCTGCTTCGATCGCTATCACGATCGAGGAAAAGGAAATTCGAAAGATATTGTAAAAAAAAGGTCGTTTTAAAAGCGAGGGAAAGCGGAAGGAAGAAAAAAGAAGAAAAACGAAGAAAAGGCGGGACGCGTTTAGAGTCGTCGAGCTATCGCGCATGCGTAGGACACGCGTCTCGTCTTTGGCGATGCGTTCGACTATTATGCTCTCGTTCGTTCTTTCGTTCGTTCATTTCGACGAGACGAGATGTTAATTCCAAGCGCGCGGAATCTTCTCTATCTCTCGCAGCTGGTTTATACGCGCTTCTCGGAATTCGCGTCCTGCGCCCGGCCGAGAGGGCCGAGCGAACGAAAGAATCCGTTCCGACCCGACGACGCTCCCGCTCTCGCTCGCTCTCTCGCTAGCTCGCTTCTCCGTTCCTATCGTTTCGTCGCACCGGGTATATACAGCGCGACGGAGCGTACACTATGGGCCGCTTCGCAACGCGCGCGAGGCGGTATTGAATTTTTGTGCGTGCGGTACGGTCGATTCGACGAAAGTGCAACGGTGGGACCAGCTGTGCCCGCCGACGGACGTTCCTCCGAGCGACTTTTTCTTACGTACCGTTTACTTCGAATCTCTCTCTCTCTCTCTCTCTTCTTCTTCTTCTTCTTCTTTTCTTTTTTATCTGTATCTATCTTTCTCTCTCTCTCTCTCTCTCTCTCTTGCACGCACCTTTCACTTTTCATTCAGTCGACGTTTTTCGTAGAAAAATCGACGACGACTCGCTCGCTTTTTATACGACTACGTTTCTTTCATATTTTTCCGAGTATCGCTGTGTTCGATTTCTTTCATTCTTTCGTCCGCTACTTTCGACAACCGGAACGGCATCTTATATTTTAAAAGAATTACGATAGAGTGATGAATAATTAATGAATGAATGAATACGTCATTATTTCTTAATCATCGTTATATTTATTAATGTTCGTTATACAAATTCCACTCGTTTATAACAACTATTCGTTCTTTGTATTTAAAAAAAAAGCGCTTCAATTCGCATATTCACGAAATATAACCGTAACTGCATTAAAACTTTGGCACGTGACCAATTTAACCAAACGAAGTAGTCCGAACTTTTTACGTTAGACGGATGGAATATTAATCTTCGGCGCTATTTTTAAAAAGCGCATACGCCGTGCAGGCCTCCGAAACTTTCTTGTCCTCTTCTTCTTCTTCTTCTTCTTCTTCTTCTTCTTCTTCTTCTTCTTCTTTCTCCACCTCTCCTTCTTCTTCGTGGCCGCGAACGCGACGGATCTTCCGTGTGTGCATGAAAACGGCCCTTCTTAAATGAGAACAACGGCACTATCCAGAGTTTATGCGCTCGCTATCGGAGCGCCGAGTTTCGCGACCTTTAAAGATTAAAGTTCACGGTATTCAGTCTAGACGATTTATGGACGTTAGGAAAGTTCAGTTGCCTATGACCCGCGCTGGACCTCTAAAGGTGTTTCTCCAACGAACTAAAAATCACGAAACAATCGTGCCGATCATTCTCATGGATTCTCCGCTTCAAAACTTACACCTAATATTTCATCGAAGAAGAAAAACGCTCGCCTTCTCCGTCAAAAAAGAGAAAAAAAAAGAAATCATCTCAACGAGCACAAGTTTATTCATCATTCAAGATTTCGAGATGACTGGCGAGAAAGAGAAGAGCGAGAGAAAAAAGAGACGAGGGCGGAGGGAGAAATTCGAATCCAATCGCGGGATCGAACGCAATTTCAATTTCCGTTCAGAACTTTTCCGCGTCTCGTATCGCGCGTCTCTTTCTCTCTCTCTCTCTCTCTCTCTCTCTCTCTCACGCGTAGCCGGCAAAAGCGGCTGTTTCATAAGCGAAAGTGCTGAACGACAGTGCAAGTTTCCAGCGATAGCGAAAGCTCCAACGTCCACAGCTGTAAAGCTATTAGTGAGGGTTTCGGGGTGGGGGCGGTGAGAAGGGAAAGGGCGGATGGAACGAAGAGCGAGAGTGAGCGAGCGAGCGAGCGAGAAAGAGAGGGAGAGAGAGAGAGAGAGAGAGAGATAACGAGAACGCTCGGTCTATGTACCACATCACAGTGTATCCGTGAACCGTGCGAAAGCTTGTGTCACACACGACTAGTGCGTTCAAATGTGTATGTGTGTGTGTACGCGTCTCTCACTCTCTCACTATGTTTCTTTACAAACGTGTATGTATGTGTGTCCGTTTACCCGTAGCCACGTGCACGCGTACGTGACAAGCTCGAGTTCGTTTCTCTCTATCTTTCTCTATGTGTGTTACATGGACTGGAGTCGAGCTTGCACATAGAAAGAGAGAGAGAGAGAGAGAAAGAGAGGATGGAACGGCTGAAGAGCTACATGGTGGGGAGGAAGAGTGTGAGAGAGAAAGAGAGCGAGTGTGAGTGAGAAACGAAAAGTGAGAGAGAGAGAGAGAGAGAGAGAGAGAGTGAGAAAGAGAGTGGGGGAGAAAGAGAGAGAGGGAGAGAGAGTAAACCAAACGGCGGTCGATATTTCACCAAGCCCGCCGTCGTACCAGTTTTCGATGATGGCTTTGAACCTCTCTCGAACACGAACAACTTCTCCGCACTTTCCGACACGAAAATCGATCAAAACGTACGGCTTCCTTTGGAAATAATTTTGTAAAACCATACGTAAAGACATTTTTATTCGAATTTATTGTTTTTCAATGATTTCGTGGCAAAAAAATTCTTACGACGAGACGGACGATTTGATTAAAACCAAAGCAAACCTTCCATCTTTAATGAGTTAACGTTGAAGCAGATTTTGATTGATTTTATTTTTATTTCGGAGCAGAAAAATATCCACATCGTTAAGATCGCTATATTTCTTTTCTCGTGTGAAATTTTCTTAACAAAAGAAAAGAAAATTGACACGGAAGGGCACGCGGGTAAATAAATAGCAAGAAAATCGAGTCGATAAAGTTTCCTCGTATCTCCGTCCGACAATGCGAAAAGCTCGTAGCCATCGTTGTCGAGCGCGCTAGGCAACGTGAATGAAGCAGGGACTAGGGCAGAACATTTGTGGATATCAAAGCGTGCGAGTAGGTGTGCATGCACGCCGAACGTAGTAGTAACCTTGGCTCGGCAATGGTCACGTTATATAGCTGGATGTCTATGACACGTTATATTCTACGTCCTAGTGGCGGTCGACTTGTTAGAAGCGGTTTGCACGAGACCGAGCGACAGCGCGTAGAGAAGCAGTTTACTTATGGCGCGCGGCGTGCTCCTTCTCTTCTTCTCTATTTTTGTTTGTTTGTTTGT
Source organism: Odynerus spinipes (assembly GCA_032403825.1). NCBI lineage: Eukaryota > Metazoa > Arthropoda > Insecta > Hymenoptera > Vespidae > Odynerus > Odynerus spinipes. The sequence goes on along the minus strand of JAIFRP010000010.1, from coordinate 825,029 downwards.
TTTTCACTCTTTTCTGGCTAACTAACATTCTTCTCTTCTGTTTCAGATCGTACAAATCAACCGCCTTCTAACAAGCCGCATTAACCTCAAGTGATTTATATTTTCTTACGAAGCGCGAAAGAAGTAATTAGTGTGTTTATATCGTAAAGAAGAAGAAGAAGAAGAAGAAGAAGACAAAAAAAGAAGATATTTCAAGAGCTTAGCTTCAGAAGACGAAGAAAAAGAGGAAAAAGAAGACGACAAAGGATTAAGAGCTATAATATCTACCTAGTGTACAAAAATATATCTGAGAGAAAAGTACAAACGATATTTAACAAAAAAATAAAAAAATAAAATAAAATAAAATTACGAGAAAAAAAAAATTTACATATACGCACGAACACACGAGACACATACAAACATTGTATACACGAAGAAATATACGCAAAGAACACACAAAGTCCGTCAGTGCCAAATCGAAAAGAGACGTAGAGGGAATAAACAAGCGCGATTAATCATTGTTGTACGTTTAAACGAGAAGGTATACAGAGTTAGGAAAAGAGGGAGAGTAAGAGAGGAGGAGAAAGCAAAACCATAAACCAAAGAATCTACCATTTTTTCTACTAATCACTCAGCGATTAACGATACTCTTAGACCAAGTGAACGAGAGTAAGCGAGATCGACAAGCTGCATCGACAGATTCGTGATCCCGAAGCTAATCAAGCGAAGATCATCCGCGCGAATCTTCCCATAAACTATATGAATTAATCTAAATAAACGTTAAGTAAGAAGTGAATTTGTTGAAAATAACGCTCGTCGGCAAAGGAGGCTTCGCGAGCCAGCGTGGTTTAAATGTCCTTCGCTAACGAAATCGGAGTTCGCGCGGACCGGTGTATAGTCAATTGGTGAGGTGCAAGAAGAAGAAAAAGAAGAAGAAGGAGGAGGAGGAGGAGGAGGAGGAGGGAGAAGAGTATTGGCAGTCGCGATAGAGGGTAACAGAGAAGTAGTAAGAGGAAGAGCAGTGTCGTTGAGATCGAGTGGACCTCCTGCACGCGGGAGGAGCGTTAAAATCAGGATGACGTGGCGAGGAAGATGAGCGCCGAGGTGACGAAGGAGGTCGTCGCCACCGAGAGGGTAGCACCGAGCCCTCCGGCGGCGGTAGCGACCTCGCCGAGCTCTGGTGATCCGGCCCGTCACCTGCCGCCGTTCAGCAGCTTCGCCGGGGACAGCACGATGGACAGCTCGACGACTTTGACGACCCTTCACTCGCAGGACGTTGGATTGGGCCTGACGTCGTCGTGGGACTATTACGAGGGCCTCACCGGCCGGCTGATCGACTCCCGCGGTGAGGTGGTCCTCGCCAGCCAGTATCGTCCCTGGGAGTCGAAGAACGCCGGTGGCATCGTCGCGGCCGCAGCGCCGACCGGAGGCGAAGGATTGCCGAGTTTCGCGAGTCAGTTCACCGCGCCGAGCGAAGCCGAGCCCCAATTGACGGCACTGACGCCGCTGTCACCGGCGTCCATCTCTCATTCGCCACCCGTCACGTCGGCCGTCGGCTTGCCCAGTTTCCATACTCTCGGAACACCTCTACCCGCGCCCCATCCTCATCGGGGTAGCGTCGGTTATCCTCTCGTACCGGCGCCCGTTCAAGCGAGAGAGGTACCGGCCCTTCAGCAGCAGCTACTCGACGAGAGACACATTCAACTACTCGGTTCTAGCCCCGTCCAAGCGTTCCCACCACCTCCGGGTCATCCTCATCATACCGTCTTGACGGTCGTCAAGCCGGAGTATCCGCAGCTTCATCATGCCAACTTCCAAAACCCGATGTCGACCGTTCTCGACTCCACGCCAACCTCGAGGCCGATCGGCATCGACGGACGCAAGAAGGAACGGAGAAAAATACGAGCGGGCTCGATGGAGTCCGAGGATGGGGGAGGTGGCGGCGGAGGCGGCGGCGGTGCCGGTACCGTTGAAAGTTCCGGCCAAGTAGCCGCAGTCTCCTCCACCGCCAATCGTGGTCCTCATCATATGAGCGGTGGAATGGGCGACGCTGACGGTGACGGTGGCCTCGGTGATAAGCCGGCTAAGAAGAAGCGCAAAAGGTGCGGAGAATGTATTGGGTGCCAGCGGAAAGACAACTGCGGAGACTGTGCTCCTTGTAGGAACGATAAGAGTCATCAGATTTGCAAGATGAGGCGGTGCGAGAAACTCACGGAGAAAAAGGTCAGTGTACTTTCCTCAATGGTTTTTTTTTCTGACTCGGCATTTTCGTCTTAGCTTAGGCTACTTTAAGATATTTTTCACATTCAGGCTATTCTCCAAAATTACTCAAACTATATCTGTATAAAAACAACGTTATAAAATAACTCAGGGACTTTCCTAGGCAAATTCAGGAAACTAAAACGCAAGACTAACTCGGTGAAACATCGAATACGTAGGTACGAACGAATTTGACAACGTATCTACTCGAAACGGCGCGTTCCTGTAGATCGAAAAATTCAAATGTAGCGGGGTGTAAAGCACATAGAATACGGAAAGTCTGTCGTATAGCTCGTGAGCAGTACTCTCGCAGGTGTATAGGACACAGGGTGTGCGGAGAGTACAACGCAGGGTTGGGTGGTATAAACACGGATAAACCGACGCTATAGAACGGTATATATAGCTTGAACTTGGCCCCGATGCCTGGATGTGCCGAGAATCCCAGAGGGAAATACAGAAATACAGATAACCGCGAGGTGGTTTATTATTGTAGTGACATTGAATAGGGGGTTGGTGGGTTGACTGGTTGCTTTCGGTAGCGATGGCTACGAACCGTGCTCCGATTGAACTCGGAGCGAAATATTTCCGTCTAATATTTCTCCCTTCTTGCTATCGCAATAATACGATCGATATCTGATATTAATACGTAGCTACACGATCGATAGGAATTTTTTTTCGAAACTAACGCTGTAACGGCGTAGGCAGCATCGAGATTATTAAACAAATTTTTCTTCCCGGTTTATCCTACGACGATAGCGATAAGAATTTACGGTTAAAATTTCGATGACGAAAGCTCGACGAAATCCTCGCGAATAAGTACGCCGATGCAAACTGCAACGAGTGCATCGAGCGAGAGGGCGCGCGCGCGCGCGCCAAGTGCTTCGGCTTATCGCAGGGCAAGTTCAAGGCTCGCCGCGGGTCATAATAATCGCGCATCGAACTCCGCCTCGTTCGTTCGGGAAACAAACGTGTTGTTCGCCGATACAAACTCGAGCCTTCCTCCCTCTTTAACCTCCTCGTCACGAACCTCTTCTTCTTCGCGCGAAGATAAGGCCGAGTCGTGTCTAATAGAGACGGCTTCGTTGTGGTGAGCGAATTAACGAGAACGAGAGTCTGTCTGCTTCGAAAACGAACGGATCGAAAATTTTTGCGAGGCGAGCCGATCGATCGCGTTAAAGCGTGGCTTTCTCTCTCTCTCTCTCTCTCTCTCTCTCTCTCTTCAAACTCTGGTGACTCACTTGACGACGACGACGACGACGACGACGACGATGACGACGGTGACGGTGATCGTGACTTTTCTGAAGAATCGTGCGTAGGCAGTGTATGTGCAAGAGAGAGAGAGAGAGAGAGAGAGAGAGAGAGAGAGAGGGAGACAGTATGCTCGCGCGCGAGCACATGTCTCGTGATGTGCCACGATTAAACGAGAAAATTGTTGTTCCGTCCGATGATGATAGTCCGGCCGTCTGAAAGTAATGCACGAAGTCGATCGCTTCTTCGCACGCATAACACCGAGTCCGTTTCTCATTATTCTCCTAACTTCAGCAGTTTCGGCGAATATCGATTGTTATTTTTTTCGACTTTTTTCATTATCAATATAGTATTTTACATATGTATTTAGTTCATCAACAATTGCTATGTTTTTCACATTTGGTTGAATAATTATAGAAATTTTTACTTAAAAGTATTTTGGGAACGTTAAAAATCGCGCACGGATGCATCGCGAAGTAAAAGGTAGACACACTCGCCACGATCGAATGTTGAGACGCGTGAGGGACAAACGAGTTAGTAGCATAATAGACTAGCAGAGAAACGGGAAAGGGAAGGTAGAAGCGTCATCTCCTATTGCCGATAATCAATAGTGGAACACTTGCCAAACTAAGAGGACGGAATACACGGCGGTTGAGAAGCGACGCTTTATCCAGTTGGCCTTTCTATTATCTTCAACTTTTTAGTTAGAAAGACGAACGAGTGTCGCTTGATTAATTAGTAACAAAATTAGATTATATATATATATTCTATTCGAACAAGTAATTATTCCAGCTTGCAATTATTTCCTTCCGTTCTCTCGAAATGTTGCAACAAACAAATCAATCGATAATTTAGAATTGTTTACAATTGTAATTTAAAAAAAAGAAAATTAAATTAAAGAAAAAGAAGCGGACGACTTTGAACCAAGAGTTCGTAATGTTTCGCTGATTCCGATGAGTCGTCCGAATTCACGAGATAAGAAAGATAATAATCGGCACGTCAAAGGGGTTTTCGAAAGGGTTTGGAAACGGAAGTAGACGTAAAAGAAGAGACGCGGATGATAGATGGCCGCGAGTCCTTCGACCGATGTATATAGAATCGCCGTCACAACAACCCACATCCTTCTAGGACTTAACACCCTCTTTATCCCGAGGGAAAGCTCTCGCCCCCGCTGTCTTTCTCTTTCTCTCTTTCTCTCTTTCTCTTTTCCCGCGCGAGAGGAGAGGACTCTACCCTCGAGTTCATCGTACACCTGCCACGTCGAGAGGCCACCCTCCTACGGTGCCCTGGCCTGATTTTTATCGTCTTTCCACCTTGTTTTGGTCCGTTTCTCCGTTGTTTTCGGGGTGGAGGGTGCAATGACCGGAGCTCGTCTCCTTCAGAACGTGCATGATCAATTTTGAGGGCGCGGACGCGCGCGATGGACGAGGAAGAATAAATGTGCGTGAAATAACAACGAGTGCGACGAATTAATTGTCTTTATTCGTGATTTTGTGTACAAATTAGAGCGGTCCTTTGAAAAGTGTGAATATCTTCGTAAACGAATAGTAAATCCGCGAAGCTTCGAGCACCGAGTTCGCACTGTATTTTTCTTCGCACGAAGAAGAACAGCCGAGTTGATTGGCCTGCTGTCAGATAACCCTGAGGAGGCGAGAATTGTATCCGGTTATCGTTGCGGTTATCACGGTCCGAATAACGCAAAAAGCATTCGAAATATAGAAGACGCGAGGTCGCTCTCACTTTCCCTCTCCCTCTCTCTCTCTCTTTCTCTTTCTCTTTCTCTCTCCTGCCTCCCTCCTCTTTCTCTCTCGCTTTTTCTGTATCAGCCAACGTGAAGTACGTCGGGTACGTCGAACGTAACCGAACACTGTTCGGCATATCCTCTTTCTTTCGTCCTGTACTTTTACGGGCTTCGTGCAGTTTCGATTTATCGAGAAACTAGAACCGAAAACCCTACTCGATTACGCTAACTCGTTTCGCGTCGACGGAACGAGAGGGTTCTCGCGTGGCGGCGTACTTTATCTCGTAACTCGAAATGCGATATATCTTTATCGCGTGTAAACTCCTTCGGGAAGGTATTACGTCTTCTTTCCTACTTTTTTACTTATTTATTTAAAGTCACGCGTCCACTTTCTCGCCTTTTCGTTATGTCAAATGGATATGGATCGCCATTTTTCTCGTTTTTGCTTTACAAGGGGACGAAACTTTTTCTCCGTTTCTCTCGTTCTTCGAGATTTATATTACTCGTTACATTTGTTTTATTTTATGTTTACGACGACGTTTATCTTTCATTGCATATTATTTTGGTTATAATCTCAGTCTCTCGAAAAGATCGCGGTCGTTTAATATTTCCTAGCGATCTTAACGCGGATTATCTTTTCCTTTATAATCGTCTGCGTGAATAATGTGTTATACTTTTTATCGCGTAAAATGACAATAAAGATCTACAAATTTGGCGATAGCCGAGCAGTAATCAAACGTACAAGTTTCGGATACAAGTTTTTCCATAAAATATGAAGTTATTCCAACTTTAAAATGATTTCGAAGAATTATATTATTATTAAACAATTTTTATCGAAGAAGAAGACCGAAGGAGGACATAAAAGAGAGTGGAAGTGTCGTAAAAACGTAGGAGGGACGTTATTTAATATCTTTAAAAAGAAATAAAATAAATGTTTCGGGCGACCTTACGGCTTGTTTGTTATTTTTCGGCTTAGGGAACGCAGACGTACGTTCGCGCAAACGTTAAAAGCATACAAAGGAACTGGTTATATCGTCGGAGCCGAGCGCAGCTTACGCTCCGTTCGCTCGGCCATAATAAAAGTGCATACGAGTATAAAAGTTATAACTTTGCGCGACTAGTAATTCGTGCCGGCTACGTGAATCCATTTATTCAAATTCGAACGGTCGACTACTTCCCAGTGGTTCGCAATTTATTCTTAAAATATGTAAGAATATCTTATATTTAGTTTTATTTATAAAGAAATTTTGTCGATATTAATTAACTATACGCGAAAGAATCACCTAAAATAATGATAATACTAAATTGAACGTTAGTAATATTAACAAATCGTTAAGAAGTACTCATTTTGTAGAGTAGGAAGGATTAATTACGACTTCTCCATGTTTTTAACTTCATTATGCAAGCTTCATACTAAAATTGAACGTAGGGGTTCGAAATTCTTATTAAAAAAAATTGTGTTTTATTAGCCAATCGCGTTAATTCCCAGCAGCAGCGTCCTTCGCCACCTTCCACCCTTCTCACGTTCAAGATCACGCCGTACGACGGCGTAACATCATCCACGAGTCTCTCTCTCTCTCTCGCTTTCTCTCTTTATATTGTCGTACTAATGGAGATTGAAAATCCGCGAGTGGCACGTGGGATCGATCGAGCCGCCGCGGAAGTCGGAGGATTCGCTCCACTTCCTAGCCCGTTTTCGGGGCCGAAATACCGAGCGCGCGACCTCGAATTTTCCTTCACCCTTCGCGTCCCCCATCACCGGTATCACCCCTCCGCCCCACCACCGGCACATCACCTCTACTACCACTACCAGGAACAGGAGCAGCAACATCGGCAGGAGCACGATCGTCGACGGTAAAAGGTTTCGCTCGGAGGGAAAGTGGAAAACTTGATTTTCCCGGGCGAAGACGACGCAAGAGGACGAGAAGAGGAGGAAGCCGCGAGAATGACGTAGAACTCGCGCGAGTAACGATCGGGATGGGTACGAGTGAGAGGGCTGGAGGGGGAAAAGAGAGAGAGAGAGAGAAAGAGAGAGAGAGCAGCAGGAACGACGAAAGAAATTTTATCCTTCGTGCACGCGACGTTAGGCTTGTGGAAAGACGAGAGAGAGAAAGAGAGAGCGACAGAGAGAGAGGGTTGTTAGGTGAGGGTCGACTAGCAGACTCTTTATCAGCCGACTGTGAAATCTACTTTTGCTGTCGTTAGCCGCATCGCAGTTTGCGAGGCACTCGATCGAAATATCGAAACGAAATTCACCCGTAGATTGAATGTATGTATGTATGTATGTATATTTGTGCGGTATGAGGTTGGTGCTCACGATTTGCTGCAACTATTTTCTTCTTTTTTTCGTTTCGCGAAATAGGAAATTTTTGGAAAATTGTTTTGATCGTTCCGCCGATAGATTAACTTTTTATTCTTTTTCGAGAGCATAACGTTTTTCGAATGAGAAATTGTGCGAAATAAAATAGAGAAACGATGCATCGCCAAGTTCGTTTATAATCGATTGCAATGATAGAAATTAAATATTTAATTATTTATATCGTATCACGATGTAGTCGTTACTTTTTGAAGATATAAGAAAGATTCGCCATAGAGTTCAACGAAGAAATCGTATTGCTGCGTACAAAAGCAGGATTTCTTCGACAGGAACGATCGAAGCTCGCTCGTAACTCGGGACGAGAACTCCTTTTGCGCATTTGAATTCTCGCGAGCACGAATTCTCTCTCCTCTGTCCTCTCCTTCTCATTCTCTCTATCTTTCTCCTTCTCGACGAATCGAAATCGAGCACATTCGTTAGAGAGTACGCGCATCGTCGATGTATATTTCAGGATTAGTTTAACCCCCTTTGGGCTTGCTCGTATTTACGTTCTGAAAAGAGACGGAGTCCGATCTATCGGCATTGTCGAAGTCTGCAAATAAGAATCTTTTATGCCGAACACCTTCGATCGCGTGT
>JAIFRP010000010.1:783589-803638 GCA_032403825.1 Odynerus spinipes | reverse complement strand
ATTATCGTTTAAACAAAAAAGTTATGTAAGGAAGATGAGGGAATGAAAAAATCCATTAGCATTCAAAAGTAATATGTAGAAAAAGTAGCTAGCTAACTCTTCCGACGACGCATCTTGTCGTGTTTTCAAGCTGTACGGGGGAAACGATCTCATTACACGTGTTTTGGTAACGACACGCGGAAAATGAAGATAATCACGAGGTTGTTGCGTCAGGAGCAAGAACGCAGTGTGTGAGTACACACACGTATATACACAGACTGTAGGAAGGATGGTCGTTATTTAAGGAAGAGTGCACGAAATGAAAGTTCTCGTGTGCCGTGAAAGAGGTGTGCGCGAATGGGTGAGTGAGTGTGAAAGAAAGAGAGAAAGAGAGAGAGAGAGAGAGAGAAAGAGAGGTAGAGATAGAGAGAAAAACCGGTAATATTCACGGTCAGGGACAGAAGGAGAAGAGATTATGCGATTTCTACCCAGGTTATTACCATTTTCGCGCGCGACAGCGAGCGGGTTGTATTCATTGTACGGCGAGGCCTGAAACGAAAGAGCCAATCAATCAATTCTCTCTGCCGTACAATTCTCGCAATGAGATCTGAGTGAATTGCATTAACCTACAGACATACATTACACGCCTATGCGTGAGCATGGCGCGGTCGCAAGCATAATGGTCACGCTGCAACGGTGGCCAACCAGCTTACGCACACACACACTCTCTCTCTCTCTCTCTCTCTCTCTTTCTCTCACTCTCACTCTTCATCTCTATCTCTATCTTCTCCCATATCCATTCTTCATTCTCACACCTAATCGCCGACTGCTATGATCTTTCACGTACTTGCCTATGGGAATCTAGTATCTACTAATCAAATTTTACTAAAGCGATCATGCCTAAATTTATCGTTATTTAGTAACTATAGATTAACGATATTATATAAACCGGTTCATTGTAAATAATGATATTATTATTTATTCAGCCATCGACGTTCTTCTCGTTACGTTTACAATAATCTTAATTTTGAGAACAGCCTTAGTTTTAGATTCGTTTAGATTCGGTCTGCTTATTTCAGTACGTTAAGTTGACAACCATGATCGTAGAGAACTCGACGTATCATAGTGCATTATGCACCAGCACGTCTATTCGCGTCATACATACGATTCAAAGATCAAATGGAATTCAAATCTTGGAGACAGATAGATAGATCGAAAGAGAAACAAGATCGTCCTTTCTTTCCTTAAAGCGAGTCTCCTTTACACGTATAGTGGAAGAAAAAGAGAAAGGAACTATTATGACAAATCGATCGAAAAAAATTTTAATCGATTTTTAACCATCTACTCGAAAGCAAAAACCTCTCGATCGTATTTCGAGCGAACGTATTTTAAAGAACGGAAAAGAAACTATTATCGATGTATGCGGGTATCGACGACGTAATCGTGGGAACGTCTTTTCTCATTATTTACGACACCCTTATGGCAAACGCCAAAGCAAGAAAATTTACTTAACGATAAAGTAGAAGATGTTCTCCTTCTTCAACGAGAGAAAAGAGAGAGAGAGAGAGAGAGAGAGAGAGAGAGAGAGAGAGAGAGTTCCTTTATCTGTCACGAATAAATTTATCTCTCGGATATAATTTTCGTGGTAAATCACTGATAAATCCCGAGTCTTGCGATCGTACCCGGCCAGGTAAAGAATTAGAAAGAGAGATGAAGAGAGAGAAAGAGAAGAAAGGTTCTCGGACAAACATTTGTGTTCTGATAAGGAGTTCTTTGGCGATACGCATCGGAGAAGCGAGTTTAAAATTTCTTTCTTCTTTTTTTTCCCCTCTTTTCTTCATCTTCTTCTTCTTCTTCTTCTTCTTCTTCATTTTACGCGAAGTTTCTCGCGAGCCTCTTCGCGTTCTTTTCGTCCCATTGTTCCCCGCTGCCAGCATCGCTTCTTCTTCTTCTCGTTCTTCTTCATCTGCTTCGGCATTGTTCCTTCGAACTCGCAAGATTTAATTAAAATCGTCGGGATTCTGGCGAACGAAGCCAGCAGCCTCGAGAATTTCTTCATAACGCCATGCAAATATCGAGCGGGCCGGCCGGTGCAACGAATTTCGAAGTATGTGCGTTATGCGTAATTGGGTGTCAGGGTTATCGTTTATGTCTATTTAATCTTACGAAAGATGCTGCGAGCTGACTCTGGTTAACGAGAAAGTTGGAGTTTGTACTTTTTTCCTGCACCGTTTCTTTTAAAATAATTGTATAGGTAATTATAAAAAGATTACACAAAAAAAGAAAGCGATTATGCGTATGATCGACCTTGCAAGAAAAATAACGAAAGAAATTTTCACGGATTGTCAAGGAAAAGTTGAAGCTCATCGAGAGAACAAACCGAGGCGACCGATATCGTCGCGGATGACTTAAGACTCTTCTCCGCCTTAAACGAGACCAATCGATGTAGACACGACACATAGTTGAACGTAACGCGCCTCATAATCAGAGGAGTTATCAGGTTTTATGAACCTGTAACGTGGACGACGGAAGCCGCACTCAAGCTACATGCCAGTATCTGTCGTTCTCTGTCGGGTCGAACGAGCGATCAATTTGCAGCTCTCTCTCTCTCTCTCTCTTTCTCTTTTGCCTCTTTCTCTCTCTCTCTCTCTCCGGAGATAGAGAGATAGAGTGAGAGAGAATGACGCGTACGACGCAACGACATAAATTGATTAGGCGAGCCGAGGATGGCCGGTCGTTCGCTCGCTCGTTCGCTCGTTCGCTCGCTCGCTTGCTCGCTCTCTCGATCGTGGATAGAAAAATCCTGGGAACGAGACCCCCGCCAACAAGAGAGGCCCTAGCGAGCCAATGAAAATAAAAAGGATGTCAGATTGCCGCAGCGTCGGAAGTTACGGATTAAGTTAGGAAGTAGACAGTTAGTGTCGCTCAGGAGAGAGAGACGAAGAGAGAGAAAGAGAGAGAGAGAGAGAGAGAGAAGCTGAAAGATCGGATCACAGAAAATACCAGCTAACGATATTCGAAGGTCCCGTCAATTTTAATGACTCTTTTAGAGGAAACTGGAGCACCAACGAGAAAGTCACTCGCATTTCTTTCATTTTTCATATACCTACTTCGTTCGCGTGTAAAAAAGATAGATCTCGTCGATCGTTTGTATTTTATAAAATTCTAAAATCTAATGAAATTAGTTTTAATGTAATTCTGAATGAAAAATTCTTCGATGTACGTATATTATATCAACTATATGCAATATATTTGCCAGACTTGATTCTATACTTGAAACGCGAAGGATCGAAAAGAAAATAACCGGAAGAAAGTGGAGCAACGATCGGGACATTTCTCTCGGCTTTCGTATGTGTACGTGTTCGGTATTAGTGAGCGAGAAAGAGAGAGTGAGAGAAGCTAGAATAGGTTGGCAGCTTCGTCTCGCGTGCTGACCTTTTGAGGGTGGATGAGACGGCGGTATTACGTCCGAGGTAGAACCTTGACCCTGGAGTCACGGTTCTGTTTGGGTTGGACGCTCTCATATCGAGCGCTTCCGCATGGAGATATTATAATACCGAATCGAGGGAGTGAATTTTTGCCGGATGTACATTCGTAAGAATCATTTAAAAAATGATATATACTTACTCATTAAAATGTTTCATTTTAATGTTATAATTAACTTGACCGATGGCGTTTTAAATACATTATTTGATTTTCACCTTGCTCTCTCGTCGGAACACGAATATGCAAGACATCGAAACGTTAACGCGGTGCTTGTACATAGTCAACATCCTAATGAAAGATTTTACCCGAAGCACGAATCCGTAATGTCTCACGACTACAAGGCAGTTAATGATACACGGAGGGTGAAACATCCCACCCCTTAGTTAGCTTTCGGCGTCCTTTTCCCCGTGTGAACTGGCGCGATCTTTCAGAAAGGAAAGAGAAAGAGCAAGAAGAGGGATAGAAAGAAAGAGAGAGAGAGAGAGAGAGAGAGAGAAGGAGAGAGTTGCGATAAAATGTAAACCAGCAGACGCGGTTGGAACCCTCAGTTGTGGAAAAGACCCTCCTCAGAGAGAACGGAACCCAGAGGTGCAAGGGTGCTGTGCGTTATGATCATTGTCAAGGTCAGGGTCACACCCGGTTATCTGGGTTAGGGAAATCCGCACCGTTTGAATATCAGAATGCTCGAACGTCTTGCAACCCCTCTCTATACTCTTAGTGTGCGGATTCACAAGAGCGTAAAAATCGATCGAGACGTACGCCATTTCCTTCCTCTGTATCATTTGACATTTTTACTTTCTTTACGAGCTAAATACGCGTCTCTGATTTCTTTCTATGAATAGCGTGACGATACGGAGAGGACAGACAGAAAAAGAGAGAGAGAGAGAGAGAGAGAGAGCACCCTCGCATCATGGCTCGTGCCACGTTTTCAGGTTTGTGGGGGAGTCTGTGTCACGAGCAGAGTTCTCGTGACTTCGGCTAGGGTTCCGAAAAAGATGGGGGAGTCCAGTGATGCCTAATTATCTGAAAGCGTGACACGCACCCTCCTAGGGTTCCCCTTTCCACTATTTTCTTGAACACCTGGTTCTCGTGTCTCGAGGTGGACATCGTTGGATCGAGAAAAGAAACATTCCTTGAGTCTGTTCTTCGCCAAGAATTAGTTGAACGAGTTTAGTCATTGACACGCTATTTGTTGAAGTCGAATTAGAATAGATTCTAAGTTGTTGGAGTAAAAATAAGAATGATTACAAGAAAAGTGGGATGTCTAATTAGGTGTATGCAAAAAGTATCGTTGAAATCATGATATTCGAAGCGATCGGGAGATGACCAATAGATTCTTAGGATATTTCTAGAGAGAAAATCCAAGGGACGAAAACTGACCTATCGGACACATCGTTTCTCGTCGCCTGCAGAGTCGACCTCAAATAAAATACAGGGGTGTCGTTGACTTTCTCCCTCTCTCTCTCTCTCTTTTTCTTTCTCGGGCTACCGGCAGCTCTTCTCCCTTCTCTGTATCGTATTAAGATATCAAATGGCCAAATCCGGAATCCCCTTTTCAGGAACATCATGCGCCAAAGCGTGCTGTTTCGGCTACCCTTTTCTGGTCGCAATGTATCGCTTGCCCTCACGGCTCCTGGAGGAGGCACAGAGACGGGGGTGGGCTTCGGGATCATGAATGAAATCCCTCCTGGAGGGTCGACCCTGGGGTGCCTGACCCTCCGTACTCATACCCACGTCGTACTTCTGGCCCAGAAGAGAAGGACATTATATTCAAAACAATAACACGTCCACGTGCACGGGACACCATGATCGTCTGGTGATCGCAGAGAACGGACTCTCAAATTCTTTCATTTTTCAAATTCGGTGTCATTTGTCGAGCATATTGATCTTCTTTCGTTTCTTTTCATTTTTTATTCGTTCGTTATACTTGTCTGAGAAAAAAGCAGTGTTCTTTCTAAGCAACAGTAGTATTTGGGAAAACGATAGCTGAATCTTTTCATATTAGGAGGAGGACTGTCAAACGAGAGGGCCATGTGTTTAAGAGTCGAACTGTTTATCGTCGGCTAGCAAAGCTCTTGAACCAGGAGGAACGACATGTTAAGATTATCGGTAGACCACCCTCGTCTTAGGATAACCTAATCTAGATATCCTACACCTCATAATTTTTCTAACCAAAACGAATGCATTCATCGGTCCACGTTATATGGTAGCTAAGAAAATAGTAAACGCGTTGATCATTTTAATTTTCCCACTTTGGAGAAAGATAAACACGCGATCGACGTGGGTACTCCTTATCTTAACGATGAAGTTGTGCCGGAGGTGTCCTTGTTATTCACGCACGTCACGAATAAGTTTACAGCGAATAAAGAAATTACGACGAGCCGTTCCTAATAATTTAACGTAATTTCTTCCTCATAAATAGCACCTGACGTAGAAGGATATTAAGTATTCCCCTTCTGTTTTAAAGGCACCTTACTTACACCTGCCCATCGAGTCACACGCTTCCCCCACTACTCTCTTTTTCCACGCGATTCTCGATCGTCTCTCTCTCTCCTCTCTCTTTCTTTCTCCCCCTCCTCTTCGTGCTTTACCTACTTTCGCGAGTATATAAGTATACCGAAGAAGCTTGCGTGCGAATTTCTAAAGTGGTAAAGGGTTCCGTGAAATAAAGGAGACCGAAGGTCGATCCGTTCGAACGATATTCTATTAACGACTCTAAGAACCTGGAAAATGGTACATTTACTGAACCATTTCTTTTCTTTTACTAAACTTAAGCATATCGCGATAAAAGTGTTTCTAATTGTAAGTAAAATTGCTTCTACATAATCGCGTAAAATAGCGTAGAAAGTATTCGCTCGTATTTAACATATTTCCTGCGTCTGATTTTTATAACAGGGCTAGATAAAAAAAAGCTTGTAGAAAATGTATTTATTCTCGCTGCTATAATCATTTTCTCTAGCTTTTTTATTTTGTATAATATTTTCTACACGGTATTCCCACCCTTGATGTGTTTTTCTTCGCGTGGTAAGGTCGATTATAAAGAAAAACAGAGTTTGCAAGAAAGAGAGAAAAGAAAGTAGGGTGGAAGGGAAAGAAAGTATTTGTGTGATATCTATTTTTGGTGATAAAACGCGGAAGGAGGAAAGGAACGGTCTATAGGGGGTCGGTGGGTCGATTCGTGCGCTTCGCATGTTTGGCCACGGGGTTGTTTTGGTACGAGAATAAACCCTTGCGCTTCGCCCTTCCCCCCTATTCGTACGAATCTCGATTTGTGCCGGGAAGAAGAATCTTAAGCCAGTTTCCTAAAGGGAAAACGTCGAAACGGATACCCTCCCGTTTATCGGCTATTCACACGATTGACCAATCTTTCGGACTTTTTAGCGATTACTCGACTCGTAATCGATCGTTGTTTACAAGTCGATATAATCGTTATAAAAATATTAAAGTCTTAACTTTGTAAATACGTAAATATTGTAAATATTTCTAAATTTTCGTCTCGAGTAATGGTCGCCATATTGTTTCGAGTTAGCCGCTAAGTATTTATACCTGATTATACACTAGAACGAGCGCAGTTTACTTCTACCAGTCGGTGAGATCACTTCGCGAAGACGCATCTCGTAGATCCTATTTACGTGAAATATTTTTCCATTCGCGGTCCGGTCTCGCATGAACCTCGGTATATTATTACCCGTGCAATTAACAGGACAGGACTCTCATTTTGTTTAAGCGATATCGCGACGATCTTACCGTATATTCACCGTCTCTACGTGTATCTACACGGCTAACGAGTCGAGGCGAAGGACATCGGGAAAATTTAGTAACGACTACGTGGTTAAAGCTCGCGAGTAAAACGATAAATAGGATAATGACGTAAATAGAGGGAGAGTTTTCTCTTGTAGGCTCTATGGTAAAAGGGTATAGATACGGTCTACCGCTGAAACTAGGTGGAACGTTCCACCGGCATAAACACGGGGTCTTACTTGGGCCTTAGCGAAGTCTCTCGCGGGCTTGGTGGGAGGAGAGGGGCTTATGGTGGGGGAAGAAAAACCGAGGCGAGCATCCTGCGTGCTTTAAGGGCGTAGCCAGCGATCCTCGGCGTGTAGGGTGTGTATGTGTATCGTTTGGTTCACATGTAAGAAGGGACGCCCTTATGTCACGGGGTTGTTTGAATGCCAGCTGCGAGGCGCCCAAGCGAGACCGCGTCGGCTAAGTCCCGCCGCGGTATACAAGGAAACGTTGTAAAAATAATTATTAAGGCCGTTACTGGTACGTAGCTATACGTATCGCTTCAATTAAATTTTTCTTTTTTTCTTCTCCTAAACTTTTTCCTGCGATCTTTTATTTTATTTTATTGCATCGTTAATCGTATTATTTTATGCGTTATCGGTTCACTCTATCCGTGCGTTTGTTGCATAGATAAAAAGTGGCAAAAAATGAGAAGGTTTTGGAAATAAAACAAATAGATAATAAATTGATCGATTTTTAATATATTTAACAGCACTGATATTTATACACAATTGTTAACAATCTATCATACATAAGCAACTGTATTACCTCTGGTCTAGTAAAAATAAATAAACGGATACGATTATGTAGCATGAGTGTGCGCGCGCGCGCGCTCAACTACGTTACGCTTCCAAAATGATTTCGATCGGGCGAACGAGTGTAACGAATGAGCATAGGTCATCAATTTCGAGCGGCGATGCGGGGATAATTTGAAATTATTACTCTTTCTTTCCTCGGCGTTATGGCGAACGGACGCGTTCTATGGTCTGCTATGCGAGGAATAAAATCGATTCGTTGCGATTCCCCCGAATCACCGTTTTCATTGGAAAGACGCGTTCTGATCCTCCATTTTGAGCCGAATCGAGCCGGACGACTGAATTGCGATTGATTTTTCCGTACAAGTTGAAGAGCGCCCTGATTTCTTTTTATTCGACTGCTTCTTCTTCGTAAATCACCATGGGAGGAAAAGTTCTTCCCTTATCTTTCTTTATCGATTTTCTTTTTATTTGCAACGTTAGCTGAACTTTCTTGCAAATGGTCTACTGTATACGTAACTTTTATATAATACAGGAAAGCGATATTTTTCCAGTCTGCTACTTGTTGTTTAATTTACAAAATCTAAAGACTCGTAGTTGAAATATTTTGAGAAATTGCTTATTGCTGTTTATTTCTTATAAGTAATGAGATTCTTGTACAATATCCTGCCAGCTAAACAATAGGGAGAATAATATTGTAAATTTTACTCAACGTAAATCGATTAATCAATCACTTAACATTTTATCGTCCAAAGGTGATTCCAAGTTTTCACATGGCGCGCGTTCAACAACCTGTCCTTCGGACATACCATTTTCAACCGTCGCGCTTCTAATGGGTGCAACGGCTCGTTCGGCCGCCGGCCATCTGTCGTGGAGTGAAAATGGTTTGTCGAAATTAAAGTCAGCTAAGCGAAAGTGAGTAAGAGAGAGAAATAGCGAGTCCTCCTTCCACAATATAAATATATCTTCACTCGTGCTACGTTGCCTCAACTTTTACGATATCTCGCAGTTCCTCGTGAGATCGTAACACCGAAAGAAGGAAACCATAATACGATAAACGAGAATCACAAACGCGCGCGTACGTATTTTTAATTTCACAGACTGTTGCACCTGCTGTTCAACGATACAAATTTAACTTAAAAAATAAAGCAGCGATCGCGTGCTCGCAGTCCCGTAGGAAACAAAGAGAGATCCAGCGACTTTGTTAATTCTCAACGAATCGCACCGCAAGTTAACCGTTCCTCTTTTATTCGCGGTGCGTGGTCAAACTGCGATTACATCGAGCACTCTACGTGTAACCGAAATTGTGCTAACCGCAGCTACCGCCAACGGTTGCGTTCGTAAATGATCGAAAAGAAGTCGGAATCGAGCATCGTGTCGAGAAATTTTATCCTTTTTAGTAGAGAGTTAAACGAACAAATGGTTTACGGTGATAATTTGAAAAGTCGCTCGATAAAAAGCAGAAAGCTAGTATTCGGAGGAAGAGATATCGTAAGCGGCTGCTAATGGTCAAAAGAGTGGCACGTTTACCGTATTATCATGGGCAATGAACAAGCATGAACTTTTTGGCAACGCCGTAGGAACCCACGCGATGCGTTTGACGCTTTTATCGCGTGTACGTTATTCGGGACGGCATGCATGCAACGGATACGTTCGACACAAAGCAAGGAAAAGAGAGAGAGAGAGAGAGAGAGAGAGAGAGAGAGAGAGAGCTAGGGAGAAAGAGAAAGAGAAGGAGAAGGAGAGGAGAGGGTAGTAAGAGGAGGACGTTCAACGACGCGACACCATCGAATCCTTTCATTGGCTGCGCGCGAGAAGGACGAGCGGCGGCCTCTACGGAAATCCGGAATTTTTTTTTTATTTCACATTCTTTCTCATTCACTCCTATTTGCCTCCTCCTCCTCCCACTACTACCACTACTTGCTCCACACGACACTCCCACTCTCGTCAAGTGGTCAATACGATTCTTTTCCTTTAACCAGAGCAGGGCTCTCCAAAAAAGTACAATGTCATCCTTGATGGTTAAGCGTTTAGTGTCTCTTGGCTCGATGGGCTTGAGTAAACATAACGATTGTCTCCTGCCATTTCATTTCCCTTTTTACGTTGCTTTTTCGACTCTCCTAGGTGCTCTTGTGATTATCTCGTTTTAAGCTGTTTACATTTGTCATGGAAAACTTATCGTGGAAAATGGATTACTCTATCTGTGTAATTTTTTTCATGTTCGCGTTGGAGGGAAAGAGTGTGGTGTCGTTTAATCTGATCGGCTGATAGTCAATTTCCAAATTTATTTTACAATTAGCGATACTTTTATTTTGTTAAGTAGATGGACTTTACTAAATGTTTAAAAGACTCGTAGGAAAGGAATAGAACAAAAACTTGAAACTATAGCACGGCATTTGTTTAAACTTTAGACAGTTCTTTGCCTTTGCCCTTCTCACGTTATCGCGAAATTCGCATCTGCCTGCTTATGGTTACGAGGTAGTAGAGGCCTATATTCGAAATATTTGAATTAGCTTATCGTGGAATCGGTGACAGCTGCCGGTGCGCGGCGTCGCGCGTGCTTCTAATTACTCGATCTAGATCGGAGCCGATCCTATGAAGATCTCGAATGGTTAATTCCCCGAATAACGAGACTACCTTACCGATAGTAAACGATAAAAAATTTCCGGGTAATGTCTTCCGTCAGGGAACTCTCTGCGAGAAGAAAGAAATCGTTATCGATCGTGATCCATGGATCTTAATTAACGCGCTCGTTGTTAGTCGTTAGTCGGTCATCGCTGATACGTATCAATTTTTTTTATCATTATGTTACTTTGGCAGGTTCGTAAGATAATTTTGACGACATTCTTTTAAGATAGATCGATATTGTTTTACATTGACATTTTTAAATGATAGAAAATACATTAATCTGAGGGGCATGAATATAATAATAAAATGAAGTGTTAATGATGGACAGTTAATAAAATATTCATTATCGTTTCTGCGGATGCTGTCCTTAAAATAATTTCATGTTTTTTTAAATTTCTAAAGAATATAAAGAGGAAATAACGAAGAGAATAAGGGAAAAAGGAAAGGAAGGCGAGTACGCTGTTTGCGGTGCGCGCGAAAATTCCGAGGATGAGAGACGGTCAGGACGTGGCAAAAATCGTTCGTATTTTTTAAGATCCCGACGGTGAGATAGTGTCGTCGGACCAGTTTGGCAGGCGCGGCACGCGTTTCGACGCGGCGTTTTTTAAATAATTCATAGGAGAGAGAGACGATCGGCAGGGTAGGGTCCGAGGGGAGGACGAAGATAGCGAGGAGGGCTGCGGGGGAGAGGAGAAGACTGGCATACGCATAAAACGAACGAAAAATGTCGTTCCTTCGTTCCGAAGTGTCCCGCTACTCCTGAAAATTAATCCCTGCGAGAGGATCTCTGCGTAAACCTTCGATTCCTTCTCCTTTACGTAGAATTTTAAATTTTCCTCGGTCCTTACGATTTTTCTTTGCACGATCGATAAAATCGCGCGGGAAATACCGTCGACTTCGAATGGGAAATTCATGAAATCTTTAACCGAGATGGAAATTAAAAAGATAGATAAGAAACGGATAATAAAAGTGACTCGTAGAAAATAGTGATGGGGAGGGAGAGAATTGTTTAAACAATTTTCTTTCCCGGGGAGATTTAAATCGTCGTGTGTCAGTTAAGCCGAGGGTTAAGCGCATATATTCGCACCGTGGAATTCCTACCGTCGTCGTGGCATCACTCGAGGGGTGGAAGAAGAGTTATGTGCGTCAGGAAAAGGACAAAGAGAGAATTTCTTTGCTTTCACGATTAATTACGCCCTCATTCCCGCCCCAAGTGCGGCTCTTTCAGCGATGCATCGTCGATATTGACATTTGCCTTGCTTGCCTTTCTCTCTCACATCCTCTCTCTCTCTCTTTCTCTCTCGCTCTCTTTCTCTCTCAAACATACACGCACTTACGTATACACACACATATATATATATACGCACGCACAAGTCATTCTTCTCCTACTGCATTCTTTTCAACGCAGAGGTACAGCAATCGGAGGGGTAGCAGGGGCAGTAGAAGGGAAGGTATACAGAGTAGAGAAAGATGTGCGAAAAAGGTGGCATGGGGGTGTGCGAAGGGAAGAGTGGAAGAGATCTACAAGGAACGAGATAGAGTGAGATAGAGTGAGATAGAGGGAGAGAGTGAGAGAGAGAAAAGAGGGAAGAGGTTGGGGTGGGAGAGAAAGAGAGAAGGAAAGAGGAAAAGAGGGAGAGTATAATACGGGGACACACCCCTATCTTTGAAGCGTGTACTTATCGACTGCACCGACTACTACGCTTCTTTTTCCTCCGTAGTTCAGCAAGACAGGCCGCTAAGGGAGAGCAGGTAGGTTGGTAGGTAAGGTAGGTTGGTAGGAATGCGCGTATAAGGGAATTAGACCATAATCGTCCACGCGTATACCGCGAAGAAGGGGACGTTTAATTTTCCGCCTACCTTGGACCTCGATGTTCATTCGCTCGGGGTGCCTTCATGACATACGTTCTCTCTCTCTCTCTCTCTCTCTCTCTCTCTTTCCATGTATCTTCCACTCTTTCCCTACTTTGATTATTTCTCATTTTTTTCATTCGCCCCACATACTCCGAGAATATTCGTTAAAATATAGAAATTTGTGTCTCAACCCTCGATATCGTCACGTCTATCAGGAAGATATTTTCCTGCGGTTCTTTTAACGAGCTCTCATCGTAACGCGCAGGCGGTGCATCATTAGGAAAAATGCATTTCGATGATCAAAGACGACGCCGAGGATCGAAAGCCTTTTGCAATGGTCTTTTCATTTATCGATGTAATTGGAAAAAATGAAAAGCTAATATGTACATATATTTCCAGATTTATTTATAAATTTCAAAACGTCCCGAGAGATGTTTCTCTTTGGCTCGGTAATAATTTAATTTTAGGAGTAATCAGCAAAAAAAAATCAATTTTGTTTTATTTGGCGAGCGCCTGCGCTCGAGTACTTTATCCTTGTTAAGTCGGAGATTAGCTCTCGCAGTTCACGTCGGTAAGGAAGTTTTAGTTCTGTCAAGTTTGAAAAAGTTGGTCGGAGCAGTTAAACGTTTTCCTACTCTCAAACAGCCTGTTTCGTCTTGCGCCATCTGCTCATGAATCTATACGTCGGTCTGACTCTTCAGTGATCGTTCTTGAACAGATGATAAAGCAGGGCTCTGTAATAGCGACTCGTATGTGCCTAGAAAATCAAAATGGTATAGCCAAATATTAATTTTGGAGATTACTTTATTAACATGCGTGTTTTGTCAATTGCAATTTTCTTGTCCTAATTATTTCCAATTTTTATCGACGACTAATATATTTCGCGAGTAAAGCTTCACTTTTATCGACGGAGTACGAAAGATGTTACGTGAGAACTGCCTTAATTTCAAAAGGTAAAGCCAATTCGTGCCTGTTCCATCATTTGAGCATAAAATGCGCTACAAAATTGAATATAAATATTTGTACACGAATATTTTTTTTTTATATTTAAAATTAACACACACACACACAGTTTCGTAGCAAGTAACTTAGTCTGTCGTGGTTGCAGATCGAAATTATAATATCATTTTAGCTGCCATAGTCTCCTCTTTTTCTCAATATACATGTACGATAATTTAAACTACTTTCTCGGTTAAGAGCTAATCTAATGCGTTGGCCCTGGAAGGCTATACTTTTATTACTGGTTCTATTGGACTTAACGAGGTCAATTGAGGCGATATGGTTGCCTTGATTTTACGATAGTACGTTTTAACGATAATGATCCGAAAGGCAACTGTACGCGATGTCACTGAAATAGGATCGTGTCTAAGAACTTTGTATTAATTAAATTCTTTTCCGATTGTGTTGCAGCATCTGTACCACCTGCAGACTGGCGAAGGAGCGTTCAGGGAAAGAGGTAGAGGTCGAGGGAAAGGTGCCACGAGGGTGAGTAACAAAAAGTATTACTAAAATATTTATTAGCAATGAAAAAAAAATTAATAACAGTAATAAGTGAACGTGAAACCTAACTAAGCAAACTAGAAATAAAATAACAGCTAATAATCAATTCTTAGATCCACTTTCGTAATACTAATTATCTTTTACAATTCGTAGAAAAGATTAGATGGTGTAGAGTAAAAATTTTTGCGATTTCAAGTACCCCATCGCCATAACACGAATAACACCCCCCCGCGCGTTTATATATCTACGCGAAAAAGAGAGCGAAAAAAAGCGAGAGGAAGGTATCTCGAAACGCGCGTAGGAAAAATTTTTAATCGAGCAAAGCCCTGCGATCTCGTTCGCGAGCTTTGAAAACAAGGGGTGCTGGCGCGACGCAAAAAAGAGAGCGTTTGTGAGGGAGAAGAAGGCGAGACGGAGGAGATAAAAAAGGCAATGCACGAAGTGCGATTCCGTAAACGATGTCGTTCAGGAAACACGCTTTTAAGCGGTTTTCCTTGTCTCCTGTGATCGTACCCCTCTCGCCATTCTTTCTAGGAATCATTTTTCGGAATGTCCTTTGCCGCATTTTTCTTATCATTTTTTTTTAATTCTATTTTTAGGGACACGAACCACGTTAATTAATTTTTATGATTATATCCTTTAAAAAAATCTTTAATCTTCCAATCTCGATTCAAAGTGTACGAATCTTACGGATGTTATTAGAACATCGCAAAATGGCTGATTTATTCGAAATCCCGCCACGACGAAGCTAAAATGGCGCACTGTTAGATTGAAAAAAAATAAAAAAAAAGGTTCGTGCAAAATAATAGCGTAAAAAAAATTCCGAGTCAGCGTCGATTTGTTTCTCGTAAATCTCTTGGATGTGGCTGTACAGAGTTTGAGAACTGATATTAAGCAAGATGGTATTGATCGACGTGTGGTGCGCCTGTCCGTGCTGCACCGCCATGTTTAAAATTGTCCTGCTTAAGCCGCCTAGTGGTTGAACCTGCAACTATGCTCCGTACTCCCGTTGCATTTCCTAGCTAAATACTTCGCGAAGCTCGCATGTATCGCTTTTCTCCGTTGCTTTGTATAGATTTTATTGCTAAGTTTGTTTTAAATACTTTGGAATTAATATTTTTTATTTATTTTTCGTTATCCGTTCTCTCAGCATTATAATTTTAAGCAAATGCGATAAAAAAGATTGCGTGTAAAAAGATGATACGACCAAAGGTTAAATCGAATATATTAGAATTTTTTTCTTAATAATTAAGGAAGGTAATTTCATCTTATAAGAAATATAATATGAGTTTCGCGCGTCCACGATTTGATGGTTTCTTCATTTTCTCGTCGATGGTATATCGATTTCTGGAAAGAAATGGTGCACATACGTACCGGCACCTGTGTCATTCGAACACCTTCGTGATGAAGAGCTATTTTACTCTCTCCTTCTCTCTCTCTCTCTCTCGTTTTTTATTTTTTCCCCGTGTGTATCAGGTAACGAGACACCCGCTAATCGATAAGCGTCTTTCATGTCATGTAGCTTTCTGGAAAAGTTCTTTCCTCCGTTAAGAATAATTTATTATTTTTACAAAGGATATAAACCTATTCGGTCGCAAAAGAATATCAATTTTAATTAATTATTAAAAATTTTAAGTTTTTATGTTCGATCGTTGATTTTTAAGTGTAGTAACCGCGTTTCGGCAAAAGAAGTTATGAAAATTTAATCGTGGGTATACTAAAAATATATGCTAATCATGTTCCCTTCCGCTCTCTCTCTCTCTCTCTCTCTCTCTTTCTCTCTCTCTCTCTCTCTTTCTCTTTCTTTCAATCCAACACACGCACATAGCTTCACCATGGTGTCGACGGTAGCTAAATTGCATTAGGCAGGAATAGGTAAGGGGGACGGGGAGGTTGAGGAGGGTGGACGACAAACGGGGCTGTCGGGTAGAAGAGGTGGGGGTGGGTTGGACCACGCCATCTTGAACTCGCGAACAATGTGTCGCTCTATACGGGCTCCTCTGACGGAAAACGGAGATGAGCTTGCCGACAAATATCGATCGTGCGAACTGCAAATAAAATAGCTAATTTTCCTTCCACCTCGGTTCTCGATCCTTTCGTCGGAAAAGATTCGGTGGACGAGTCGATACAATTCTTCCAGTTTAATTATTACAAAATTAGGATAGATGGGAGCAAAAAAAAAACAAAAGTGTGGATGTTAACACCTATTACATTTTTTTCAGAAAATTTATTGTTTCATTTTCGAATAGGGCTTATTTCCTATTAATATATTCGTAAACTATACAAATAAGAATCTCCGCTATAATTTCGAACCACTCTCGTAAACTCGTTTCATATTACGCCGAAATAATTGATAGATTATGCGTGTACAAGGATTAGGATAGGGGATGGTATCAAAAAAGTACACGCGTCGTTCGTTTGATTACCGTAACCGATATCTATTATCGAGTAAATTTAGGAGGGCATTTATGTTATAGGATCTTTCTCTCTCTCTCTCTCTCTCTCTCCGCCCACTTTTCCACCCTCCAAACCCCCACCTCGTTCGCGAACGATTAACGAGATTTTAATTACCACCCGATGACATCATAAATTGCGAACCATTAAGTTTCCACCCGTTATCGAAAATCCGTTCACCGTTTATCATCCTTTATAACATCGTCGGATCGGTTACACACTTATCTTTTCTATCCAACTGGTAACCTATGACCCGTTCGCTAACTACTACTCTCGAATCTCTTGTTCGCGTTTATCATCTTAAAGACGAGAAGAAAAGTTAACAAGAATTTAAAAGCAAAAAAAATTGAAAAGAAGAAGAGTAAAAGAGACTACTGAATCGAGTTCCGTTTCGGGGCCGTTCGGGGCCTACCGGTTTATCTTATCTATTGGCGCTTGGATAAGATAATTTCGGCGCTCCTTCATTCCACTCGCTGCGTCGGTGTGATAAAGATAGTCCCCGTTTTTCTTTTTTTTCCTTTCTATTAATAGTTCTTACGTTTGCTATGTATGCACAACAAATAGCGCAGAACTTTTTTTCTCTTTCGTTTCTCACAGAGTCTTAATTATTGGCATCTTGTCACGCGACCACCAAAATGGCCACCGATTCATGGCGATTTACTTTACAACACGCCACGAATATCCCACCGCACGAATAATATCGGAGAAACGAGTTTCCCCTACGGCGTCGGCTTAACGACAACTTGACCGGTCATTCAATGGTATTCTTACGCATAATTTGCGCTTGTGCCGACAATGGAGTCGCGCGGGTATGGTCACGCACACGCCCGCGCGCATAACTACTTTCCATACTTTCAGATCACACGTAGCGACTTGTATACGACACAAAACAAACGAGTTAGCGGCAAACGGAGGTCGATGGACCTACCACCGCGATTTCTAGAGGCGGGTGACTGATTATTCGCCGTGGTTACCTTGGTAGCTCTTTATAAATGTTGTGTAGGTTGTAGGTAATGAAAAGAACAACGGTTAGATTGAATTTTTAAGATTTTATTTATTTATTTTTTATTGCAATAAGATTAAAGCTAATTCTTAAGAATTAAATTCTTTTACGAGTACCGGTACTTATACGTGGAATATTCATATCACTTAATTACATTAAACCAATTATATTTACTTAATTAACCACGGTCATAATGATATCTTTCTTCGTTCCTGCCGGAAATACAAAATGGCGCAGGGTCATTAGTTCGACCAACGCTCACGAAAGAAAAAAGGAACCCTGTAAAAGAAACATTCGTTCCACATCCACCTCGGCACCGAACGTGCCGTTTCTCATAATATACGAGTGCGCTACGCGCTCGTCGATGTAATTTCTGGAACAATGGACAATTTTGATCCGAGGTTAATGCGTACGTGTAACTACTTCAGTACAGAATTGTATACGTATGCGCGTGCATACGTCCGTACACTTGCGGAGTCGAGGCCGGTGATCATGGTCGTAGTATTTTGCGATCGTAAACCCAAATGATTTTATATAAAAAAAAAAAATCATCCACTCCGTGAGAATGATCGAAAATATTTTCCATTCCAAAAGTGGGGACGATCGGTACTCGAAGCAAAGTGCACGTTACTTTGTCTAGTACGGTGAACGACTAGCCACTAAGGGGTTGCTCGGTTTCCTAGAAAGAGGAGGGTTGGCACGGAGCGAGATTCGAGAGCGGCCAAAAGGGTGTTATTCGCCGGTGGCAACGCGCCTCGGCAACTTGTTGCAGCAACGTTAATAAACGAAGTCCCGAGGAATCATCTCGTTTGAAGGATATCCGCTTCGATCCTTCGCCTGCGTATAGTATATTCGAGTCACGGAAAGCGAGGCACTTAAGAGAATGAGGTGGTTGGTTGCTTGAGGGGAGAGGGGTGGGGAGCGTTAGAGTGGGAAGGAAAACTTTATCGTCTCTCGACATCGCGTCTTATCACTTTACCTTTCGTTTCATTGGCACTCCGTGGAAGTACAATCGGAAGTACAGCTTCGATACGAACGACGGGGGTAGGTACTTGTTTACGTTATAGTTCTTGTAGATCGGTATCTACATTGTTTCCGATAGATTTTATTTCAGAAATTTCTTCTAACGATATCTTCGTTCGTATACATCCATCTGTGTTAAGTATCGGTATCGATCCGTCTATAAAATATGTTTATTTAATTAGATACTTATTAAACATAGATCATTATCCATTTAAATTTCACAGACTCCAAAACAGGAGTCCGTAATTTCCAAACGCGTAAAAACCACTCGGCAGACCTTAAGAAATGTACAGAACCAATACGCCTCTAAAGACCTCGAGTTGCTCTATAAAACAACTCGAAGAAACAACAGCGGCGATAACGAAAACAACAACAAACGAAAAGCTCGTGCCATAAGTATTATCGTTCGGGGACATAAGAGCCGGGGACAGTCGATGCGCCTCTCGCGGAAACGGAAGGAGTGGGAGAGGAGTGGGTAGGTGGGCGATAGGAAGGGAAAGGGGGTGTTAGGGGTGACTGACTGGAGGGGGTATAGGATAGGTAGAAGGTATAAAAGAGAGAGCAAGAGAGCAAGAGAGAGAAAGAGAGAGAGAGAGAGAGAGGGATCCCTTCGAAACGGCTGGCTGGTGCAGCATCGGAGGGGCAGCGAGGGTGGGAGGACGTTCGGTGAGAAAATAGCGGTGGGGTGGGTAAAAGAGGGAGTCGTTGCGCCTAGAATACCTGCCTTCGAGCAGGGGGAGATATGTTTATGTATCGGAAGAAACGAAAAGCGAGGTTGCGCGCGCGCGCGCGCGTGTGTGGGTATAAAAGAGAGTGTGTTCGACTCGGGAGAGACATGGAAGAGGAAGAAGAAGAGGAAGAGGGTGAGGAGGAGGAAGAGAAGAAGGAGGGTGACGAGACGGTGACGAGGAGGGAGAGGAGGTGAAGGAGGCGAAGGTAAAGAGAGAGAGAGAGAGAGAGAGAGAGAGAGAAAGTGAGTGAGTGAGAGAGACGGAGCAGTCCGTAGCCGGTGTCGAGTGGGAGTAGAAACGGGGAAGGTGTCGTCTATGGTGGGGAGAAGGACTGGCCGGAGAGAGAAAGGATAGGGAGCCCAGCAGCAGCGGAGTCCGGTGCGAGGGAGAGCGAAAGGTTAGCGACACGAAAAGGCACGAACATTTCCGAGGCGCGCGAGCGCGTCACGCGAGGTTGCTTGCAGCGCGCGGTGAAGAAGAAGCAAACGCGGAGGCGCGCACTTGACGCTCCACTCGACGTGGGCTAGAGCTTCGTGTGCCTGCCTGCTCGACCGACCGACCGACGTGACCGTGTCCGACCAAAGCGCGAGTATATACTTTGTCGTAGAGATCTAGAGAGAGAGAAAGAGAGAGAAAGAGAGAGGTGGGGGGAAAATAGCGCGGGAGATCGAGGGAATATAAAAGAGAGACAGAAAAAGAAAGAGATAGAAACGGGACGAACAGCAAGAGAGGTAAATGGAATAGGAATTCTTTGAGACAATTTTTCTTTCAACGACTGTTTCTTATTTTTTTCCTTTTTTTTTACATTTTCGCCTCGTTCTCTTTTTCTATTCTAAGATCGCGTGCGGTG
>JAIFRP010000010.1:765683-780354 GCA_032403825.1 Odynerus spinipes | reverse complement strand
CCATGCTCCGGTCCATGCGTTGATGAGCCACGACGTCTCTCTCTCTCTCTCTCTATCTCTTTCTCCCCCATTTCCTTTCTACTAGAGAAGTAAGTTGAACAATTTCACTCTCTACCGTATACGTTTTCTTTACCATTTTATTTTTCTGTTTTCTTTGGATAAGACAGACTTTTACAAGATGGCAGATTTGAATCTCCCGCTTTCGGCCCGACCCAGCGTTCGCTCTCGCTCGTAACCGTACTTCGCGCGCTATGGCGAAAAGTAGTATACTATCGGCGTACGTACACAAAGAGGCGCGTGCAACGAGTCGCGAGCGCGAAACGATCGTCGGTGGTAGGAATTAGCGTTCCAATAATTGACCACGTGATCGACCACGTGGCTCACTCGCGGAATGGATTTCCCCTACCAACCGGAAGCTTCGTAACCCTCGAACGCTCGTAGATCTTGCATCGGTGTTTCTGCCGGTCGACGAAATTGGAAAAATTGTTCGAAAAGGAACAAAAAAAAGAAAAGGATCGATTACGGTACGCATTGTGTTTACGCAAGAACGATGATCGACGTCTCAAAAGAACCCATCATCTTTTTTGACACGAAGTGGGGCCGTTATGAAATATGCTCGATATATTGTTCGCCCAGGTAAATTTTCGAATCGACGTGCGTATAATGAGAACGATGCTCTTGAAAAACGTTTTCCTTTTTCTTTTTCTTTTTTAAGTGGGGCGGCGGGGAGGGGGGGGGAGGAAGCTCTGCCGCATCGGTGTGATTTACCAACGAGCTCCGACCATCGATAGAAGTAACGAAAGGTCCGGATTAACGTTGCCTCTATTTTCTACGATATATAAAATCGCTCGGCGTGCGTAATACGATTGGTGAATCTTTGAAAAGGTGCTCGGGCAAGCGTGAGCCTCTCTCGTTGGTATAGCTATCCTCATGACGAAGCGAATCGTCCGCGATTTAAAAGGGAACGAAATAAGAGAAGGCATTATCTTTTCAATAACCGTGCTCGTTAGCTACCATCGGCTTTGGCTTCCGCGTAATTTCGATCTCCATTGTTGGCGGGATCGAGATACACGCGTGTACGGGGATTTATATAAAGACGTAGGTATATATGTATGTATATACGTAGGTACATACATACGATTTACTTTTACGATAGCGACCCACGGGATGGCCAGCGTATCCTTGAAAGATCGACCATCCGTCCGAACCTTCCTTTTTAACGATCATTACGCGCAATAGATCGTTTAGTCGTCGATTTATTTCCATGATTTATGGATACGCAACATAATGGGAAAGGGTGGGAGCAATCTCATTAACAAAGTCATAAATCTTGCGCATCCTCCTCTCGCGAGACGGATTCCATTTTTTTCTCGCTCGCTTATGAGGCATCCGAATAATAGTAGTAGTAGTAGTAATAATAATAGTAATAATAGGAATACCGACAGAATGACGTGGAAAAAGAAGAGATACGTAATTCGATTAAAGTTATGCGTGAAAAGAGTGGCTGTAAAATGATTTGGGTGTAGTTAAAGAATTTTTATGCGAGCAAGAAGCGGGGAGGAGGAAAAAACGCGTTATACGATTCGTGTTATCGAAAAGAAAAAGAGGAGAGAGTGAGAGAGAGAGAGAGAGAGAGAGTGAGAGAAACAGAGAAATGATTTAATGAATTTCCACGCTCAAGTTCGGTCATTAAAAGCAGGATGCGCTTTTGCTTGTCCTCGCCGTTAAAGGGCTGCTGTTGTCTACGTGTCTGGACAAAGGAGAGAGAGAGAGAGAGCCTTACCTCTTCTATTTCTCTCTCTTTCTCTCTCTCTCTCTCTCTCTCTCTCTTTCGTTTTTTTTTATGCGACTCGCGTGGGTTCCTCCACGGCCCGCGGCGGATTTATTTCCGACGAGATAGTCCGAAAAATGAGCTCGTAAACGAGCATGCACGCCGCTCGTTATAACGCAGAGCGCCGTGGCCGTTAGAAAAATGAACGAACCTGTGCGTCGCGTTGTTCCGAACGAAATGGCCAGGAGGTGCTCCACTTTGAAGTATCTTTTCTCTCTCTCTCTCTCTCTCACTGTTTTTCGCTTTTTCTCTTTTGTCTAGACAAAAAAATGAACGATAAAAAGAATTCGATTGCACTTGCGAAGGTAGTAAGCACAAAAAAGTAATTATTATTCTTGTCGCCGACGAATGTTCGTTTGCAATGTAATTATTTTTTAAAAAAACTGCAAAATACTAAAGTTTGACACGCGAGTTTAATAAATTCCTTTTTTAAAAAATTGATTAATTTTCACGAAACGGTAGACACGGCTGGAATGTGTAACAAATCGTGGCCAAAATAACGAGCACGCGCGAGACTCGCGTGTAACGATCAATCTTTGTAATAATCGATTTTTTGTTTTTCGACGATACCGAAAAAAGTGGTAATCTCCGATGCGACTGAAATTACATTCGGAGACGTACATACATATGAACGGTCCCTTAAGAATTCTCGACGGCGAGGTACGCGAATAATCGATGAAATTATGGCGGTAATAACCGGCGAGGGTTCAGCGTTGGTCATTGTCCCTCGTACGAGACAAGGACAAGCCGAAGGTTTGAGCTTTTACCGCGACGTCGGGCAACGTCGTTAGTGTCGTTCGTCGAAACTCATCTTCGACGAGGGAGATCGATGAGTACTTAACGTCCCGCTCGCGTCCGTGAGTCCGTGAGTCTTCTTTCTAGTCGTTCCGAAGTAAAAGTTGGAGTAGTGAGAGAGAAAGAGAAAGAGAGAGAGAGAGAGAGGAGAGCGAGCGAGCGAGCGAGAGAGAGAGACAGAGAAAAAAGTACATCTACGAGAGTTATATAGCAGGGCTCGGACAATAAAATATTGCGTCGCGTCGTTTCGTAATGTCTCCCATAAATTGCCTCGCCTTTCTCCATTCGGTGTCATTCTTTTATCGGTAGAAAACAAATAATGACTCTCCTGCCCATCGTAATCGCGCGATAAGTCAAACCCGACCGAATTACACTTCTCCCTGTAATTCAACGATGTGTATTGATATTATATGCCATTACAAAAAAAAAATAACGCAACGAGAAGAACGAAGAGATTCCACAGCCTCCGACCATTATTTATCGTTATTATTCCGATCGTGACACGAAAAAATCTCTGACGTTAATAATAACGATAACGATAACAATAATAATAACGGAGACGACGAAATTGAATTTATTTAGCGAAAGAAACTTTTCATTTCGTTTCGAACGACGCCGGCGAGTCTCACGTGACGCTTCGAGTGCGGCGAATAAGGAGAGGCTATTTATAACTTTGGTCGGCTTGAAAAAGCGCCGATTAAAGTTCGCGATAAAAGACGTCGGGAAAGAGAGAGAGAGAGAGAGAAGGAGTCGAGATTTTCGAGAAGTCGATTTATCGCGAAAGAACCGTCCGCTCTATTGGCAGCGAACGAGTTTCGATTTACGATTGTTCGTCATTCCGATCGCATAACGATCGAACGAGTTCGACGAGTCGGGAATATTATTCAAAGGTAGCGCGATAAGACTGTTGTATCCGCCCGTGTACGAGTCGGTACGATGAACCTAAGTACTTACTCCATCTTTATATCGTCTCTTATTTTAAAATTACGCGTCGAAATTTTCGTCCGTCATCTTATAAAGATTTCGTCACGTTTTTAAAGCGCGATAGCGAGTCGTTTTCAGAAAGGAGAGTAGGGAATTTAATATCAGCTGTTCTGGATCAGTTTCAATAAACATACGTTGCTACAGGTTTTATCATTTTTATTTTACTTTTATCTACATCGTAGCTTGTCGTGTTACCTTCTAAATATTACATAAATAATAACACGGTTCAACGAGTCCAGTCAAATATTGCAGCTCCATTAATGTAAATAAAACATCTTAGCGGGTGACAGAGCAATCGGTAGGCAAATAGGATTTCTCTCTCCTGTGGGCTTAGCGTGGGCCCAAGACCTTGCCTATTTATAAATCCAATATGCTGCCTTCGTATTCGTGAGTCCGCATGTGCGCTCCGTCATGAAATACTACATGGACTCCCGAGAATGGAAGAGAGAGAGAGGGAGAGAGGGAGAGGGAGAGAGAGAGAACGAATGCCCGTATGATGCACGTGCGAGAGAAAATTAATAGCTGTCGATTTCTACGCGCACGTTACGTTGACGTCGATGGTGGAACGAGTCCGCATATTTCTCACCGTTAGTTTAAAGCCACGCTTACGTATATCTCTGCGAATGTATCTCGATCGTGTTATTAACTTCAAGAGTAAATAATGCTTCTTCCATCGCGGTAATGAGCTTATATAATTACACGCGTGCATTATCATAGGAACTTCTCTGCAATCATAACGCGAGACGTTCCATTCGACGATTCGAGGCGACATTTTCATTCGATTTTGTTCGATCGTAAAGTATAACTCTTTCATGAATCATATTGTAGTTCTTCTTCCTCTTTTTTTTTTAATAATTTACGTCATTTCGGTTTTATCCTTCACTTCGAGTCGTTTCATACATTGCGATTACGTAAAAACGCGACCACGCGTGTGCACCTTTCCCGCCATAAAGAAGATAACGCTATTGAGACGTTACCTTCGGGAATTAACAAGCGTTCGTGTAATAATCGGTTTTTCAAAAGACACCCGTCGTTCGTGAATAAAAGATAACGAAAAAAAAACTTGGAGAAACACGGTGGGGATATGGTGGGATTTGTTTGCAAACAGTTTGGGTTCCGATTTCATTTACCGAGGAGCATCGAAAGCTCGCAGAAGCTCAGTGATCGTAGAACTGGCGAAGACGAAGGACGAGGAGGAATAATAAGAAGGGGTCATGCTTTGGTACGACCGACGATGTTCGTTCAACCAGTTGGACTATGGAAACCGTTTCAGCCGCCTCGGCCTACTTAGGCCACGTGGCTATTTTTAGCATTAGGGTCACACCAGCGTATAGTCGCTTCTCGTGCCAGCATCCTTTTCTTCCTTCATTTCCGAAGATGAATATATACGCCGCTTCTATTTCGTACCGTAATGATACGAGGATGAACGCGGTAGTAGAAATTACTCGACGGAAATTCGTTCGTTTCATTTTATTGAAATCGTTCTCGCTCAAATGTCAATTCAAAATCGAACATCGAAAGTCCCTAAGCAAAAAGAGAATGATCCTAATACGAAGCGTTTAATTCAAATGTTGCAGAGTTATCGAAAAATAGCCCGACAAGTCAGCACGCCAGACAGTGCACCCGCGGGTCTTGGTAGTCCTCAGGCAGGCATCGGTGGTCTGCAGCAGCATCAACAACAGCAACAGCAACAGCAAGCGCAGCAGCCTCTGCATCAGCCGGATCCCATGCAGCAGGCCAAGGACAACCTGAACCCCGCGGCGAGTCAGCAAACGGCGGCTCTAAGAAACGGAAATCCTCCGCCACCCGTTGTCTCCATGGTGAGTAATATAAAAATGATGTTGCCTTTTTATCATGCTACGTGCGTCGTGTCATGACGATACTATAATACGAGAATAAAATTATACTTCGATCGGGGAACAATTATCGCGATCGACGCGTAATATAAAATTCTTTCGTGACTTTTTTTTTTCAATGTAAGCTTCGGAAACGTTCGGGAACGTTTCGATAAAATAGTACGACGAGATCCGTTTTCCTTGATAATAATTGTCAGGCCACTTTATCGCAGCCCCACTTACTTATCAACCTTTACTCAGCACTCGCACGCTACTCTGATTACTTTCTTGCCTTGTTTACTGTTTCATGCTCTCTTACCGATGATCGTACGAGCACCTGTTCTCTTCTTCGTTTAATAAAAACATAACGCGATTCTCCTTTGGCATTTTCCACATCCGTCTCTCACCTTGTACTTTGTTAAATTATAGATTCTCGATTTCCGATTGTCGAACGTTAGCGTCGAAGCTGTATTTTCTGGCTAAATAACGCATTAGAATCGATAATAGGCGCGTTGTATGTTTTGAGAAAGCGGTATAGCAGAGTACGGTCCGAATGACGTCGATTTCGCTATGATATAGTAATGGTAGACCTAAGACCTTGACCCAGACCCTTACTACTTGCCGCCGTTTCCACCAATCTCCACACCGAACTAAAATTGCATTAGTACTCTCCGTGCTCGAGGCAATGCGGTATGTCTGTTTATAGTAGCAAGAATCATTATGAAATATTTGCATCCGTTCCTGGCAGGATTATTAATAGCAACAAAAAAGCTTATTCTCTCGCTGGATATTTTATCGGGCACAGGAAATCCAAAGTTTGCTACAAAATCATTTCGATTCGCCATATTTGATAACGTTTGATAGAAAAGATGCGAGATATGTATATAACGGTGACTCGATCATCCATTGAAATGATCGCTATGGACACTTACGTATGTACGTGGAACGTGTAACTCGACCTGAATTAACTATGTATGCCCATTCGGAGACAATTATTCACGTGACGATTTCTGTTATCCGATATGCTGCGTGATCCTCTTGCAACAACCGTGACGAGACTTCTTTCCTGTTTACGGGGTAATCGGAGATTGCGCGCGATCGAACACCGACGTCGTAGTTGACAGCCAAGAAAGATATTCCAGAGTGTTTCTCGCCGTCGTGGAAAGAGAAAGAAATCAAACGTATTTATTTCACATCGATCCGAGAACGTAAAGGAAGTACAATGTATTTTTTAAATTTTCAAGCTCTATCGTAACGCGTCGATATTTGGTGACATTTCTCGAGACTCTTGGCTGATGATTTAAGAGATAAAATAAGTATCTGATATTATCACAGATAACGAAGTAGACATAATTATTTAATAAGCATAGCGAGTGGTCAGCTATTTTTATGTCTAACAATTGTTCCCGAATAAGGTACGAAGTGTCTTGCGATCGGTCTTAAAAATTGATACAGCGAACGAATCAAAAATCGATACGTTAAGATCAATAGCGAGAATACGACAAAGATTTGAAGCAGCAAGGAACTTTGATATTATCAGAGTCGGTCTAAAATAAGACTACCGACGAAGAGTTTAAGAAACAGAGAGAGAGAGAGAGAGAGAGAGAGAGAGAGAGAGAGAATGAAAAAGACACAGAGAGACAAGGGTAGATAGACAGGCAGAAAAAGAGGAAGGCATTAAAAGATAAGGCGTGAAGGGTTCGAGCGTTAAGAGAAGGATGGACGATGGTCGAAGGAAAAGAGGAATGTGGTCCTTCGTATTCGACTCGGAGAGTGCATTTCGTTTCTCTTGGCTCGGCCAGTATGCGAGGTTACTGGGCAAACCAGTCTCCGACTACGGCATGCATTTATGTGCCAACGGCAAAGGCGTGTGTGTACACACTTGAGGTAGTACGTGTGCAGAGGGGTAGTCTGCGTGTATCCGTACCGTCTTCTGGACTTCCACTCGGCTTCGCTGTCTTGCTCTCTCTCTCTCGCACTCTACCTCTCAGCCAGAACCCCGTCCAATCGTCGGCCGTCAAGGTCACACGTAGACGGTCCGTCGAACTCGAGACTGTAAGTCACGAGGTAGAGTAATACGTATTCGGAGATGTCGTACTACCTAACGTAGGCGTGTTAGATGTCTCGTAGGCGTGTTCGTCTGTTTAACATGGTATAACACACCGTGTTATAGAATAATCTTGCCCTGTCCTGCTACATTTATCATTTGTCATTCGTATTTGATTAATTTTACAACTACATTTAGAGACGGAATGGTCCTTTCGAATAGGATTGTTTCCTCCCCCCACCCCCCAAAAGAAATAGATTCGATCATCAAAAAATAAAAGAACGATCAATGCGAGAGAACTCAGTCAACGTGGATAAGAAAAAGGAAGCGACGAGGAACACTTAACCCCCGTGTCTCAAGAGAGTGATCTCGTTTTCTTCACGCATTCTTCAACGTTTTCTCCGCTGCTTCCTCCTAGCTTCGAGCATCCATCCTTTACACGTGTCGAGGAGAAAAGAAAAGCGTCGAAGGTACGAAAGAGTCGTAAAAGGTAGACAGGTACCAGCACCCGCTCTGGCAACCTCCAACCACTCCTATACATACGTAGTAGCAGCAGTAGCAGTAGCAGCGACTATGCAGGTGGTGGTAACGATGGTGGCCGTGGTAGTAGTGCTTGTGGTGGTGGTAAGGGGTGGCTGGGGTGGGGGAAAGCCACGATTCCTACTCCTTCTCCAGTCTCATCCTGCTTCTCCTCCTACGCCGTTTTCGCGCCCCTCTCTTTCTCTCCCTTTCCTCGCTTGGAACATTTCTCTCCCTCTTTGTCTCTCTCTCTCTCTCTCTCTCTCTTTCTCTCCCCTGAGTCTCTCGTTCTCTCACACACACCTCGTAGGTTGGCGGTTCCTGTTCCTGCGGGTATTGATTCTCGTTGGCGGCCGGTCACCGCCCCCGCAGTCGCCGTCTGTCGGTAGTCTACCCCTACCTCCAGACGTCATACTGCCATTTCGGTAGCCGATTTCTCTTTGCAACCCTCGCCACGAGAAAAAAAGGAAAGGAAGGTAAAGGGCACTCTTCTTCCCTTTTCTTATTTCCTTCCTTTTTTTCCCTCGTTTCTGGATTCATTCAAGGAATTGGGATCGTTCTGAATCGTTTCTTTTTTCTTTTTTTCATTTTCAGACTGGAGAGTCTTCTAAAGTGAGATTATAACGCGGAGAATGTCGGAGATATGTTGAATTATAAACGAGACGTCAAGGTTGGAATGGTCGGGGTAATTATCGATCGACGATTTTAGCTTTGATCCGTCAAAAAGT
This sequence comes from Odynerus spinipes, assembly GCA_032403825.1. NCBI lineage: Eukaryota > Metazoa > Arthropoda > Insecta > Hymenoptera > Vespidae > Odynerus > Odynerus spinipes. The sequence continues at coordinate 771,615 of JAIFRP010000010.1, read as the reverse complement.
TCGAATGTGGAATTATAACACGGGAAACGCTTAAAATCGGGAGTAATACGTTTGAGGAGATCAGTCATGGAAAATTATAGCTCATGATCAGTGATCAGGAGTATGGGGAATATATTTTATCGTGAGATAAGCGATAAATAATTAGCGGATAAAAGAATTTTTTTAAACGTTAAAAGCACCACGAGAGCGAAATAAACGATTATGGTCATATAATTGCTTCGCATCGTTGGTTTTAATGCTATTACATCGAGCTATTACATACCTCACGATATAATAATACTTCATAAGCATGTTAAGGGTGTTATAAACTGAATTACTCATCTTTAACGCGGGTAACGAGAGGAATAGAAATGATAGAGATCATAAGAGTCACCCATACTTGTATTTTATGAAGCATTAATTTTGTTTTGTTTAAAATATATTCATCATAAATCACCGGACTTACTCTTTCCGAAATGATCTACTGTTTCTATACAAGTATCATATAATATATTTTTAGATCTAATTAAAATAGATAAAAGTAACTCGATTTCGAGCGAAGGCATTGGCGTAGGTGCATCAAGCAAGTCGACGGTCGTACCAAGGCATACAATTTTTACTCGTTACTTACGAGTAATCGTAAAAAATGTCCGCATCAGCTATGCATTTTCACACATTAAACGTATTAGGTTAGATTCTCTACTGTATAAAGCGCCATCTGCATACACAAACGGGGCTCGATGTCGCTCCACGGTAATTGGCAATATCGTAGCGATAAAGGTATCAGTGTTGTGTCGGCGTATCCATCGAAACGCGCAATTATGCAGTAAACCAAAACCACGAAATGCTGGGCGATCGTTGCCTGTACGCGAATTGCGTCCGACCGCGAAGCACGTGCGGTTTTCTCTTTCGCAATTGCCCGTGATAGATATATATGAGTGTGGAATATGTACGCTGGTACCGAGAATATGTACATTCCCCTAGCTGGTAATCCAAAATAACGGAGAGGAGTGACCCGAGCCGAGACGAGTACTTGTTTTATAAGAAAGCAGCATTTCTCTTAGCTAAAATCTCTTTCGTCTGATTTTTACGATCTTTAGTCATGTTCATAGTCCATTTTAATATTATGATAACTTGGTGAATAATCGCATCAGAAGAAGGAATGATATTCCGTATTATTCATAACGCGTCATTTTCTAAACATTTTTCTAGTTTTATACCGCCGATGTTTTTAATAACATATCCGTGAATTCATCAAGAAGGAACACCCTAGGTACATATTACATGTATGCATACCTACATATATGGCATAGTCACGAACAAACGTATTTACATTCGTTTTTCCTCTATCGTCATGCAACTCTATACTGGCACGACGTGCTTAATGAAATAAACATATCGATGTACTTCTGTTTGCTATATCAATTCTATCAGAATTCAATTTCGATCGTAACAACGGTACACTCTAACACGTAGCAGTGACTAATCGTTTGTTTTCAATGTAAATTCATCGCTATGATTACGAAATGGACTTTCGATCGGTACGAAAATCCCAATCAGGGCGAATCTTGCAATTTCCGTTCCAATTGATTCATTCCCCATCGAGTCTAAGAGAACGAAAGGGAAAAAGAACGCTTTCGTTTGGTCTGACCGAGTCTACCAGCTGTTTATTCGCACGCGATCGAGGATGTAGCGTCGTGTTACGCGAAGGTGGATGCACGCGCGGACGCGGGAACGAGAAAGTAATGCGTGTCGGTATAAACGTCCTATATCCAGGGTAGACTCGGTAAGTGAAAAGAATCTGTATTCAGCGTCGTTGGTGACGACGAGTGTGTTCGTAACACGGCACGTAAAGTGGCTGCCCTAGAGAGTAAGCGGAGCATGGTGGAGAAAGGAGAGTAGAGGTACGAAAGGTCGAGGGCAACGAACTCTTTCCGGGGTTTTAGCTGGAGAGTAGTAGGAAGAGGTGGAGAGGATGCTAGAACGAAAGAGCGAGGGAGTTAAAGAGAGAGAGAGAGAGTGAGAGAGAGAGCAAGAGAGGAAAGAGGCTGGCAGTCGACGTGGTTCGAGTTGGCGGGCAGGGTCTTGAGGGTTATGTTTGGGTGCTGTCACGGGACATCCCGTTTTATCGCGCCTCGGGCTCTCACGTTGCCCTAGGTCACGGTGCCACGAGAACGGAAGGATTTTCTCCCCTAAGGGCACACCGAGAGAAAGCGAGAAAGCTGCGAGAAGAGAGGGAAGGAGGGCTACCCGAGAGAGTAGAGCGTCCACATCGGTAGCTGTGTGTGGCAAGTCGGAGGGGTAGGGGCAAAGGGACCCCTGTCTCGCTTGGCGAGACGCCCGCCTTCGATGCTATCAACCTCGACCACAAACACCGATTCACGGCCACTTTGGGGGCTCTCACGGAGTTTCTCAAGCTCACTACTACCCTTCCACCATCGATCGTCTGACGAAAAGAGCGATTCGTTCAAGTGGTTTATGCTCTTGCGTCAAAGAGACCTCCAACTATCCTCCTGGACCACTGCTGCTCCTTTTATTTTACTCTAGCTTCATTTTTTCCCTTTAAACGAAGATTCGCGAAGAGAGAGAAACAGAGAGTGACGGATCACGTTGAAGATGATATTTCAACAAATATTCTTCCTTTCTGTTTTCGTTTAAATATTTTGTAGCGTTAGCCTTTCATTTCTCGAGCACACAAATTCCGACCGACGGAAAAATATGGATAGACGCATGACCGGATGAAACTGGTTCTATAATAATATAAAGTATAGTTATGCAAGCAGGAACTTACTTTAATCATGACTCCACTTTCTCTCGAGTTTCTTGATCACAGTCATCGAAGGATTACAATGGCGGGAGATGAGGAAGATCAAAGGTTAGATGGAGCACCGTTTAAATCGATCCATTTTGTATTAAAGCTTTTAATGTTAATTAAATGAAAGCTGATAAATTATAAGCACCTATGTACAATGATCGTTACCAAATTCCACGAGTGTCTACTGTGATAGCTAGGAAAGAGAAATGGTGTTCTAGGCGTATGAGTTTACAATGTGATTTATGCGTGCTTTCCTTTTTTTTTCTTTTTTTATCGCGTCACGTTCGACCGTATTTCGTGTTTAGCTCGGCCGCTGCTAAATTAATCAACCTATGGGATTTCCGAACGTGCGGGGTGCTACGAGGAAATTTCACTTCCTTGATTCTTCGTCCGTGGGATTACCTTCGTAATTCGATGAACGGTTGATCGAATCGTGGCACGTAACAATCGTGGTCCCGTTAAACAGTTTGTTCTGTAATGCCCGTTAAGCTCCGCGGTATTATACCACGAAGTACAAGTGAAAGCAAGCTTTAAATAATACTTGCATATATTATACAAATCTACTTTTGATAATTAACAAATTAAGCATTATGTTTTTATTTAATTCAAATTTATAATGCTGATAATGACACAAGTAGATTTTTACTTTACGTTTTATATTGAATATATATATATATAAATATATGTATATTATACCGTGTATTTCATTAATTTATTATTTATTTGTTATAGTCTCCCGGAGTAGTGCCATTTTATGGAGATACTGGTGCTGGTTTTCGACCAGCAGCCGGTTTCGGTAATACGGTGTGGCATCAGGGAGTTGGTCCAGTGGGTGCAGTCGCGGTTGAAACCACACCAGCAGCGTGGCCACCTCAGCAATTTATTCAACAAATTCCTGCACCTAATCAGTTAGAAGAGTTAAGATATCACACGCAGTACAGTGCTGCAACGCCTTATCATCCGCAACCAGGTACGTAAAAAAAGATGGTGCTTCGCGATCATTGTATCGAAGTAAATGCGCATAGTTTTATTTAACGCAGTGATTTCTATTGCAGTCGCGTATCAACAGCAAACTTTTATAACTACTGATCAATCGGCATTTCAACGCGCCGGGTCTACAGGACAATACACAATTACGGGACAACCCTCACCCTTAACACCCGTGGCACCACAGGCAGCTTCGACACCTCAAAGGCCGCTAAATGGTCAATTTATGGATCCTGCTTCTGCACCAGCGCAATCTGTTGCTTACGAAAGGCAGGACTATGTTAACGGTTATCAGCAGCAGGTAAGGATTACTGATAAAAATTGTTAGGCCAATGTTATGTACGGAGGCCGAACTTTTATGTTATATTTGAAGACGAAGCTTAACACTCATTGCTAAAATACATATCGGATACAGTGATACGTGTAAAATACATTTGTTTAATAAATTAGAGCCTCATTTCATTTTTGATTAGTATTGCAACTTTTTTCGTATCACTGATTTAACGAAGCATGTATTATGTAGCAAAGAAAGGTAAGCGTCTCTTCTCGCGGATGTTAAAGCTGCAATCGATTTTAAGTTACAGATCGAATGATCCTCTTTTCAGGATGTGACAATGGCACCGCCACCTTCGACTACTCCAACGAGCCGTAGTAGTTCCGTACACATGGATACCCAACAACAGGCAGCACAACAACAACCGCCACAGCAGCAGCAACAGCAACCTCCTACGGACACGCAAGTAAAGGGATTTGCTACGATTGCTGCAAATAATGTGTCGGGAAACGAGATGCCTGGGTATCCACTTCAACCGGGCCCACAGAGTTTACACAGCTCTAACGGATATCCAGGCTACGTGGAAATGGGTCAACAACAACTACAAAATCAGTGGCAATCACAAGTCGCCCAACATCAGCAGCAGCAACAACATCAGCAGCAGCAACATTTGCAACGACAACATGCTGTGTCGGATACTAGTCAACGACATATATGGACTGACACTAGTACGAGTTCAAAAATCGGTGGTGTAAATAATAGTAATATGACGTGGTCCGATCCTATTCTTCAACAACATCATCAACAACAAAAGACTTCGCAACAGCAGCAACATCAGCAGCATCAGCAGCAGCAGCAGCAACAACAACATCAACAACATCAGCAACGCCAGCAGCAGAGTTTACAGAACACTATGAAGCAGCAAAATGAGCAGCAACAAGCTATGCAACTACAAGGACAACAGGAATTACCAAGACCAGCGAGTCATATGAGTTGGGAAAATGGTACTGTAAAAGAACCTCAAACTCCTCAATCGTGGTCCGACAATACTGACAGCCAACAACAAACTCAGGGAAGTTGGTCGCAACAAAGTCCTAAATTAAGAGATACTCAGAATCCAAGATTGACACCATCAACGCAACAACAACACCAGGGATGGCCACAACACTCTCCAAAATTATCAGATCATCAGCAAAATCCGTCCCAACAAAATTCAAGAGTAACACCTTCTGGTCAGCACACGTGGCAACAGAGTAGTCCCGAAATTCAAGCACAACAAAGTACGGGTCAGCAAAACTCGGGATTAATTGCCTCTAATCAACAAATGCAGCAGCAATGGTCTCAACAAACGAAACTCGAACAAAATCCAAGACTTACTCCTTCCAATCAAATGACATGGCCAGATACGCCGACTAGTCAACCAAACTGGTCACCTAATAGCATTAAAAGTGAATCGAGTCAACAACCTCAACAACAGTGGCCAGATTCTCAGCCTAGTCCAAGGAGAACACCTGGTCACCAACCTGCGACGTGGCAAAATCAATCATCACAAGAAACTAAAATGGACAATCACATGTCATGGTCACCATCGTCTGTAAGTGAAAATCAGCCTACGTGGGGTCAGCATACAACGAAACAAGATATGCAGAATTCCGGGGAAAGAATTATGTGGCAGCAACAAAATACGGATAATAGTAAGAATAATGGCTATTCGGATAACCAAGATAATCATGAGAACAGCGTGTATGCTCAGTCGAATCGAGTGAATCTAAATAGCCGGCTCAAGTCCATGATTCTAAGTAAACAGCAGCAACAACAGCAACAACAGCAGCAACATCAACAACAACAGCAGCAACATCAACAGCAGCAGCAGCAGC
>JAIFRP010000010.1:744266-756594 GCA_032403825.1 Odynerus spinipes | reverse complement strand
ATAATATAATTTAATCTATTATTTATTATATAAGTTTTTTTCTTTTTTTTTTGAGGAAAAAATCATTATTATCGCATTACACCGTTTACTTCACTTTATTTCTTTCTTTCTTTCTTTCTTTCACTCATTCATTCATATTTTTCACCAAACGGCGAACAAAACACCGAGTGATAGTATATATCGAACATACACAGAGAGCCGATATTTCCCACAGGAAGTGCATCGCGTCTGACTTCTGAACTTTGCAATATTTTTTAATCTCGTCACCCATTTACGCATCTTCTCGAATAAATAGTAGGGAGTACTTTGAACGCGCATACAAAACAAAAATCTGAAGTACGTGTTTGTGTCTGCTGTTCGTCTATGAGAAGATGACCAACACAATCGCAGAAGTAGTTTTCCTTATTAACGGAACGTGGTATTAGACAGTATCCTCCCCCAGGATATCTTCTCGTAGACGAGCAGTATATACAGCGAACGCGAGAGGTTTCACTCTGTACTAGCTGACTATACTATATTTTGCTACCGTTTGTATAACGTCGAATGTTATATAGTAGACAAAAGAAACAGTAAAAAAAGGAGAAATAAAAAAGAAAAGACGAAGTAGATGAAAAAAAAAGAAGACGAAACTTTATCTTGACTTCAATGCATATCATAAACATTGCACGAGACGCGAAGAAGAGTGAAAATTAAGTGGGCGGAACGACGATAAGGGGGAGGAAATGGGGTGGAATCTCATTCGAGAGAAACGAAATCCGGTGAAAGCGTGCAATGAGTGATAGGTACATATACATGCTACACATACATACATGCAGGAAACGCATCGGAATAAACCGCTCGAGAGTCACGATGCACGTTCCTCCTTGGTATTCGGCGCCGAGTTCGATCACTTTTTTAACTTGTTTAACTTGCTACTGCAAATTTTTTTCATTCTCATTTCTTGTTTTCAACTTTTACGTATAAGTGTAAGGACGGACAGTGATCCGAAGGGAAAGAAAAAGAAAGGAAACAACAACAAGAAGCACATCCGGCGCTTATTAATTAATTAAACGATTATTTTAACTTCGCTTCGTGTTAAATAATTTCCTCGGGTAAATAAATCCAGTCTTTCGACGACTTCCAAAGCGCTCAGGCAAGAAATAAAGAAAAAAAAGAAGAAGAAGAAGAAGAAACGTAAGGAACAAAACATAATGATAAAAAACTCACAAAAAGGAAAGGTGATAGCGCGGGGAACGTATTAAAAATATTGTAAAAATCGTTCCTTTGATCCTCGTGCGTCCACCCCCTGATTTAACGATTTTTCGTACGACAAAGAGGCTTCGATTCTTTTTTATAATCAACGTGTGTGTATATATATTTTTAAAAAACGGCTATTATACATATACATATATATATATACATAAATATTATATATTACCGGGCGAGATCACGCGAAGAATGGTTTTTCCTTGTAAAACTAACGAATGGCTCAGTGTCTTAAACTAATTAGTTCGTATCTTCTTTTTTATAATCGGATCTCTATTAAATTTTCGACGACTTCCAAATCCGTACGCGTATAACGAAGAAAAGTAAAACAGAAGGAACAGCAAAAGTTTAACTTTATTATTATCGTCCTGTTGCGGCGAAAGTGTCGCGACACAAACGGCTACTTCCACCTGCTATACAGGTTCTACACGAGGACACGCACACGTACGCGCGTTTACACACACATTACACACAGGGAACACATATACACGTAAAGAAAAGGGGGAACGTTTTTTCCTTGCGGGTTTGCAAGGTCGATACGTTATTATACAAAGCGGGAAACTTGAAATTTTAAACGCGACGATGCCAAAATAGTATTAAAGGTAATAATTAGACGTAAAATATTTGTAATAGTAAACGTAAAGTATATAAGAGGGGAAGTCACTTTTAAATGATATATAAAGAACGAAAAGAAAGGAACAAAACACGTACATGCATACATACGCAAACACATGTAGTAATGGAAAATAAAGAGAGACGACGGGTAACGAGGAAGAGCATTGAAAAGCAGGAAAAATATAAGTAATTGGTCGAAGGAATTTGCGAGCAAGCAAGGAGGAAGAGGAAAAAAGAAAGAAGTTGAAAAATGTATTTTTTCTTCCAATGCCAAAAAGATGCCATTTTGTTTTATACGAAAAAATCTGCGAGAAAAGTCCTAAAAAAAGCGAAGTGAGGAATGAAACTTTTGAGGTAGTTTGTAGAGAACGTATGTAAGTGTAATAGTGGAAAAAAAAACTTGATGTATATGTCTCGTGAAGTAAAATAACAAAAAAAAAGCCACACTTGTCCGCCTTATGATGAAGAAGCAAAATAATACAATAGAAGAACGAATAAGAAGTGAAGAAAAAAGAAAACAATATTTGTAGTTTACAGTAAACAGAGTTTGAAAGAATAAACAATAGTATAATAAAGCTATGGACACGTCAGTGTTGCATTGTCCAATCATACCTGAGGTGCAAAAATCGTGAGAGATGCTCGGTCGAACGAAGGGAAAAATAAATATAATAAATAAATTAAATAAATCAATGAAGGAATTTAAGTTCGGAAACAACGGTCTATGCTGCGGAAAGATATGCTTGTCAGAACTCACAATTTTTGCATTTTGGTACCAAAAAAAAAAGGTAAAAGAAAGAAGATAAAAGAATATCCCCGTGTCACCCACAGGGCATGCGCATATAACGTTATGTATACACCAATTATATATGTACATATATTTTTGGACAAAAAATCGTGAAGAAATTTTAAATCGAAATTAGGATTTCGGTGTTTCGCAATGGCGGTAGACTCTCGACAGACCGCATCTATATATATATATATTTATATATATATACATATGTATATATACGTATATAATGTACTCGATCCTGGAATTCGTCGTAACTCGATATACATAATATCTATCTGGATCGCGATAAATAATAAATTTGTTTTTCTAAAGATGAATATCAATCGAGATTTGTCGTAGCCGTTTTTAATCGATCGATCGATTTCGATTTATCGTTCTCCTCCCGATTGGATTCTAGGATCGATCGGCGTTAAACGCGAGTTCTTCTATCATGTGGAAAAACTACAATAACAAAATAATCTAAGGAGTCTTTTAAAGTCGAGTCTGTCGGGCGGTCGATCACGCGTGCATGCGCCGAAATCGAATGTATTTATAAATATTTATTTACGCGAGATAAAAGAATGGAAAAAATCTAATATATTGATGACGACGACGTAAATGGTCAAGTAAGTTAAGCTGTAATTTTTCTAATAAAAGGAAAAAAAATATGCAAAATAATAATTTTTGAAGCGTTCCCTTGCCGTTAACGATATAGGCCAAAACGAAAATCGATGCGAGAGGAACTCTGAAGCAATGAAAAGAAAGACTCATTTCAATGATATAATAAACAAATAATAATAATAATAATAATAAATAATAATAATAAAAATAATAATAAATAATAATAATAACGATAATGATAATGACGATGATGAAAAAAGTTTTAAAGCTGTCGTGCCGTAACATTGTTGGCGGGTCGAAACTCGAGTAAATATGTGAAAACGTAAACGCTATGTCGGCGGACAAAAGGAAAAGTTGAACGTGTAAAACAGGTGTGTTTGAGCGATGGACACGGTATGCTTAGAGTATAGTAACAAGTAATAAACATAAGTAATAAAATTAAGGTGATTATTGCTATCGATGATTATTATTGACATAAGAGTACATTTAGGCGAGAAATACGTTATAAGTCAGTTGTAATTGTCCTTTGTGAATATACATAAGGCAGAAATGAAAAATACAAGAAACTTTTATGAGTAAATCGTAATGCGTAGCTTTTCTTCGAGAATTTATTCGATTATCCATTACAGATCATTTTACAGGTGTTAAAACAGCTTCCAAAATTTTTATTTCACTTTAGAAGTATGACTTCTACACGGTGCACGACAGAGGCTAATCGTAAAAATATCCCTTTCTCAGTTTTATAGTCTTATATAGTTTGCCATCGTATCTAGATAAAGAAATAACGACAGGGGGTCGATGCAACATAATTCATTGCAATAAATTAAACATTTCTTATATATTATACATATATCTTTTTATTCTTGGAAACTCTCGTATACAACAATTTCGTAGTTTAAAATTATTAAAATCCATGGGAATATATTTGATCACTAAACTCGAATCAATTTTTTGTCTAATGCAACAAGAGGTCCCTAAAGATCCTTAAAAAAGAAAACCTTATACAAGACTAATCAAAAATTTGTCTATTAAATTTGTACAACGAGATACATCTCATATCAAACTTACAATTAACATGTCCGTCCTTTTGAGAACAAAACGAAGTGACTCCTTCGTTGCATAGAATGCAGGAGCTTTTCTTCGTTTAATGAAAAAAAAAGATCGCTTGCTCTACCGTAATTCGCGTAACACGTCGAACACATTCTGTAGCAGGGCAGGTTTTCCTCTTCGCGAAGCGTGCCAATTCCGTCGGTATCCGCCACTATTTTGGCCAACTGACAGCATCATTATGTAAGCGGCGTCTGAAACGTATAATAGTTAAATAAAAAGTCGAAGATAAATGTCAAAAGTATCTTTCGGCGGGGTATACGCATTACCTTCCTGTATCCTTAAGTCGAACTGTCATTGCCCCTAAACAATCGTTCAATGCGTAATCGGAAGAGGTTGAAGGGGAGCCGTGCATCGACAATCTTGATCTATATTTTATTTGTGCCTCGATCTGTTCTCAGGCAGCGATATCGAGGAAGTCGCGTAGGTGATGTCAAAAATATAAAAAGGGAAAAGATAAGAGAGACGTAAACGAATTTCGTGGTATTCAATTGCTAACTGACCTACTGGTGCTACCGCTGATGGAACCACGATGAACAGGAGCTTCCGCTTTTATGATAACACCTTGGGCGATACCGTAGTGCTCGTAGACATCTTTACCGGATACAAAAGTACCAGTACCCGATGTCTGATGTTTCGATTTCGAGGAGGAAACTTTATCCGTTGAATTGTTAGTTTTCTCGATCAACCGTGAAGGCATCACGTCTGGAGGTAACGGCGTGTTGCTGACACTTTGCAGAGCATTGAGGCTTTGCATCACTAAGTGAGACGCAATTGGCATAGCCAATGGATTGGTCGCTTGGACGATAGGTGATTTTTCTTTTCTTCCAGCAGATTGCATCTCCGAGGATGTTGAAGAAGCAGGTGACTCCGTTACTCTCTTCACGGAATCAGTCGACATAGTCTTTGGGATGATAGACCTTTCTACTTTGTTATCGACAGTAGGTAATCTTTCAGTTTGCGTTGTCGCCAAAGCGCTGACGGATTGACTCCTCTTCGTGGCTTCGTTCGACTTGATTCCATTCGAGCGCGTTGATGTCTCCGAGAAGGGTGTCGTCTGTGCGCGATGCTTCCTCGACGGTGTCTGTGGACTTCCAACGTGAGCTTTTCCATTGGTCACGCTGTGTCTGGGTGTTCTTGGTATGGAGTTTATTCTTTCTCCCGTGACATCGATCGACGAGCCATTGCTACCGCAATTACCACTGGTAGTTGGCACCGAACTGTCCCTTGAAGTATTAGCGCTATCTTTTAGGGAATCGTCGAGGACACGATCGTTGGTGTTGGTAGACGAGGATGTCGTGTCGTCAACAGTGGAATCGGTTTTCGATGTTATCTTATTCCCATTGATCGTCTGTACAGTGATCAAGTCTGCCACCCCACTGTCTTCTCCTTCCTTCTTGACCATCGCTAGACTAGGGTCACCGTTAGGGAAACTAGCAAATCGGGCTATGGTTTCTCGTTCTTGAGCCACTTGCGGTGCAAACGGTATCTTCCTTTCAACTGGTTTCATCGATTGCCGTCTCTTCGCTGTCGTATCCGTTCGTCTCTTCCTCCTCTTTGCTTCGGACGTATCCGTTCGCGGAGGACGCATTTCTGGGAAATGTCTACCTCGCATCGACACCGGTTCCTCGTCCTCCAGTTCCTGAAGATCGATACGCTCGTTAACATCCGACTCATCTTCCTCGTTTTCTTCAACAATAGCGCTGGCTTCTATCCATTCTCTGATACGCTCCTTCTTTTTCACCCGATCGACGGTAGTCTCGATTCCGTAAGTGGTTAATGTATGGAGGAGTTGATTCTTTTCTTCTAGAGAACTGTGGAAGCTGTACATGGATGGACACAGTTCGTCTCTTTCGTCGGCTCCACCTGGAAGGGTTGAAATGTGATAGTTACACACTTTGATTCGCCAGAGCTTTAGGAAAATCAATTTTGTAATTATATTATACCGTTCAGTGCTTTCTCCGCCCCCAATTTGGCTAGCCATCTGTCTTCCACATATTTATTCACTTCCAGCACGCTAGGAGGTCTCTTTTCAGCTTTAGGATCTAGTAGTCTTTTAAATAATCTACGTCAAAGAGACACATATATCGTAAGTATGATAATAAAATTAAAATTTATATTAAAGCAGTACTAAAAGAAAAGCACGTTTGTTTCCAAAATTGAAAATCATAAACTATACTTACCGATGCGATCTGTCTAAAGCCAATTGAAAGTGATGGCTACTATTTTTTGTTAACGTAAATTAAACTGCTTGAAAAGATGTCAAATAAAAGTACCATTACTGTTTACTTCACGATAAAATATACAATGCGACAGCACGCAACAACTGTCCATAGAATGATAGTGATAGACATGGTTCAAAAAGCATTGATTTGAATGCTTGCCAATTCAGAGTTAAAATTTCATAAGATTCCATTAATTCATTTTGTTTGCATAATTCAAAAGTACCAAGGACAATATCCATCAAAGTATCGTAAGAATATGAAAATAACATTCTTTTTTATAATATACATAATCGCAAATTTTGCAAATGATCAATTGAAAATGTATTTCTTTATTATAAAAAAGGACACGAATTTCTTATAGTAAAAAGTCATTCATATCTCCGAAATTATAAGAAACGATCCAATATCGGTAAAAGATCTGCGCATGCGTCGTAAGCGTCAAGATATTTACCTCTGTGCCCGTGAGCTGATCAGCTGAAATAATTTCGGTTTCTTGGCGATGTTTAGCGTCGCATTGTGCCAGTTTAGATATCTCGTGTATCGCGGGTCGTCCAACGCCGCTTTCTGCCACGGTAGGCATCCGGTCAAGCAGACAAATAGGACAATGCCGAATTGCCAAACGTCGTGCGATGTAAGGGCTCTGAAGAATATCGCGAAGTTAAAAATATATTAATATTTAATAACGAAATTATCAACTGCAGGGGGAATGGACCTAACGAAAATTTAACTCGGTATTTGTTAGGTAGGGTGCGCTCGAAATGTGAGAAGGCGGACGTGTTGTATTGTTTAGATAAGAAGTAAACACCGGCGTTGGGTTCGATCACGTCCGGACACTTCCGCACGAACCACCGTACGAGACGCATCGTAGTCGCAAGAGAGAAATAAAGGTTAGCTTATACGTTTAAAAACCGTCTCATTTTTCCACTCTACATCACAAAGACTTACTCGTTTGGAGAATTCTTTAAAAGGTAAGTGTAACCAAGTGTTCGCGACTAGTAACATTAATTTTATGATAAAACATTTATATTATATTTTTAAGTCTTCGATCGACGAGGATATATTTATCGCGCGATTTGTTAACATCATAGCGAATTTAATGGACACGCCAAACATTTGTCCTAGGAGAAACATATATCGAACGATACAAGGATGAGAAGTAGTCAACAGTGTGACGATCGAGCGAGATGGAAGTGACGTAAGAAGACGCATGCAGGATCAACGAAAAATCACACAGTTTACTTCAATTACTTGTAGGTTTCGTCGGTGTTGATTTGCAGTATCTCAGGCGGCGAATACGGCAGCCACTCGTTGTGCCTTCGTACGATCGTGTTGACGCGCCTGGTCTCACCGAAGTCACAGAGCTTTATACGCGAGAAGTCGCTTCGAAACACAAGTATATTGTCTAGCTTGATATCTCTATGAACAAGCTCGCGACTGTGAATATGATGGACAGCGGCTGCCAACTGCCGAGCCACTCGCTTCGCGTGAAGCTCACCCAACCCAGTCTCTGTTACGTTCGACGTTAAATCGCCTGGAAATGTATTTATATATGTGTGCGTTTAAAGATGAGTCCTTTGATATCAACTTTTCTCGTGTTAATTCATGAATGGAATAACGAAAGGATGATTGTTAATATTTTATCCCGAGAAATTTTATCGCTTCTCTGGAATAGATTTCGAGAGAAATTTAACGATAGGGAACAGTCAGGGGATTATTCATGGAATTGTGATCATGACATAAGAATACAAAAACAAGCTGCTAGGAGATGTCAGTAGACAAGGCCGAATGTTACGATCTTTCATATCGTTTGGCATAGTCTGTCATCGAAGTTCTTGAATTTCGAACGATATTGAGCAACCTACTCTAAAATTAGTTGTAAGATAATTTTTTCAATATTACAGAACTCGGTGATCGAAGATATACTTAAGAAAAAGTTTTTACGTAAAAGTTAACAAATTTTAAATCGTAACACGTATCGCGACATCAACGATATATACCTAATTCCTCGGTATTCATTCTACATAATAGAACGTAGATCATTACGCGTTAGACCTCTTGACAAATTAAGATCGAACGTTATATACTCTCCGATTCGATCGAAAATTTACGAAGACAAGCGGCGGTGCGATCATTAGAGAGTTACTCCGAGCACACGTGGCAGAAGATAAATCATCGATCTTACCTAGCGGTGCGTATTCTTGGCTAAAAACGTAGAAGCCAGCGGTCTCGAAAGCGACGTCGTACGTGGTTATGATATTGCGATGTGCCGCTAAATGTAATCCATAATGGAACTCCCGAAAGAAGTCGGATAAACCGGTGTAAGCTTTGGGAAGTGCCTTCAGTACCATTTCCGTTTGGGTGCTGCGATGTTCCGTCAAAAGAATCTTCCCGAACCATCCCTCGCCGACGATCTGAAGTATGTCGAACTCGTCGATCAGATTAACCTGAGGTAGGAAGAAGAACCTTTGATTAACATCATCTACGTGGCTGGCGTCCAACTCGCGATGAAAACGGCCATCGTTGCCCGACAATGTGCGAGCAGGTGCGCGCCGCATGATCTTCTTCGATACGAGAGAAGATCTTCTAACGAGAAACGCACGAGTCTCTCGAGAGACGATCACTGTGCGTGAACGCGTGGATCATCATCATCCACGGTAAGCTACTACTCTCACGCATCCTCTCTCTATTTTTAATTCGACGCACGACGCTAAACGACGACCGAGACGCTTAAACGGAGATCACGTTTTTGTGTCACAAAAACGAGGCTTCGGCGTCGCGGTAAAAATGTTGACGACTTTTATATGGGAAACGAACGACGAAGAAATTGCTTGGGTTATTTATCGCGAACGTCGAAGTACCTTCGGAAGTGTTATTTTTAAGTGAGTGTTAAAGTTTACTTTTTGATTATCTTAATGTTCATAAAAATCATCAAACGTAGTCCGTGATCTATGGGTGGGGTATATCTGACAAGGAAAAGTATCGTATATCGTGTACGAAGTGGTAGGTATCAAAATAAAAGCATGGTATTCAGTTCGATGACTCGACGAAGGAACTCTCGAGACTATGAACTCAACTGTGAATGCGTTAAGGTAAAAGACGAATAAATTAGAAACGAGCGTAGAAATGACGCGGCTAACGCGGCAGAAGTTCATTCCAATTATATTTACGCGAAATCATTGTGATATAGCGAAGCGATCGTCATGCAGCGTCATCTTTTCGAGGGAGTGAAGCAGCAGCCGTTATTGAAGAAGGAAACTCTGGTTTAATGCCAGGAACAAGTAAATTACTCGTAATTTCGACGAATGTAAAAGTATGGTAACAGTCGTTCGCTATTTCAGGATTTCAATTACTTTCGATTCGATGGAAAAGTCGAGTACGATATCGAGTGCTCGACGACGAGAACGATTCGAAATCGATGCGGGGAAAAGCGAGTGAATTTACCTTCTCAAGTTCGAACTCTCGTACTCTGTGAATCGAGCCACCGATCGCCTTCTTCATCAGATTCATCCTGTCGAATGATTTTCCGTAATGCTTTTAGATTTTTCAGGAAGTCGAGAACCGAACGCACACCTCGACGATGGACGATATCTACGCTCCGAAAGTCACATTCTATCATCTCTATCTCTTTCAATTCGAACTCGAAGAATCGCTGTCGGCACTTATTGGAAACTCTCCGAACGCTTTCGGGAATTTTATTCGAAAAGATCGATGTCTCAACTATTTTATATCGCTTCGACGCAAGGACGTGTATTAGTTCACTCACACCGTTTCACGAGCACGCACGCCCGCGCGCACACGCACACACACATATGCATGAGTGGTACTTGGTGCATTCCACCCTTAAGTATTTAGATAACGCAACGATAAGATAATGTTTATTCTAGTCGAACGATCTTTCACGTTTTGAAATAACGCGCGAGAGAAGAAAAGTCGATTTTCGTGATCGGGGTCACTTTCCTAAGGTCCGCCGAAAGATTCGTAACTCCAAGACGGATCTCCCGGTGTTCGGTGCACTCTTTGACTGTCTGCAGTATTTATAAAACACCGACCGGAAAGCGACTGGCGAGCTGATTTTGGCGCCGAGCCGGCTTACCCGTGCGCCGACGCCTCATCGGTGACGCGTTTAAACGACGTCGTCTTGCTCGCAGTCGTTTCTGAACCGACTTCTGAAGTCGCGTCGAATCATCGTGGAATGCGACCGCATACATGCACGGAAAATAGTCGGGAACGACGCGACGTTAGACCGAATCCTAACATTTGGAATAGGACCGAATGGAATAAGTCGAAATTTTATGTGATTTTTTTAACAACGCGACACGTTTCTCACATTTGTCGAATAACTTGTAAATTATTATTGATATTGTAAAAAGAAGTGTTAGGTTTCTTTTCAATCGATTTTTTTACACGAAAACACACATTTTTTGTCGCCTCTTCTTCAGGAATAGGATTCAAAGACAAGAGATTTCATTCAAATATGTTTATTATTTCGTTCCACTGTCTTATACAAATAGAAACCGTCGTTGTGCTCCGTACGTGCCCAGATTTCGATGCATGTCAAGGAATCGATTATAATTTATAAAAGGCTTTGCAAGAAAACACAGATAAACGGATTGTACAGTCGTGTTGTTTGATGCGAGACACGTTAACATATTCCTTACCGATGTACAGTTAAGTTACCGATGTACATTTGAATTATATAAATATTCTTTGCTCGTTCTCGCATAGATATGCGCTCTTTTAAAGTTTGTAAGGAACACGTTAATAAATATTGCGGTACAAGTGGAGAATTCATGCTGGATTACACACCAAAAATCGAAGCTCGAAGAAATAGAGAATTCTTCTCTATTTTCTTCGATAGTCGTTCTGATTTAACGAGTATGCGTATAATTACTGGCAATGATTGCTTTCTTTTTTTAAGAAAATATTACACGGTAATATGTAAATGCTCGATTAGAAACGCATTAAAAACCGATCTATCGTGATCTCGCCTGTAGCAGAAAAATTCGTGAACGTGTCCAATCGATCGATCGCGTTGTAAGATTCAAGTTCCGAAACAGCATTTTATCTCCATCCTTTTTCACTCTTTCTCTTGTTTCCTTTTAGTTTTCGTCGCACACGTTTCTCGTCGGTCGCATTTTGTGCACTACAAAGTGACCGCGAATGACTAGTTATATTCTACGTTTATAATATCGTATCATATATTTATATATACACAGCTACCGAATAACATGTAATAATAGTTTTATGATTTGTCCCTTAATTGTCGATTCATTTATGATACAAGTAATTTCTAAATCGTTGTACATCGTTACGTTACCAGTCCCGTTCTATACGAAATTTAATTACATTTTTCCCCGACTCCATTTCTCATCTCGTTTCTTCTTTTAAGGTATTTGCTACCGTTTAATGTACATACACGTATATACACACTTACGCGTATACGTGTAGATATGTATATCCGTGTAGGCGTATTATAAATTATTATATTTATATAACGTGATTTTCTGAAAGTTACGAATCTCGAGCATGGTATCGTTTTAATTCAGTATAGTTCACGAGATACAATGGAGATGAGCGGTTTATGAGAACTCAAAAAAATAAATACGGTTGTTAAATATATTCTTTTTAATCAAGATCACGAATCGACGAGGTGACATAGTCGTTCTACGAGATACCACGAAACGAGATCCATAGCTTTCGGTCAAACACTTCGCGTTCCCATCTTTCTTTTTTTTTTTTTTTTAAA
>JAIFRP010000010.1:723540-735765 GCA_032403825.1 Odynerus spinipes | reverse complement strand
GAGAGAGAGAGAGAGAGAGAGAGAGTGATACAAAAACACGAACTATTTTCGCGAGAAGAAGTTTAGGCTTTCGGAGGAGAGTACAAAGAGTAGGTAGTAGTAAGGTCATAGACTGTACCGACGGTGAACGCCAGTCGACGCAGGCTCGTTACTTCGGCTTTACTTACGATCGACTTGGTAATGGCACTCTCGCGTGATAGCTTAATGCGGCCGTTAACAAAACTACAAGGCTGCTATCGATTCGCTATAAAACCGAGAATCCCGTCGTTGCTACCTCGCTCTCGTCGTACCACCTTCACCGTTACGTTCGTAGTTCTGTCGAGAGAGCTACGTACGAATCTCCCTACACGTTGCGAGTCCCACGATTGTTTCGAGAAAAACAAATCGTATTCGAAAATAACAAAAACTGCATAGGTACTCGATAGAAATAAAAACTTTCATCTCGAGCAGATAGTGCGGCTTGGTATCTACTATGATGCAAATAAAAAAAAGTTTGGACAGGGAGAGTATTTTTTTTGTATCTGTGACGAACATTCGTTCGATATTTTAGTCAAACCATAGAGTATTACTCGGTCGAATATATTGTTAGTTTAATATGTGTTATTTAATTCTAAAACTAAAGAACTCTATATCGGGAGATTTAAAATATCTTCTACAATATTACAGGCGAAAATACGAATCCATTCGAATGAAATATGAATAATGTAAAATAGTTACATTACCTACAATATTACTGCCATTTGTCGAGAAAATAATGCCTAAGTCAAAAAAACATTTACATTTATATAATAATCTCGGCGATCCATTACTCTCGGTATAACTCTCGCGCAAAGTATATTCCCTTCCCAAGTTGAATCCACAATCCCGGGTGTTCCTCCTTCAGACATAACGACGACGTTCGATCTTAAGGTTCTATCGTAGTTTCTCGCATTTTATTAAGATAAACGAGCCGGATTCTTGGCAGCTCTTTCTACGATCCAAATGTTTCCATCTTTTTGAGAAAAGATCGAGCGATGGATGGTGGAGAAAAAAGGAGGGGGGAAGAAAAGGTAATGGGGGGTTTTACGGTGGCGGAGTAGACGGTAACAGTCATTGAAAAAGAAAACCAAGAGAAACATACATATATATGTATATAGGTACATATATAAAGCAGAGCGTTGAGAAACGGTTAACCACTGGCCTATCCACTGCGGGCAAAGAAAGGTCCAGAAAGTGTGGTTACGAATGGTGGTACATTAGGTTCTAAAGGTGCCATGAAAAACGGAAGGTTTTGTCTCCGGCTCATGAAAGGGAGAGATGGTGAATCGTTTCGATCCACGAGAGAGACTACTTCGCCAGTAGGAAGCGGAGGAGGAGAAGGAACGAGAGAAGGAGAGCGAGAGGGTAAATTGAGAGGGCCAAAGAGAGAGTCACGAGACGCGATACGTTATCCCCTCGGTGGGAAACTTGTTGCGTGAGTTGTCGAAGACAAAGCGTCGGAATGAGCCGATTATTCAACTTCGAGAGTTTCTTATGTTTGATATATGAGATCCGATCAATTTTCTCACGGGATTTTTATTTTATTTTATTGCTAATCGCGATAGGAAGAAGATGGTAGGCTTTATGGGATTCATGATTCTTTTAGAACGTAGGCATTTGGGCGAGAGTTAGGATAACGTGAGTTATTAATTAAAGGAATAAAATTCGAATTTATTTTCATTTTTCATAGTAATGGCTTTTCAACGATTGTTTTAATTTAATTGTTAAAGTATTAGAATTCTAGTGTATAAAATTCAAGTATATGAAATTCCACGAAGTACCTGTATAACAAATTGATAACAATCGAGTTGAATTACTCATTCTACTAAATGAAACTTCTTCGCATCCTTGTCCAGATCCATTATATTACTTGGCAGAGTGTATCACAAAGACGTAGGCACTCGGACGTAGATGTTACTCCGATATTTCGTTCTTGTCATCAAAAGGAAGGCAGGTATAGTGTAGTAGCGGACAAGAGAAGTGGGGTTAAGGAACGAAGCTTTGTCATTTGGTGAGGAGATTCGGTCGAAGAAGTCCGAGTTGGAAGCCGGCGTCTTGGTCGTCTTTCTCGATGAGAGAGAGAGAGAGAGAGAGAGAGAGAGAGAGAGAGAGAGAGAGAGACCAAAGTCCCGGTCCACCCTATCTCCCTGGTCATTGTATGCAAATCTATTCCATTCGGCGAATCGAAACTGCCTTTTTTCTGATGTCCAAGCGCGATAGCCGCGGGAACGGCTCGTCTTCGGGTGGAGGGCCGAGCTTATCTGCTAGATTTTTTGCCGGCGAGCCTGATCGCACACCGTGGGGTTCCTTTCTACGAACAAACGGACGACGACGTGTTCGTTGATGCGTGTTGGCCCGAGAGCCTGTGGACCCGTGGCCAAGAATATTCGGAGACCGAGAACGAGACCGGACTGCAACGCATGGGACGGGGAGGGGGAACTACTTTATTGAAGCTAAGTATGGCTTATAGACGTACCGAACGACGAGTCGAGTGCATTCTTATGCATAAACGCGACCCAAATACATTCCATAGGCATTATTTATTCTGTTTGCTTGCAGATTGCAAAAGGAAGCGAGGTATGGAAATGGGAAACCCTCGTTGGATTCACCGAGGGCTGATTAGGAGGGTACTGCATTCGAGGATACTTTGATCGATGGACGATAAAATCTCGTTTGTTTTGATGCACCAAACCTCATTGCCGCCGAAAGCTGAATATATCGTATAAAATTGTGTACAGAAGATCGATGGAATCAGGTACAACATGGATGAGTAGGTTTATCGGTCTCGCGAAAGGTAGAAAATGTAAAAAAGGTAAAAAAGCAAAGGGGAGAGAGAGAGAGAGAGAGAGAGAGAGAGAGAGAGAAAATTCGATCGAGCGTACGCTATAACGCGAGAGAATGCAAATTGCGAAATTCCACGTGAACATGCACACGTGTGTCTGTGTGCGCGCATATACTCACTTTTCCTTCTCGCTGGCTTCCGGTAATAAAAACTTGACGGCGACGAAACGCTTGCCGAGGGTGGTCGTTGTTCCGTATTCCGGAATCCCTTCGGCTTCCGCGACGTATACCTTTAGGAAAAAGATTCATCTTTTTTTTTCTACTTTCTTGTCTTTTTTTCTTCGTTAGACAAATCGTTTTACTTAAGGATATGAAGGGTGGTAGGAAAAAAAAGAGGGAGGGACGAAGAGAGAACGGGAGTGGGAAGTTGAATCGCTTCAAACTCGACGCGGGTTTTCAAATGATTACCGCGATGTCTGGCGCTTTTTACATCGTTCCTCGTAAAGGGCTAGAAAGGGAAAAAAATCAAATGCATTCGCACCACGTGTCTACGTATCCTCGCGAGTTCATTCAATTCTTCCGAGACTTTCCCTCTGATGGTGTCTGCGGTAGGTACAATTACTTTGGAACTACCAGAGTCATCGCTATCGACCGTTTCTACAGATTTAATGTATCCGTCTCGCGTTCTTTGATTAAAGTCTCGTGAAAGTACTCCGCGCTGATTTTTTTTTAAGCAAAACTGTAGATACGAAATTGAAATATCACATCAAAATTAATTGTGCGAAATTTAAACAAAATTTACGGTCGAAATTACGGTTATTCTTGGTCCACTCTGTATAATAACATCTTGACTTATCGATATTCGAAATCGATTCGTAATTACCGATACGAAAACCCTCTTTTCTAGTTCTCGATAGAAACTCATCGCTAGTGACTAGAGATGAAATGTATTTTCGCAAACTCAACGATACGGTAGATACTTTAAAAGGGGTGCCGAACGCGCGGGAGTAACTTCGACTGGTCGGTCATTAACGCTACGCGATGTACACGAAGAGGGTAGTAGGACAAAAGGGAATTATTAGCCGCGCTAACGCATTCTAAATTGATTATACTCGACGAGTCTCGGCCGACGAGGTGGCATTGTATCGAGGAAGAATAATACTGCGCTTCGTTAATCGACGTATTGTTGCGTGCCTTGAAACCGTACTCGCGCGCGCGCGCGCGAATGGACTTTGGACCGAGAACTTGCTTCGTGCGTTTCGCTCTCTCAACAAACGGATTGATTTCCCGATCATCATCGCCCGACGGGAAGTGCCGTCATTTTGTAAATTGTGGGTAAATTGGCACTACTTTGTTCTATCGTTCATTGGCGTAGGTGTTATTCGATGGACGAATGGGTGTCAAAGGTGACGTCTGGATCGAAGTTGAAGCTTTTGGAAGGATTTTCTTTCGATCGGAGGATAATCGAAGACTCTTTTTATAAATAAATGATATAAAAATCGGCGATGGATCGGGAACGATTTTCTAATGAAAAATGTGGAATTTCCTGTTAATTATTTCCACGCGACATCTCGTTTCTTCGGGATAACAAAATATGTACTCGTAATTTAAACATACTTACCGTTCCTAAAGCACCTTCGGCGAGTTTCGACAGCATGCGAAGCCGATGTCGTGGGAAGAGCGGCACGCTAGTTTGCTCGAGACGTCTTTTCAAGGCCGAGAGCACCTCCTGTTGTGTTGGTGACTGCAACACCGAAGCACACGATCTATTGTACTGCTGTAGCCATTGATAATCGACGATCGGCGATCACGCTAACGCCGATAAAACACGAAGTTGGTTCACGAACGACTGGAGATATTTAACGTATCGTTTGATAAATTACTACCGTTGCTCTTGGCTTCTACTTTATCATTATTATTGTGAAATGTTTGGAAAATTACACGGGTCCTAATAGCTACTGCTATTTCATTCCTCGTGACTTAGATTCTTGGATGTAAAAAGTGATAGATAATTTTAAAAAAATTATTATTCTTACATTCATAAATTATGAATAACCTCGCGGAAACATTTTCATTTTTCTTAAATTTCACCTCGCGGAAAAGCCAACATCGTTATAGGATCGAGAAAAGCGTTCACACAAGCGTGCTTGTATACGTCACGGTACAAAGGATGTGGGTTAATAACGGATCACGCGGGGAAAGGAATTATAACGCTTTCGATCGCGGTTCATCCTTTCCGGAGCAACGCGTGGTCGGCGTCAGGAAGGCGTCATCAATCTGAGGCAAAAGGGCGGATGCCATCGTTGCGGGAATTTAAAATGAGGAAAATTCATATCGCGCTGTTTGATCTTCCCTTTGTAGGGAGCCGAAAAAAGAGAGAAAAAGAAAAAAAGACACGGCGATGGCAGAGCTCAAACGCTAGGGGTGAACAGTACCGGTTGGCGTCGATAAGTGATTTTTTAAAATTCAACCAACCGAGCGATAAGAGATTGCGGGGTAAAAAGAGAAAAAGGATAGCGACGGACACGTGAAAATAAAAAAAAAACAAGAAATGAAAAAGCTTTTGTAGAAGAATACGCGAGGAAAAGAGAAGGGCAGTCGCGTTAGGGATAGGTTGAATTCATCGAGGACACGTTGATTGGCATTGCTACCGATGCGTCAAGGGCAGAAAGCTGACGGGGGTGGTAGGGTGAAATGTTTTGACTGTTTCGAGTGGTACTGTCGTATGTCAATCACGAACAGACGGGGACCGACGTAGACACGAGCACTTTCGGATCTGGATCGTCCCAGCCGGAGTATTGTATTCGGATCAATCTCAATCCGAAACTATACACATCCGATACGGGAACATCCCTCACTCCCAACTGGTCGTTTCTTTATTCGAGAAACGCGGAAGCAAGCTCGGAGAAATCTTTCCGTCGACTGTGAATCTGCTTGTTCCTATGGAGGATGGTAAATCGTAGGAGAATGATAAGGAAACACCATAAACAGAAATGGACCGGACGTGCCGCCGTTCATCTTCGACAAGAGAAAATAATTCGACGATTAGGTAAAACGTATGATCGAGGCATGATTCAATTTCTTTGGTTCTAGCTACTAAGATCTATAGATATAAATTAATGATCGATGCGAGCGGATTCCTGGTTCTCTTTTCCATTGCTCCACCGATGTTTTATGTACCTTTATCGCCATACAGTCGAGCAGCTTTCGCGTTGTACTACCGAAATTCTGAACACGAAGTAGACCACAGTGTACCCATGGGACGGAAACCAATCTACCCCAAAAACATTCCAATCTCTTACCAGAACCTACTGATTTAAATAATTAATTTCAATTTTTTCCCGTCGGCGCGACGGAACGAAGGTGTTTCCAACGACAGGACCACGCTCGCGTACCATTGTAATAAAATATCGAGATGAACTTTTTTGCAGTGCGATTGAAAAATATTTCAGTCTTAAAATCGAATGGTATAGCAATTTAAGGGGAGAGTAATCGATACGCGTATATCGAAGACTGACCTTCTTGTCCTCGGTCTTGGTGCTATGCGAGGAAGTCTTGGAGAAGAGACTGTCCTTCTCGCTGGTCGCGCTGGATACAGTGGTCGTCCTGGCGCATCCTCCGGTTCCTTCCTGGTTGAGGAGAGGTACCGTGCCGAGTTCCGGTACCGCATAATCGTACGATGTGTCAACTGCACCGTTCGCGTACACCGCTGCGGATGATATAGCAAAGGAGGAACGGATGTAGAAGGGGATGGCGTATTGATTGCGGTCAGGGAAATGCTTTGTACGTTGGTACGTATTTGTGGATGTTGGTGTACTATCGGCAAAAGCTAGTCGTATGCTCTACGAGTAGATGTATACTCGTATACGTGCGTGCGTGCGTGCGTGCGTGTGTGTATGTTTGTGCCCGTGAATGTATCGGCACGGTACCATTCGAACGGCGCATACCTGAGTGATTGATGTTGGTGCCCTTGTTGTTCAGCATCATGTCTTTCATCTCCATAACGACGGTGCTGTAGCTGTAGTACGGAGCATACTTCAGCGCTTGGTAGGGTTCCTGATAGTCATCGAGCTTGGCGATATCCAGGAGACGATTGCCCAGGTCTCGTGGCAGGGTAGGCAAAGAACCTCCGGGGTATCTGTCACGAGAAGAAAAAAAAACGAACGATCCTTGACTAATTGTAGGGTCTTCTTCGCTTCGACAGCTTTTTCCGATCATGGTATCACAACTACGACATCACTGAATCTAGAATCTATGCCGTGAGAGCACGATCTATTGGATCTAGACTATATCGTAACAGTCTCGGCAATTTCTAATTGCCCAAACTTTTGGAATGAAATGCTTTCGATCTGTTTCGTTAATCACGAAATTCCCCAACGAATCATTTAACGATGCACGGGATAGATATCTACATCGCTATCTATCTACTTTAGAAATCTACTAATGCGATACCGTATTTTACAATATCGCTCTCTACAAGGAAGTTAGAACCAATAGAGAACTTTGCAATTCTGAACTTCGCTCGGGGATCGATATAACGAGATCAATTTAATATCGTTACACAAGACGGAAACAATACGTAAGTAAGTTTAATTTAACTTTTAGATACCTCTCGTCGTCTTCCAGAGTATAAGCCATCAATGCTGCTCCTTTCTCGACGGTGGCACAAGTAGACCCCAAGTGAGACGGGGCTTTCCCGGTCATCGGACTGGCGAAGCACTTGCGTTGTCTGTGTCTCGATACGATCAGGAATATCGCCACGGCAAGGAGTAGGATCACGGCCATCAATACACCAATTACAATGGCCATGTACGTAGGATCATCGTGCTTTGCGGTTGATACTGGAAGTTCCCCGTCGACTCCCGATCCATTTTTTTCAACGAAAACGTCACTTTGAATGGGTGATTCCGTCGTTGGTGCTTCCTCCGGTGTGAAATTACCATGAGCTATGTCTGCAACAATTTTTGCGAAGTGTCATCATTAATAATTCATTGTTAAACTGATTTTAACTCATTTTTTTCAAAACTGGACTTATACCACTTAAAAAACGGCTTATATATTCAAGTATCTAACTTTCAATCGATTTAATTTGTTCACAGACTAATTCAATTATTGTTTACAAACATTTGGCATACTTCGATTGATTTTATCGAGGCATAGACAGATCGTATAGACTACGCATTACGATCGCACGAGTGCTCGCGGTAACACGGAAAAAAGTGTCGCTTCCTACTCGGGATTCGTTCTTTTGTGTTCTTTAAAGCGGAGTAATCGTGCGTGAGGCGCACACGAGGACGGTCCTTTGAAAGATAAGCATCGAGCGAGGATTGGAAGGGTGGAAAAAATACGTCGCGGGCGAGCTATTAATGCAGGACGGTATCTTATTCCGCGAAAGTTTTTTTTCCTACCACGGTGGAACATGTGGAGCGAAAAATCAACCTATTTGCGCCCTGACGCATTATCGATAGACCGAGGAAAGTGAGATCGCTACGTGTTACGAGTGCGAAGACATCGCGTGGTGCACAGTTTGTTTATCTGCAATAATTCAGCACGGGGATTGCAGCAATTAGCGAGAATTACTTCGTTCGTTTATTTATTTTAATTGGATAGTAAAATCATCGCGTAACGAAGGGGAGATTGAAATAATTCGTTAAAAATTGCGTGGAAAGTGATGTAGGTCGGTACTTTTTATAGTCTTCGCATATTTACCGAAGGCGCGCTTTATTTTTCGCGTAGAAGTTTATAGTTTATTTTTAAAGATTTAATAAAGCGTAGGCACGTGATCGAGCGAGATCGAAAGGAAAATTTATTTAAAAGTTTCTAGCCTTTACGCGTGTTGTTGTTTACGTATAAAAAAATTATAAAATCAGTATATATTTTTTAAATTCACTGTAATACTGTAAAAATTAATTATGTCTAACAATCGTAGGGAAAGGAATATAAAGGTTTCTCGAAAAGAAAGAAAGAGAGAGAGAGAGAGAGAGAGAGAAATGATGAAGGAAAGTCGAGAAATGAACGAACGAAGACTTCTCTTGGTGGTAGGTAGCGTGTGATACTCCGTGAATTCCCGACAGGATTATCCTGGGCGAAACAAAGCTGTCGTCGCGTTTGATATCGGTTTTTACGTGTCCTGTCGCGTGCGCATCGTCCTTTCGTTTCGTCGTCATGCGAAAAACAAGCCGTGCTGTACCCTTTCTCTCTCTCTCACTCTCTCTCTCCCTCTCTCTCCCTCTCTCGCTCGCTCTCTTATTCGAGTCTCCCGCATGAAATCCGATATTAAACATTCTTTGCACGGAGATATAAACTAGAAAGAGGTTTGCTGACCGTCATATTGCTCGCTTCTCTCTATCGGTGTCAGGTGTTGCAACATGCGAGAGAACGATGACGAGGACAAAAGATGCGACTCATTTAACAACTCTTAGCACGCCAGTAAGTTCAAAGGAATTTTCGTATTTTAAAAGACTCGAGGGATAGTAATTAATATTTTTTAAAAATCGCTTTTACAATCTAGGTGTGTTATTTAAAAAAAATGCTTATGCTCTTTTTCTCTTCTTTATTAATCGTCATTTACCAACAAAGAGAACGTTCTCAACAAGATAATATAATTTTTTTTGGAAACCTCAGTATCGCGTGCAATTCTTCTATGACTTTATTTTCTCGTCCCAACATCGGCATATCATTTTCCAAAGAAGACGCACGATGCTAAGACGCTCTGGATATAGTTTATAAGTAGGAAAGTCGAGTAACCGTGTTCGCGTATCCACGCGTGTATTCTCGTGCGTGGAAGCGCGTGTCTAAGTATGCGCGTGTGTTTATACGTGCACATGCAGCTGACGCTCAACGTCAAACGCAACTAATGCGCTCCTTGATCTCGCGGACCGCGTCGAGCTCTCGCACAGCTCTCGCCAATTTTAAAGCCCTTTGATTTACCGCTCGAAATGGAAATGCAGTCGCGCGCAATACCCACCCACCCTTTCTCTTTCTCTCTCTGTTTTTCCCTCGTTCGCTCTCTTTCTACACCCTACTTCTATACGCGTCTCGTGGTGGCCCGTTTCTGTCCTTTCGTCGTCCTGGAGGAATCATCGAGGAGAAATCCGACGATCCTGACGGGGAATTTGGGGAATCCCGAGGAATATTATGCGATCTCTCTTCCACGCTAAACGCCACTTGGACACGATATCCCGAATATTCAAAGAACAGGAAGATAGTCGTTCCAAACGGTGGAATATTTCTGCGTGATGTAAGACGATTCGCGGAGGGAAGTATTTCCCCGCTCGTGGATTTGTTTGGTCGTTGGAAAGAATTTTTTCGAAGAGATTTTAGAAGGGACAACATTTGTAGCGAGTTTGGGAACATTTTTCCGTCGAAGTTCAGGAGATACCACGTTGCTTGGAAAATTACGAAGGATTTTATTCGTATAAAGGTAACAAAGATTAAATTGGAGATAAAAACTACTTCTCTTGTAATCCAACGACTGGACGGATTGTTACACACACTTTGGAAATTATATCAGGAAAAATTTCAACAGCCTCGTGGAATTTGTTCGCGATTGATGTCAATGTTATTTCCTTTCTTTCTTTCTCTTCCGCTCGTTCAGGATCGTCGCGATTCTTATTTAAAAAATGTCGGTAATAAGGATAGAAGTATTCGCAGAATTCACAAGTTTCTTCGTTCACCGACTCGTTTCTTTTATAATCTCGATGTCGAGATATTCATTGGACGTTACACGATGCACATCTACTCGCGTTTCCCGTTCGCGAAAGAAATTCCAACCCTCGGACGGTATCTTCGCGTTCCTCCTTCATCCCTTACATCCTTCACTCGTTTATTCGTTCATTATTTACAGACATTGGTTGCACAGAGAAAAGGGGATGGGAGGACTGCCGTATTTGTAGGAGTATGCCGTTAAAGCGACTCATTTTTCTTCGACGTCCATTTCTTCATTTTTCTCTCCCCTATCGAGACCCCCCACCCTCGTAACTCGAAAGCCCACAATTTCATTGCTCGAAACGGAGGGTGGTATATACGATCATGAATTTCGCGCGATACGCGCGAAAAAGATCCGTATGAAATTATCTGTCTCGGTTGGGAGTAGATATAGGGGAGTCGTGTGGAGAATGTTTCGAGAAAAGGGTTGACGTCGATCTCGTGGAAGGGAGTGAAAAGTTAGGGTAACGTCGAGTTGGAATAAAGTAAGCCTGTACGGATATAGTCGTTGACAGAATTTCAAGTCACTAACTTTTGTAAAATGCAGTTATGTATATGACTAAAAATTCGAGATAGTTAAAAAAAATGTCGATGACTAATTGTAAAATTTAATTAAATTTTATTCCATTATCGTAGCATGATGCATACTTAAAAAACAGACACGTCACCACATATGATATCACGCTACACGTTATTTCGAGATATCGATAGTCGATCTTGAATCCGGAATTACAGCTGACGAGAAGAGTGTCTCCCGACAATGAGTCTTGCGAAGTAGGAAATAACGAGAGCGGAGTCGAGGCGTTATTAGCAGCCCACTACTATACGAACTTTCACCCTCTCTCTGTCTTCCTGTTTCTCTCTGGAGTCTTTCAGAGCTCTCTTCTATCTTCTCTTCTCGTTACCTGCGTCGTTCGAAGCTTTCTTCTATCTCGCGAAGCAGTCCACCATCTTTCCAGTGTACGTGCTTAGATGAGCGGCTAATGCGAACGCGGATGTGCTTTAAGGGAGTTCACTACCTATCACTCGAGTCGCGTATGACTTCTGCGGCGGGTGCGAAAAAATAGGAACTTATTATTACATTATTAAATATTGAGTGTGTTGCATGTATGGAATGGTATGAGAAGTATGCATAGAAATATAATTGTTAATGAGAATATCAGAATTGTAATTGTTACTGAGTAAATTAATTGTATAACTCGAGCGTAACGTGTACAATTGTTTAATTTAATGTAATATGATGTAAAATTTAATATCTTACGAATATACATATATTGTATAAAATTATATTATACTGTATTGTATTATTAACGTATTTGTATATAAATTTTATCTTAAATGCGTGACGTATTGTAATATGAATGTATAAATATTACAAATATAACATTGTAAATGTAAAATTAGAAGTTTTAAATAAAAGAAAATTTTACCTTTAAAAACTTGTGTTAATTTTATCACCTTAATAATTTACCACCTACCTCCTACCACTTCATCATCTCCTGTTACACTGCCCAGTTTGCGAGAAAATTTTTGCGAAGTCCGAAAAATCGAAGAAGTATCAGGAGAACATGAGATTCAAAGAGGTATGTGCCACCTCCTCGCATATCCTATGTTCCTGTTAGAAATCCAGATTTATGGGAAAATTTCTAAAGTCAGAAAAATCCGAAAAATCGAAGAAGTATCAGGAGAACATGAGATTTAAAGAGGTACGTGCCACCT
>JAIFRP010000010.1:707432-722864 GCA_032403825.1 Odynerus spinipes | reverse complement strand
AAAAAAAAAGAACCGCTAAATTTAAATTAACTTTAAAATATTAGTTTAAACTAATGTTTTAAATTCAATTTACGTTTAGCGATACATTTTTATTTTAAAATTCCGAAACATTTAATGAAAAATTTTTGCAGCAGCGGGTCTTGAACCCGGGCCCATCAATTACTAAGCTGGGACCATACCCGTGTAGCTAATAGCGCTTTTGACACTATTTGTTCAGAACTTATATATAAGCTTCACGGATAAAATTCCAAAAATTTTTCTTGTCTTAAACCCATTCTCTGTACATACATTAATTCGTCAGACACATAAGTCCCAATTAATTGCAACTTTGAACTTTTGCGCAATTTTTACAAGTCCCACCCAGTTTTCGAGCAAAATTTTTCAAAGTCCTACAGAGGGATACTTTATCGTTGAGATTTGTTGGATTTTTAGGAAAGGGCTAATATTCTAAGGTAAAGAACGCCAAATTTCGATTAAACTACGTTTATTTGATGTCAAATTAATCTTATTACAATACATGAATATTTATACAAATAATTCGTATTATTTTACCTTATCTTATAAGTACTTATACATATATTAGACATATTTCATACATTGCTGATATCTTAAATATTATATAACTTATATCTTAATATAATAAATTGATCATAATGACTTTTAATATAATTATAATGTCACACTTTATTCCTTGTTAATCGAACGATTCTTCGAAGCTCACTTCCTCGGAATAGTCCGTCGATCCTCATTCGACTCCGCGGAAGCTCTTTCGAGAGGTCTTTATGAGCAGTCTGAGGGTTATTGTTCTCCTCAAAGTCTACTGTCTTCGACTTTTCTTTTACGTAGGTATGGCTGTGTGTGAACACGCGCGCACGTCTGTCTTCATTAATTCCTAGATCCGTTTCAAGCACGATGATTGTACTTGTCTTCTCTAGTTACGTCTGCTGTTGTCAGACGCGATGTCTTCATTGCATTGTCTTGATATACCGGGTGGACGATTTAAGAGTATTCTTCGAAATATCGTCGGAGTTTGTAATGTTACAATTTATATATTGTTTTATAATTCTTCGAGCCACGTATTTTGATATATCCTCTTTTCAATTGTTGCTTTCACAGGAATTGAAATATTTACGTGCACCTCTCAGGAACCATCATCGTTCTCTCATTTCCTTCGTTCCTTCTTATTCCTCTCTTCCTTCATAACGCTATTATGAGAAGGAACGATGTAACCGGTTGATAAAAGGAACGAAACAATTGAATTTGGGATAATTCAATCGAGCGTAGATTTTTCGAAGACCGATCCCCGCATTTATGACAAATGGTTTCCGAACCGGCCGAGACAATGCATCTTTCTCAGTACCTGGCGTTCTCTTCGGTATATCCGCGATTATAAATCATCATGCTTTCACATCCATACCGGAAGGATGGGGTACCCGATAAACACCGATAAGCTCTTCGTAAGATGCAATTTCCTGGCGGAACTGCGTTAAATCAGATGGAATTTACTTTCGATAAAACAGAAAGAGAGAGAGATAGAGAGAGAGAACGAGAGAGTGGGAGGAACGCATAGAAAAGATAGTAGAATTTCGAAGACGTCCTTTACGATTTTATCTCCTCCTTGATAAAGCGTCGTACTCGCGAATAATACCGGCAACTCTTTATAACGTGAAACGATCAAGAAGAGAGACACGAGAAAGGAAATTCGTCGAGTGCATATTAAATCGAATCCCGAATGACTCTCGTGGTTTAAGAAAGGATCGTTTCAGACGAAATCGATCGTTTTGCGGGATAACATTTCTGTTTTTATTAAAAATCAAATATATTGCATTCTTTAATCCTACCCAGGCGTACCTGCGTAAATGGGCCGCTCGACGGATGAAAAGAAAGGACACTGACGCACAAGAGACGAAGATCCGATCGAAAAACGTATAACGAGCCTTTTCATAAATACGACATATCCTTTCCGTTTGAATCGAGTCCCACGCGCGTATCCCTTCCCGCCGCTCTGGACGGATTTACAATCGATCGTCAATTACCGAGTGTATCAATTTAAATCGCATTTCCGAGCTTTATTTTTCGGCGATTGACAGTCGGTAGGCTTGCCGAGCATGGCTCGAAAAGGGTGGGATTACAAAAGAGAGGGAGACGGAATGGTAGCGGCGGCAGCCTCGTATTGCGAGCTGCTTCTACCGAATTGAAATGAAATTCCCAGGCTTTACGCACCAAAAAAAGAAGAAATATATGTATATGTTTTTCCCCGTGTACGAGTTTGACTGCCAGTCAAACGATTTCGCGTCACGAGCAGAGATTTTTCTAGCTACGGCTCGAAAGCGCGCCTTCTCCGCATTGTTCTCTTTTTTTTATCGTTTTATTCTTTTGAAGATACAACGACAGGATCGATACGAGCGCAAAGAGAAGTCGCGGGATTCTTTTTGGCGCTTTCAAAAAAACACAAATAAAAGATGGGACTTACCGGAATCGAAAATCACTTCGCTGATCATGATCCATCTGGCGGAGAAGTGTAGTCTCAATTTGACGTACTTGCCGATACGATGGTGGAGCTTGATGGTGACGTTACGCGACGTCTCGAATATTTTGTCCTCCATGTAGGTGTAGGTAATCGGCTCGCCGTTGTAATACTTTCCGGCTATACTGAAGAGCACGTCGACTTGCGAGAAGATCTGCGATAAAAAAAGAAAGGTTCGAGGTTTACGCTCGAGAAAGAATCGACATCGTCGAATTTTGTATCGTATGACGCAAAAGTTATTTAATTTCTCAGACAATTTTCAGCGCTAACAATCGTTTGGTAAAAAGTTCATAAAACATTATTTGGTAATGTAACAATACCTTACTAATGACTTTTATAAATAAAAAACAAACGGCAAACATATCCGTAGCACGTATTTTTTATATATCCTCTTAAAAAATGAAATAACTTTTGCCCGAAACGCTTTGTTCTACTTTCGGAAATAAAACAAGTGCTTTTATTAAGCCCTTCGTACCACCGCATACCGTGAAATTAAAAGAGAACACGAGCTTCCGCGTAAAAAGATTAAAAACTGTTCTTTGACTTTCCTAAAGGGAATCGTCCCTTGTGAAAAAATATTCCCCGGTAATCTTTTGTGCTTTTTTTCTATCGGTAATTCCACAGACCTCACAGAAAAACGGTTAGTCTTCTCGCCCGTCGCTCGCCTTGCACGAAAAGGGCTCGATATTATTTTATTCCATAAAACGGATGACCGTGCGAGTGACGAGAATATGCACTCCTCCGAAAGTTTCTCCTTCGCTTGGCTTACATAATAAACATTCTTCTCGTGAATTTTACCCCACGAAGAAATCTCCCCCTGGCCTCGCGTTTAACGGGGTGGCTCGTGTACGCTTCTACTAACAGAGGAACGGGGTGGAAGGTAGTGTGAGAGTAAGAGAGAGACAGAGAGTCGAAGTAAAGGTCGTGTGGCTTTTGAGGATGTCATAAAAGTTTAATGTGTCCCTAAAGTTCGATGGAGTATATGATCTGATCATAAATCAAGGCTATCATTCGAGGTCGCGTTGGCTTTACATAGAAAGAGAGAGAGAGAGAGAGAGAGAGAGAGAGAGAAAGATGAAAGAGGAAGAAGAAGAAGAGGAGGAAGAAAAAGCGGGTTCGCTCGGGTTGCGTCTCCCGTAATTTTATATCCGTTCGTCCTCGACGAGAAGACACGAAGAGAAAGAGGGAAAGAGTTCTCTGCTTTGTGAGATAACGTGGAAATGAAATGAGGAGAGATTGAAATAAAATCGAGTTCGAGAAATGGTTCCAGTTAAAAAGGGATATGCGAGAGGGAGTCAGAGTTGACCTGGATATTTGCCCGGGATTATATTCCGTAGTAACGCTGACATATTTATTGTAATTATAATTATAATTACATTGCATAACATGTTGATTATCATCGGTACCTACAATTAGCAAATTGCTACCTATTTTATTTTTTTATCTCATTATAGAAAAGTTTGAATGAAAAATATTTCCACTGCCATTAAATTACGGGACGGCGAATAGAACGAACTTCTCTTTCTTCTACGATGGATCGCCGTAACGTTTTCACGATATTCACTGATAGCTATTCCATTATACTCGATGAAAGTTCGTTTCCTCGTGACGATACAGTCAAAAAACTTTTCTGAAGTAATCACGGCCGAGAACCAAAACTCCTAGTAAGAGGTAGGGTGCGAGAGAGAAAGAGAGATAGAGAATAAAGGGAAAAAAGAAAAGCGAAGGTAGAAGAAGGTAGCTCGAAGCTGTTCGACCGAACGCGAGTTAAGGAAATATCGAATAATCGCACTTAAACTTCCTTCGGAGCTCGTCGCGGACGGGGAAAAGTTTTTCCAAGGAGCAGAAAAAAGGAAGGGGTTGGAGGCGGAGGGGTGGAGGCTAAGAGAGAATAAAGAAAAAGAGGATAGCGTTTTTCACCGAAGTATTCACATTTCTTGCACGTTGCTTGGATTGAATACATCGTAGATATCTCCCGCCCATCGTAATTTCCGTTATATAAAACCAATTTCCAAAGGTTCGCGTAGTAGCGTTCCTCGGTGTACAAGCGGAAAATGGTATCGTGTGCGGGAATGGTGGCCGGTATCTGTTGGTAACAGCATAGACATTCCGATATCGATATGCTAACGCAAAACGCGGTATACAAGTCGTTGCATCGTAAGGCAGGAGAGAGAGAGGGGGGGGAGAGGTTGCCATAAAGCTTGCATGTATCGCGGACTCCTTTCTACGTGCTACCAAATATTCTGTCAGAATCGAAATTCGAAATTTTTCCTTTCCGTCGCTACGTATTTCGATATATTTTTTGGCTCGAGTTGTTCTACTCGAGACACAGTGGTTACGACAAACATTGCGGATGTTATATAGTAAGAGTAGCAAATATTTCTACACTCTTCTAAAATCAAATAATTCTTTTTTTTCTAAATGAATAAATTATCTACTTTAAAATCGTGAAATTGTATTATCCGCTTTTATTCGTTTACGAAAATAAAAAGAAGTCTGAAAGGATGGGGAAGGGGAATGGCCATTTTGGTCCTTTTCGTTCCATTAGTCGCTCACAAAACCTTATGCATTAACGTTAAATTGTTAATGTACCTAGCGACGACGTGGATCTTGGTCCGGCTTATTCGCAAGATCAACGGGGCCACGGACGCGAAAGAGCATTCGTAAATAAAGGATATCTCGCGATAACGCGCTCGAGAGGAGGCGCCATTGCCTAACGGCAAACGAGAGAAATGTAATCGCGTTAATTTATGCACTTTGACGAGAAGTGGAAGAGATCCTGCGCGTAACGCCTCTGCAGGGATGTCGCGCGAGAATATCGACTTTACCGAAAGTGGGTGAGATTAGGCGAAATAACACGGGGGTTTAGGTGCATCGAAATGTCGAGAGAGCGTCGGCAGTGTCTTCGAATCGACAATTAAAC
Source organism: Odynerus spinipes (assembly GCA_032403825.1). Taxonomy (NCBI): domain Eukaryota; kingdom Metazoa; phylum Arthropoda; class Insecta; order Hymenoptera; family Vespidae; genus Odynerus; species Odynerus spinipes. The sequence continues at coordinate 717,414 of JAIFRP010000010.1, read as the reverse complement.
GTTCCCTACGTTTAAACGTTGCTCATTACCCGTCGTTCGCGTTAAGGATCGTTCCGATAATCGCGCACGTAATTTGCGCTATTCCACCGTCGTTGGAATCTCTAATATGTAATTTATATGTTACATACGTTGGTTGTTAATTGGAAACCGAAGGAAAAGAAAGTAAACGAGAGGAGAGATAGTTTCGTTAAGAAATGGGTCAAGTGATACCTACTTCTTCTTAATTAAAAGTTATTCAATTTTCTTCCTTCCGATTGAAAAATATCGATAGATTTCGTAATATTTATAATTTCCTAACAGCATTCAAGTATCCGTATAACGCATCTTTCATTTCCCTGCATCCCGGAAAATATCGGTTCGATGAACGACACCCTTTCCCAAAACTCTCCCATCCCCTCCTCTTCCTCTACTACCGCAGTTCCCCGGCAGGACGAATTTTTAAATCGACAAGAACCGTTCGGCGAGAGCGATTCTGTTTCGATCAAAAGTCGGGGCTTTCCATTTCTGGCAACGTTCAATAATCTCCCATGCATATTTCATCGCACGCGCCGTCAAACATTTAAATGCACTATAGAGAGCGGCGGAAAGTGCGCGCACGCGAGCGCGTTCAAAGCGGATTTATTGCGAGCCTAGTGAAATACGCGCGCAACGCGCAGATGCTACGTAACGTTCCTACGTTTGTATGGATAGAATAGGTATAGCTACACGTGTACAAGTATACGTAACTTAAACATACAGCTACATGTATACGTGAATTATATAGTAGTGTTACAACGTATGCTAGTCTCTATTGTGTATACAGGGTGAGGCACTTACGTTGAAACGCAATAGGGAAATGTTTCTATGATGCTGGACGTATAAGAAAATGTCGGTAAGAAAAGTTTACGTAGGATTAACGAGAAAATGTGACTAGGAAAATATCATTTTCGTTTAAGACTGACATTTTAGAGTTTCCAAGATTGGCAGATGTTTTTGTAGAATAAAGAGGAGTTAAAAATAAAAGAAAATTAATAAGAATAGGAGACGAGAAGAAATTAGCACGAGCATAGTAATCCCTCTTTTAGAACTAGATACCGTTTTATCCTGTTTACAGAGACGAGAGTAAAAAGTTTTTCTCCCCTCATCTTCTTTATCTTTTACACTCTTCCAAGAGAAAGCGTGTGTTCATAAACTTGAAGTTATGCCGTCCATTGTGAAAATTTCGAAAGTTTACTTTCAAACTGGTTATCTAATGCATTTTTTAAGAATATCCTGTGTACTTTTACTATTTTCTAGGCTTACAAAAAATACTTTTCTCGATTATTTGAATCTTACGTTACAATACAATATATCTAAATACCTAGATCGTAGCAATAACGAGTGACTGTCGGTGCCGATAGAACCGCAAGAAATGCCATTAATCGTAAAAGGCAATAATAGCGAAATGGTAAATATGAAAGCGTCGGATCGGTATAGCGTTCACGCGCGTTTTGGTATTCCGTAGACGTGTACTCGATAAAGCGTCGAGTGGAATATTCAATCAAACGGCTGCCGGCAGCCGGTTCGCAAGACGCGGTGGCAAAATGGTAGAAAGGAGACTCGAAGAATCATCGAAGGTAAGCCTGTTGATCGACGCTATGCGGGCATTCTTCTCAAGGACCGAAGGGACAACGTCGTTCGAAGCGAAGGTAAACGATTCTTTCGTCGAGTCGACGACTTTACATTTTATCGAACGAAGGTCCATCGGGTTTCTTTATATTTTTTCGGACAAACGTATAGGGTGTCCACGTGAAACGTGGAAAACGGATTTCTTTTTACATTTTTAAATAAATTAGATAGATAATATCAACAAACTCAAATTACGCGATGGAGTTATTTTGGGTCTACGATATAACTTGTAGTCGTCGTTAAAGAACACCATTAAAATGTATATGTGTACCACGTCGAGTACGATAGCGACTCGAAGGAATAAAGTTTTTATATGGACACCCTATATACACGTAGCGAAATACCGAACATTCCGCTTCTATTCGAGACACGCGGAAATCGAGCGGACGTAAGGAACATTTCTCACGTAATCGCATTTACGACGCAAACATAATCCAGGTCAAACGCTAGTCTTCTGAAAGCCAACTACGAATGGAATAGCACTCATTGTTCTAAACGCGCTGAAGCACAAACGTTTCAAGCATTCCGATTCACTAACCTGAACGTCTTTGGTGAACTGGTTGTTACAGTAAATATGAATGGCCGAGAATTCTCTGACTACGTCGAATTCGAATTTAATCTCGATTGGTTGACCACCACGAGTATCGTTTCTCCAGCCAACCCAGCCTTGTCCTCGATCATCGTAATAGCCCATTTTAAAATCATCCGGGCCCGTTTTGCCGTCCGTTAGCTGGCCCAATCCACGGCGAAGCTCGTCGTCCCAATGTCCGTCGTAAGTGGCATCGAAGAATTCCCATTCGTTGCCTCTCTTGTCACCCTGGGGCATCGAGTAGGACACCACGCCGTCTGATGAGCAGAAATAAAAGTTTGTTCGCTCCAAAATTCAGTCGATCGGATTTAACCGAAGAAATTTGGCGCAAGCGGTCTACGATTCTAAGTAGAATCGGATCCCGTAGTAAAATGGACGCCTGTTTATGCGTCGCACAGCTTTTGGGCGCTAATAGAATGTTCCAAGCTGGCATACCAAGGGGCCGAGAAGTTTCGCGAAAATTGGCAAGTGCAAACAGCTTACCGCTCCAGTAACACCCGTAGAGCTCGACCCGCATGCAAACTGTCCGCGTGTGACGGCTGAAGGGCAGAAAACGGATCTTGCTCGCCCACAGAGGTGGCTCCAGCTCATGCTTGGACTCCAAATACGTGTTCGTGTTACCCGGTATTACCTGGAAGCAAAGAGGGAGAGACGTCAGCTAAAGACCAGTATAATTTCGGTTTCCGGTCCGGCATTCGGATTCTCGCGAGTAAACTCGCCGAGTCTGATTAGTCCTCTTCCTTTACCGAACCATTCTTGTTAGTTTCAATTGTCTTGGAAAATTCCGTTCTATCTTTCTTCTCCCTTTCAAAGCAAAAATACTTTCTGTAATCGTTCTACAACAAGAACGAGAGGAGAGAGGTACGTAAAAGCCAAAGAGAAGATATCGATCAAAGCCACATGATCGAACGATCGAAAATTGATGCCCGGCTCCATCGGTCGGCTATGATCAAACGCATCACGCAATATAACAACGTTTATACAGGCTACGTAATAGATCGCGATTAGTCGCTGCACGGAATACCGCTGTCTTCTCCTAGATATCCTGTCACAAGGACGAACACCGCGTTCCATCACATCGGACGCGACTAAGGACTAATTTCATCCTGCATTCCAGGACGTTACACATAACGATGCGCAAGGGGAGAATAAGCCAGAGAACTACGGAGTACATAGAATGACCTTTACCGAATATACCTGTTTACGCGTTTGCAAGTCAAAATGGAGAACATATTAAAAATAATAAAATGCTATCCTTGATCCTATCTTATAATAGGTACATTACCTTCTTACAGAATTCCTCTTTACCGGCATTGAAATTTATTTAATTTCTACTTCTTTCCCGGTTATCCAAAGCCCGAAGGAAACGCAGAGACGCGGTATCGATTTTTACAAGTTTATGAATAAAATAAGCGGTTTATCCGAGCGCCGAGCGATAAAAGGGAAAGAGATGAAAGAGTGGTAGCGTATGAAAACCGGCGGAATGACCGAGTGCTACGGTCTATGTGCGCGTGTGGTGTCCCGAGAGATCACGCGAAGTGGCGTTGCCTATGGTGAACAGATAGCAAGCTACGGAATACATGCGAGTACATATATACCAGAAACAGCTTAGAGCGCGGTGTGCGAGTTCCGTGTGTGTCTGTGCGGGCTTGATAGTTTCTTGCGTATAGGACACAGCGTGCAACATGGTCGCGTGACAGAGCGTTTTGTGGCAGGCACGACACATTCTGTGCACGTTTCGTGGCCCCGGCACACGTTTCTCGCCTTCGGACACCTTCGCCACCATCCTTGCTACCACCTCGACCTTTCCTTCCTTTTTTATTACTTTTCTCTTTTCCTGCTTCCGAAAGCTACCGGGCATGCACCATCGACTTCAGTTTCGGTATCACCGATATCGAGCTCGCTTTTCGATATATAAAGGATCCCTTGGGTTCCTTTGTAGTTCTTGCATACATGATACCTGTTTTCATGGTATTATTCAACATCTTTCCGAAGTAGCGAGATCCTACTGAATAGATGTTGCTAAATTTTGTATTCTCTATCTTCGATAGGAAACTCAACGTTTTGAAACTAAATTATTCCTAATCTCTAGGTAGAGTATAACTTTAGCCAAGCTGATGGACTATGCGATAGTATTGACATGGTATTACATTTTTTATTTTTCTTCTCCGATGGGAAGCTCGCCTTTTTGAAACTTACTTATTCCTTATCTTCGGATAGATCGGTATTGTGACCAAGAATACAATATTCGACAATGCACAAACTCATTTGAAATATCTCTTTTATAAATTTTACGAATATTCAAACTAGTCAAAAATATACTTTGCAGATCCGACGATATCGTATCGAAAAAGATAACGCGATACCCACTGAATAAATAATACGATGCTCTCGCGATAGCAGGATACCATTTTTGTTGAAAGTCAGACCTAAGTTCGTCGTACGAAGATCGCGTATGCGCTAGCGCAACACGAAGCCACGCCTGCGGTACTTAGCATGCAAGATCGCAATGTCTTTCTTCCCTTCTGTTTTTGTTGCCGGTATCATACGTTGTCAAGGAGTACAATGATACGGAGCAAAACGCGGCACGATGGTAAATGCACGTTATTTCTTCATTACGCAGTCGAGCAACGTTGTACCAGTTTGTCTCCGAAATTCTTCCTCCGCCGTGCGATTTATGAGTCTTTTCGAGCTCGATCGATGAAACGCGATATTTTGATAGAGGAACACGGCGATTGATTCTCTCACCGGTCACACGATGTATCCATCGGGAATATTTTAACTTCGTATCGCATTGAGATGCCTATCACGTTCGCTCGTGCATCGTTAACTGGATCCCCCGGCAAATGCCTGTGCATATTTGCAAAAACTACAGGGTGCTATACACCGAACTCTTCCACTAGGTGTTACAACGTGGATCGTACTCGTAGCGTCCATCAACGACGCCCTACACTTTCATGGAACGTTCGATCTCGATCTTCTATCAATTTTCAGGAAGCCCGCGCGTCAACATCGAACGGTGAACGTAGTAAAGATTTTAAAGGGCGAGTTTTACGGGACCCACTAGCCGGGAGTGTAACCCTCGACGTGCCCGCGCCCTCGCGTCGAGTTTTACTTTTCATTTAGCCCCTAGACTGCGAAGTTCGGAACGCTGAAAGACCTTGTACGGCTGTAGAGAAGCGTGTTGCAAAAGCGAACGCGCGGGTACCGGGTATTAGTGGGTGCACACGCCCTTCCGACGCAATTTGCCGGCTACATCGATTTCACCTCTGGCACAGGAAAAGCAGGAGGTGCGTGAGTATCGAAGGGGAGAACCGATACGAGTTGGTGCGTGCGTGCACGTACGCGCGGGTCAAACGTTAGACACGGCGAGGCGATCGTCGACGTTATCGACCTTTCGCGGTTACGGTTCTCAGAAATAAAATTGGAAGACTGATTTCTCGAAGGAATGCGTATATGCAATTATATTATCGCGTTACAAGTTACTTTCGTGTCGTGCAAGCCATGTAAGTTATGTTACTTTCATAGCAATTTCAGCCCACTCAAAGTGCAAAAAACAAAAGGACGATTTTTCTCTACGATCGACGAGTCACTTTAGCATGACAAAGGTATATCGCGAACACGTACGAAGCGTACGGTTTCGAGCTATCTCGTGAATGGCGAAAAAAGCGACGAGTTAAGGATGAAACTGAAACTACGAAGGGGCAAGAGGAACACGTTTCTTAGTGGAAGGTGTGAAAAGTAAAAACGATGTACAAGGGCGCGCGGAGAAGTCATTTTACAAGCTGCCTGCTTGCTTTTCTTTTTCTTCCATTCTCTTCTGCCCTTCTTTCTTCCTTTCTTCCTTCTATCTTCTTCCCCGAGTCGAAGGAACTCGCGAGCGTGAGATAAGACATCTGTCGGCTTTTATGCACTCGCCATGTCCGACGGGGCTCGTAAAATTATATTGCGAACACGTTCTTGAGAAAGAGACAAAGAGAGAGAGAGAAGTTTAAGTTCATATTTCGATAGAAGTTGTCGTCTAGAAAAGGGAACTTTGTATATATATATACATGTATATAAGTATGTGTGTGTGTGTTTCAAAGTACAAAAGTAGACGTACTTTACACTCATCGAAATTATCAACGAAGAAACTTGGACAGCTATAAGAGCCTGCAATAGATTTCACATTTCTTAGAATTCAAATATAAAATATTAAATTACTCAACAAAGTTACTGAAATATAAAATCTTTACAAAAATTATTACATATTATAATATTGTATAAATATTATTATTATAACGCTCAAAATATAACTTTCGGCAAGTAGGTAGGAGATCTAAAGCGAGTTACCTTTTTACAGCAGTAACGAAATACTTCAACAATGTTAACGTACTGGAGAAGCGAAGGAAAATACTTGACGGTGCCTTATGACGTGCATGCACCGATGCAATATACCCGCTTTATGCGCTCGCTCGATAGCTAAAAAGGGTCATGAGGCTAAGTTATGGCCACTCAAAAATTGCGTATCTTATATCGGTTTCTAAAATCATATAACCAACGTTCGCACTCATTTTGATATGGTCCACAAAATAAAATAGCTGAATTGTCAAATAATTTGTATGAAATATTATGTATGTAACCGATAAAAAATAATAAAACTTTTACCCAGTAATAACGACGTGTCTTGAATTCCTTGAAAATAGAACCCAACATTAAATGCAAAACAATTAAATAAATAGAAATAAAATAATGAAGAAACTGTCAGGAAGAAGAAATCTCGGGGAAAAAATTAATAAAAAGCAGACAGCGCAAGCAAGTAGGTTCAATCCGCCATTATCCCGTCACGCAAAGAAACTGTGTTCCCTCATCCAACCTTTCACACACACGCACACACATATACACACAGAGAAAATACGTAAACGTACACACACATAAGCACGCACATTATTCTCCCTATCTTCTTCGTCGCCACGGAGAATTCCGTGGTGGAAATCCGATAATTACGAAGGGTGGCGAAATGGGAGGGACACAGCAAAGTGCGTGCGTGCGTGCTTGCATGCGTGAATGTGTATGCGTATACATATGGGCGCGCGCGCGCGTCCACGGTGAGAGACGACGCGTGCGAGAAACGGTAACACGCGAACTACGCGAGTATCGGCCCGTCGTTTACGTTTCGCCTCGGCTCGGTTCCACGTAAATCACCACGCGCCAGTTTCTCCTCCACTTTCTCGTCGTAGGGCTGGGAAAATGGGGGGTGAGTGTTCGAACGGCCGATAGCCGGACGCAAAAAAGGAAATGGAAGCGCGATATTGCAGCGAAGTAAAGTGAGAAGGAGAGAAAGAGAGAATGAGGTAGGTAATATCGCACGCACACCGCAAAACGACGCGACATTAGTGAAATGTTGTCTACGATATATCGATATAATTTAGCATAATCGTCATAGAATAAAAAAGGGAGCCTATTTCAAATAATCATTCCGTGATAACCATTTACTGACATCAAAGAGTCACACATTTCTCGATCAACCATAATTTTGTTCACCCTTTACAAACCCTCCCATTAAAAATAATGTATCGTGCATAAAAATGATCGCCGAGTACGAGTCGAATAAAAGTAAATTTCCACGTACAAAAATTTGGAATCTTTCGTTGGACGTTTTCATATCGTCCACGTAATTGGATACACAAGTTCGTTCAACGATTTATCATAAAACTAGTCAACCAATGTTTCTACACACACACGCACACACACACGTATGTATTTTCTTCGACGTTCCCTCGGCTCGTGAGTAGAGCTCGTTTCGAGATGCGACACGCGCGTGGGACGATTCTATCTGACAACGGAGATCAACATGACCGATCGTACCGCGTGTTTACCGGCCATTTCGAAAAGTATCGTACCACGAGAAAGATTATCTCTCGCGTTCTTCGAAAATGAGATACAACGTACCAATGAATTCGTTACGCGTTAACGCACATTTAAACATGCCTACGCACCCACACAGACACACACGTACACACACGTTGGTACATACATACGTAAGAACGGCAATTTCAAGCTTAATAATTATTGCGAAGACCGATGCACTTACATGACATTTGAGCCGCTAATTGCAGCGAGCACGAACCATGAATAAGCTTTATTCCAAAATAATTTACCGTACATTATTTCAAAGCCGTTGAAAACTCTCGTGCAGGCGTTTTATTATTATTATTATTACTATTACTATTATTATCGTTAGTATTATTATCGTGGTTAACTCGTATCACCGTAATAACATCTTAATGTGCGCTATGTCCTAAAATAATGAGAGCGTGCACGTGTGTGTGTGAGAGAGAGAGAGAAATTCGAAATAGTTCAGCATCTCGGTAAAGTAGCGTTCGTTAAAAAGTATCACACTCCGCAGTGGAACGGAAAGTGGAGCAATTTTGAGATTTTCTTCTCTTGAAATCCGCCGTTCTATGAGTCTCTCCTCTTGTTTGCGATTGCAACGGACGTTGACAAAGAGGAAAAGAGAAAGAGAGAGAGAGAGAGAGAGAGAGAGAACGGAGTAAGGGTTAAAAAATGATATATTTTCTCTCGTGCTTTCTATCATTTACTGGAATAATACTATAGTCATCCGTTATACGTATCTACTCTACAAACAATAACGAGAAATGGATCAAATCCAGCACGCAACGCGTACCTAACGCGAGGAGTAACGAAGAAAATTTCGTTCGCGATAACAATCCGAGCGAAACCTTGCACGAATAATTCTCATGTATATCCCTCGGTCGGAGATATCGAAGAGACGATAAAAAGAGATTTTTATCACGGCGGAAAGAATCGAGGAGCTTCGAACGTTCCGCCATTAGCCCGATAACTCGCAATTTTCCACGTTAAATGGAACACGCTGGAAGAAGACGCGAAACGAGGTAAACTCGGGGTCCATCCATCCGGCAAACGTTTCCAGCGAGTCCTCCCTTCCACCTGCCTGAACGAGGAGGACGAGGAGGAAAAGGGAGGAGTAGGGAAAGGAGGAGGAGGAGGAGCCAACGAGCGTGTAAAAAGCGTAGGACGATCTTTCCGCTCGGCTTCACCGCGCAATATTTGTTATCGGAGTTCCGTCATGAAAGCTCTTCGTCTAGAAACACGACGTACGTGCAAATATTCCCGGCAGACCGGAAGCTCGCTATTAAAAAAAAAAGAAAAAAGAAAAATAACAAAAATTGAAACTGAGAAGGAAAGAAAGAAAGAAAGAAGTGTACGAGAGAGAAAGAGAAAGAGAGAGAAAGGGCCCGAAAGCTTGGAAACGCATCGTTTCCTGCCGGAGTCCTGAACGTTAGCAAGAACGGCATCGAGCGACTGCAACAACGACTTCGAAGCTGCAGTTACGGCGAATTTACGTTGCGAGAGATTCCGGGAAAAGCCATTTAATCCCGAGCTCGTCGATGGAGCCACGCACGGAACCGTACGACGTCGAGAGTATACGCCTTCTACGTACGTATGTATACGCGTCTACGTATAGGCGGCTAATGAGAGCCCAGCACCGCTCTTTTTGACGCGACTATTTATTATTAAGGCGGCTCGCGCCGCCGGAGAAACCGGCGTGCTGCTATTGGTGGAAAGAGAGTGAGAAAGAGAAAGAGAGAGAACTGAGAGAAGGCGCCCGACTCGCGAGCTTTAATTATTTCTGTCGGTCTTTTGAAGCTCCCACTGGACCGCGTCTTTCGACAATTATTATTAGTAGTGGTAGTGGTACAAGTGGGAGTGTTATTATTATTA
>JAIFRP010000010.1:661902-687147 GCA_032403825.1 Odynerus spinipes | reverse complement strand
TCTCTCTCTCTCTCTCTCTCTTCGCTCCCTCGTCAAAGTACTCGACTTAAGTGCTGATTATGATCCGTCCGAGGTATAAAGGTGCCGGATCATTCGTCGCCATTGTTCTGCCAGGCACGATTTGACGCGATTCTGAATGCCCTCTGACGTCTCGTCCGATCCGTGTGTCGCACAGAGAACACGAGAGAGCGGGAGCATTAGAGGAACATAACGCATAGACACCTACACGTATATGAGCATTTACGCGTGCGCGTGCGCACCCTTTAAGGGGAATATGTATATTCGGAGATTACGAAGCTATAATGACGTCTCGTTGGAGCCCATTACCCATGCGGGACGCTTTTGATCGACTCTGTTCCGACTTTTCGTTACTTTCCTAAAGCGATCCGTCTCGTGGAATCGCTACAGGGAGAACTTTTAAGATGGATAGTCAGATAAATCCTTATTAAGGCGTGCTTATAATGGTACTAGATAATACCGATCTAAAAAAGAAAATGATAGAAATGTGAGAAGGTAATGAATAAAATAAATAAAATAAGCTAAAATGAAACGGGCAGAGAATTGTTAATTTATCCGGGAAGTTGGAATTATTATAACATCGTTATACGTTAGTATATTTAATTATTGAATATTACTTCCTTTTTATTATTAATTAAATAAAAGAATATTTAATATCCTATATCTTCTATCATTTTTTACCGTATTTCGTTTGTTTAATTATTATACGAATTATAGACTTAAAAAGGGTTCTTAATGGACCCTGAACGTATCTCACAATTAACTGCCGACATTTTGACAAATCTCTCACACGCCTTTTTCTTTCGACACCTAAACGATCTTATTTTACAAACGACCAACGCGTCCATCGTTCCCGTCGTTAGCGTAATCCTTTTTAAATTTTCCGCCTTTCGAAATTATCCGGCTGACGCGGTAAGAGCGAACGTTGCCTCGGTTAATTTGTATCAGACTCGAAAATGCCGCGGGAACGTCGGATAATTATCTCCGTGTCCTCGTTCGATGGAGAATAAATAAAAGTGTATAAATTCCACCGGGGTCGTTGGTTAGCGCTGGAACTGCATGAATAGAGAAGCGTTACTTTTTGTTACCGAACATTCAACTATTTTCTACAACTACTTTGTTTTATTCCCTGTTTCTTTTTTTCTTCTCGCGAGGAAAGAGAAAAAGAGAGACGGAGAGAAACATCGAGCGTAGAGTCACGTTGGAATAACGATTTTACACAAAGCCAAAGCCAACGGTGAGTAATCACTCTCTTGGCCCACCGTGTCGTCCATCACTCTTTCGAATCTCCACACAGCATAAAGCTTTATCTCCGTGAATGATCATAATTTAATTTCACTTTATTCCGCGTTCATCGCGTTACAAAGTCAATCACAGGGATTTTCTACTCGTTTAGAAAGTTGATAACGTTTGTGCGATTACGTGTCATTATTAGTCTCCGATTTCACGAAATTCCGATAATTCGTAACGAGGTTAACCCGATCGCTTCGTAGATACGTTTCAAACATCGATTCATGTAGGTATATATGTATATAGAATCCGATGGAACTGCTCGTGTTTTCGGAAATATGATGCCGGTCTGTCGCTTTTTATAAATTTCATTAATCCAGAAATCAAGTTTTTCTTATTACACGTAAAAACAAAGGGATCGCGTTTTTAATAAAGTAATGCCTTTTGAAACACGATTTTAAAAATTGTATCAACTACCTGTAATAATGTTTTTTTTTAACTAATCATTAATGTATAAAACGATATGTATTTTTATCGAGCTACAATCACGGAGCATATATTCGCGAAAAAATCCTTCCAATTTCATCGGCGATCAGTGAAAATTCTTTCCTTTCGTCAGCATTGTTACGGAAAATCAGCGTGCATTTTTCACGAGTCGATGCACAATAGGAAGGGAATGTGGCTCCGCACATTCGATGCTGAGCAGCCAGGTCTCTGTCTCTTTCTGTCTCTTCTTTCTCCCTCTTTCTCCCTCTTTCCCTCTCGTTTTACCTTTTCTCCCATTGTGATTTCCGTCGGTCGCTTTTTCTTTTGCAAAACTCCGTCCATTTGTTCGTCGAATCGAAGTTTTGCGGATGTTTCGCGAGGCATGCCGCACGCGTTCCCATCCCCTCGTCTTCTCTACGGCCTTCCGCCGTTCGCCAAGCCGGCGAACGCTACAGGTATTCTCGTATGGTGCGTTGCACTGATAAATGGAAACTCGGCCGACCTGTACATACGCCCTTTCATAAATCTAAAACGTCACGATACGCGATGGAATAAAGCTTTTCGTAATATCGATATGGCTGCTACGTACTACGTGTACGCGCGCGCGCGCGCACGCAAATATTTTTCTACGTGGAACATTTCGGTCGAATAGTCGACGAGTTTTATTTTTAACGTTTCGCCGATAGCTCGCTTAACTCACGCCTCGCTTTTTAAAGTCACCTACGGTTTTATAGCGATATTTATGCATTATGCAATCGATATTGTATAATCGGTAAACCGCGTACACTTGCAATTCAGGTAAGAGTGTGTCGCTACTTCCGAAGTTGCTTTCGTTGATCACGATTAGATTACTTCTATTTGAATTACGGCATAAACCTGATCGTTAATTATTTCTATTTCGATTGCTGCGAAAATGTGTAATAGAGTTCGTTGATATAATCATTAAAGGAAGCTGCTGGCAAATACTGGAAAGCGTTAATCTCGAGGACAACGGAGTTTACGCGAAGGTAAACGATCGTGTTTGCGAGCAGATCCTCCAATCTCTTTCCGGAGATAAGGATTCGCGAAATCCAGGCTGGAATGAATTTCGGACGGGGATGCGTGCTCTTCGGTAAGGCACAAGGATCATACGGCGGATCTAAAAGCAAAATCGTTGGTTATACGCATTCCACTAGTCGGTAACTCGATGTCTTTTTCTATTCGTGATTAGTATCGTTCGTTTATACTAAAGAAGAAAAAATAAGCAATTCTATCCAATTTATTCTCACGATTAAATAATTGAGAATTTTCGATTAAAACCCTATATGCTCGTTCGGCCATTTTCTAATCGTGTCTCTAAACATCAAAGTCATTCTTCCTCCTCGAAGAAAAGGAACACCCGAGAGAAGAAACTACGACGCCTGCTGACTCACTACTCGGATGAAAGGACAATAAAGACGCGGAAGAACAATCGTAGAGCTGCGACATTTCGAAACGTAATTTCCTTCGCTGACTCAACCGTTGACCCTTGTCCTCCCTGGCACCATCTTAACGAAGGTGAAGATTCCGAGGAAGAAAAGAGTGACGGGAAAGAAGAAATGCGAAAGGGTAGATGCAAATGTTATTGGCAGCTCTCCTTTAACACGGCATTTCTGGATTAGAAGATTAGAAAATTGAGAAAAATTAATGAACAAGACTCGAAATTCATTCGAAAATCATTTTCAGATCACCGATTAATATTTAGCGAAATTATAATGTTAAAAATAGTATAGTTCATTTTTACAGCCTCGCCCCATTTTTATCCGCTTCTTAATTTCGTATAACATATATGCGTTCACATAACACGATGTCTTTTTTTAGGGACCCAACCATCACTTTATATGGGGAGTTACCTGTAGGTATGAAAAAAGTCGATAGGAACTCGCACGCAGTAAAGATCCTTTCCCCCCTTCTAAATCGTTTGACACGACCATATAATCCCGTGATTAACTGAGCTATTGTAAACGGGTTGGATTTATTTCACGGTATCGCGAGTTTTATTCACGCGGTTCTTCGATTCGCGCTGCCCTGCCGTTTATTGCTCATTCTAACGTGATTTACCATTATAAGATGAGTACCTAAGATAATGATGGGCGGGTTCGGTGCTCGAACGAAGCTGCACGATTTAATGACTCATAGGAGCAAGGGACACTTTTTTACCGACCGAGTGCTGTCTCTTCTCGAACCGTAAAATTTCATCGAATCTGTGATAAGTTGTATATTAACGAGGAGGAATATCAATGAGACGATAGATCATAATTTTCAGAAAATGAGAAGCTAGCGATGGATTTAAGAGGTTTCGAGTCCGAACAATTATTGTTAGTTAAATTATTTCAAAGTTTATACTCGTATACACGCGTATATATTTGTGTATCGTTAAGTTCTTTAATAAAACACCGATGCGAACGTAAAACGCCGACGTGTTCGGCCGCAGCAAAGAACAACAAACAACGAGTCAGGAGCGACGATTTACATGCATAAACTGCCTCTTTTCGGTCCCCTCTTTTCATCCTCTCAATCCTCTCCCTTCCCCGTTTTTTCTCTTCCTACTACTCTTACTCTCCCCTTTGTCCGTTCGGCGTATGTATTTTTTCAGTTTTCGAGCTCGACGGCTCGACTGGGTCCTTCAACGACCGACGATTTTCTCCATTCTCGTAGTTTTCACGCACCGGGAAACGCCCGACCGATGTTGATAATTTAAACAAAGCCTTTGGAAAATTTTACACGAACGGACCGAAGAATTGGAAAAAAATATTGCGTCGAGCTCTGTTATTTGTACTTTTGTTGATAGATCTTTCATGAAAACTGTACAATCTAGAATGTTTTTTATGTTGCCTAAAAGTAGTCGTTCGAGCACGTTTAAATAATATATTATTTTATAAGTACTACGGAAGTAACGTATAACACATTATAATAATGATAAAACAATGTTGTTTTTTTTTCTAAAATTTTACCTTTCTAAAAATATATCTAAGAAATAGACAAATGTTTTTCTTAATTAAGTAATGCTTACCTAGCTCTTCGAATAAAAAAAAGAGAACTTCGAAGTTCAACAGCAGGCTCGGACACTTCTGACGAAATAGACGACACGTCCTTACGGATCAATGTTCAACGACCGACTAAACCGAGCGCTGGATCGGAACATTCACACCAAAATACACATAGACACCAAAACAAATACGGGCACGTCGACGATAGGTCATTGTCAATATTGTAATCTTTATAATTATCTCTGGCTTTGCGAATTATCTATTGACTATTACATAAAATATTTAACTTATTATTATTATACATATTAATATTAATAACACGAGAATAATGTTTTATTACAAATCGATAAATGACCTGAGAATTAATTAGTTCCATGACAGTTAACCCTGTAATTAACAACTAAAAAGCAAATGTTACGATTTGTAACGAACGAATGTTATTTTGCAACTAATTTCAGTAGTAACATCCGGATAAATAACAATGATGATGTTTAATACAATGCGACGACGACACAACATTAGCGTACTAATAACGATGTTAGTTGTAATTTAGATTACTAATAAAATACAACGCTACCATGGGAACCATTTGCATTTTAATATACTCCAATTTATCTCGCTCTCTCTTTCCCTCTTTCTCCTGTTATCCGATCAAACGAACCTGCACGCGAAACGTCCAAAAGATAATATTTCGTTAAATATTAAATTATAGCTCGCGCGTCGCAAGCTCGACTCGTAACATTATCCAAATAATAATATCGTTACGTTGCATATCAAAAACGACCATTAAAAAAGCAGATTTAGGTAGAATATTAAACAACGCGTAATCGATATTTCCTGGAAAATGGTGGATCGCTTCGAAGTTTCCTTTTTCGTTCAGAAACGAGATTCGATTATTATTCGATTGCACGGTAGCGAAGACCATAATAATCTTCGACGTAGATTAATCGATGATACGGAAAGCGCGCGTTGCGACAAATACACGATCGGGGGTCCCCGCATCCTATCATTAATATTCACACGTTGTTAAATTGACACTTTGGATGGTGCACGGTACATCGAGCTAATGACACCAACGCGCGTATCTATGTTCGCGTTCACGTCGACTCGAACGTATTGTCGCTCGGGCTCGCATCGGTTATGTCGCATCCTCGTATGCGTTTTGCGATTATCGTAAAATCTGGAATACAGTATATAGGTACTATTTTTACTTATTTTAATTCCCTAATACAGAAGTAAATTGTTCAGAAGATAACGTGATTAAATTTCTCGTAATCGTTCACGTGTAAAATACAAAATTCCTTTCTTTTAAATATTATAATTAAAACAAACGCCGAAAGAAAGTAAAATTTTCATTTGAAACTATCGTTAATCGGAATGTCAATAATCTCCTTTTTATACTACATAAAAATGTTTCCCTTATCACCTTCCGATTCTCGAAATTGGATGTCGCTTTAAGAGACGATACGATAACGAGCCACCATTAAAATAAACTCGATAAAACTGGAGTCGGTGTTAGCTCGACGATAGAACGATATTATAACGAGACGATACTTAACTCGAGTAATTACATCGATTAATAATTTTCGATCGTTCCCCGAGTCGCCGAAGTAGCGACTCCCTTTGGGTTCTCGCGAACGGAACTGGTCTTATCTCGGAACGGATGGTAAACGACGGCGGAGAGAAACGTCGGAAGAATCACAACGAACAAAAGCAAATAAACGTTCGCAGTCCTCCTCCCAGCGAGTAACGCCGGCGTACCGGCCAGCGTAGCGTCTGGAATCGCTGGGAAAGAGAAGAGGAGGGAATAATAAAAAAATTCGAGACTCAGCTTGAGAAGCTGGCGCAGCGCGATAAAGTGTGTAATGTTTCCCGAGAAAGCCGAGGGTAGGTGGGTAGATGGTAGAAAACAGCACGGATATTCTAATTTTTTAGATCCCTGCGAGTGAAATCGTCGAGTACAATTTAACGGTTTTTTTTTCGTACGGCGAGGAAAAAGGTTTTCTTAAATATTTTACAAGATGTTCGCTCCTGAAACGAGAGCTGACATACGTGTACGAGCCAATACCGGTCATTGCACTTTAATCTACCGCGTAGCTTATCGGTAGTGTCAACTGACCTGAAATCATACAATATCTCGAATCACGTATAGAACGATGTACAATTTCGATCTTATCTCTTCGTATTTGTAGAATGAATCACCCAAGTTGCTCGGTCATACAAATTCTTCCTTTCGACGTTTCCGATGAATGATATTGAAGAAAAAGTCATTCTATTTTGATAGAGCATAAATCCCGAAAATTATAAAGAAACTTTATCCTTTCGTCAAAGCCATCTCCATAAAAATTCGAAAATTACCTCGAAGAAGATAATAACGGATTTATCTTCGTGTGCCGCGAGGAACGATTGCTCGCACTTAAAACGCAGTCTTCCCGCCGGCGAGAAATTTAAAAGATAAAGAAGAACGCAAATTGCTCGGGACAAGGGGACGAAGAGTTGAAACTCTTTGATCGTGCGAAGGAAGGAAAGATGAGCGAGCGAAAGAAAGAGAAAAATAGATGGACGGACGTAGAAAGGAAGAAGAGTTACGCGCGAGATTCCACAAAGCGGACGCTTTACTGGCTCTCTCGGCATCGGCCAAGTTTGCCGATTCTCGTGGCGGCATGCTTGTCTGACTCATCGCTGTCTTCTGGAGAAATCAAATCTTTCGGCATCGGCCAGGCGTGGCGCCCGGCAATCAAAACGATTATTCGAAGGCGAGACGGGTGAAAGAGAGAGGGAGAAGACCTCACGGCAGCTGGTCTAAAAGAAGATCCAAAGTATGGAGGAAGAAAAGAGCCTCTTTCTCGCTCTCTCTCTCTCTCTTTCTCATTTTTTCATCTTTCTTTCTCACCACATTCCGTCGCTTCGCGTCCGGACGCCTTAACAAGCCTCTAATGAGGAACGGGTGTTACTCGTGTCCGTCGCGGTACTTTTGCGCAATTACCATTTATCACATCTGCCTCTTCACCGTTTCTCTCCCACCATCTTCACTTTTCTTACTTTCTCTCTCTCTCTCTTTCTAATTTTCTGTCCCTTTTTTCTTCCCTCCTCTTCCTCTCTATCTATCTATCTTTTTTCTCTTTCTTTGGCACGCACCGCCGCCGTCCTCTCCTTTTATTTCCTCCTTTTTTTTTTCTTCTTCGAACATCTTCCTGGCCCGTCGAGAAGCAGCCGGTGAGATTTGACGAGGGTTTCGGTATTTAGTATAAATATGGAAATTGAGTGGATCCGCGTGGATTATTCCGGATCAGGCTTCGGGTGGCTCGTCGATTTGGATTACCGGATGGGGCTTCGAGGATAACGTTTTCGTGTGTTTCTGTGCTGGAGAAATGTCGATCGTCGGTGTGCATTGTAAATTCGTGATTTCGTAAATTCTTGCATTACTATAATCTTGTATAAATTTTTAACGAAAAATATTTAAGATTCCAAATTAATTACACGAATCCAGAAGGAAAATAATGAGAAGCTAAAGAATAGTGTGATAGGGAGGGAAGCAGAGGAAGGAGGTGATGGAGGATAAAGTGAAAGTGGGCCAGGTAAGGAGAAGAGAACAGAGTAGGGTGGCAGGGTCGACGAAAGAAGAGGTATAACGACAGAAATCAGATTTCCATCGTCACGTAGAGCCGGTAGCACCGTAAGAGGGTGTCGATCCCGTGGATTCTCGAGGATGTCTGATACGATCTCCCCAGATCGAATCTCCTCGTTGAGCTTCTGTAGAAAAGAGAGAAAAGGAGATATAGAGAGAAAGAGAGAGAGAGAGAGAGAGAGAGAGAGAGAGAAAGCGGAGGAGTACTTTTGAAAACGGGAAAAGATAGGACGATAAAAAGGTAAGAGGAAAGGTGAGGCTGGTCCAGAGATTCTTTCGAGACGGTTATTTCTTCGTTCATTAACTTTTACGGTCGACGAAAGCACCCCTTGCCACCCTTATCCCTGTCTTACTCTTTCTCACGTGTACGTGTACGAGAGAAAGAGAAAAAAGAGAGAGAGATCTAGCGAGATTCAAGCTCCTTTGCGATTTTCAATGGCGTGCGACCTCATTACTGAAATGGCACTCATTACCGTTGTAGCGAAGAGTGAGAGAGAGAAAGAGAGAGATAGTAGAGGGAGGGAAATGTGGGGGAGGGTAGCGCGAAAAGCGTTTTGTCATGGTGTTACACACCGGGTAGTATGCGTAAAAAGGACCGCTTGCTAATGACCACGAGTTATTCAGCTGCATGCAGAATAACTCATGGCCGTTGGATGCTGCTGCTGCTGCTGCGAAGAAAGAGTGGGAGTAAGGGGTTGTTGGTGGGGGGATGCTCGTTGGATGAGGGTAGGCGAGGTTCAAAACGGAAGGTCGAACCGGCAGGATATGTCCAAGTTGAATTAAACCTTTCGAGATATGGTAGACCGGAAACGGAAGGCACGTGGAAAACGGAGTACCTAGTAGAGTCCATTCGCTTCTCTATCTTTGTCTTTTTGGGAGTGTATTGATTAGAATTAAGCACGATGTTGGTTAGTTCACGGATTTCGATATGATTTTTTTTTCTTTTAGTGGAAAATTTAAATCGATCGAAAAAACGATCGATCGGTAAATTAATCTTTCATTTCCAAAATCGATAGATTTGATCTTATTTTCGAGAATAAAAAAATCTGCATCGTAACACGACTGAAATATTTCGCATTTTCAAGCCAGCAGTGAAACGGCGACCGATCTGTGGTCTACTACGATAAGTCGAGTCGATACTAATGCACCGTCAGAGAACCGAGCGAATAGTTTGTACGAGCTTGGTCTTTCGTCGGGTCGAGCAAATTAGCACGCAAAACAAATAGACGTATCGGTGTTCCTCCACCTCTTTCCGTACCTCTGCTCACACTTCCTCCAGTAAAGCCTTCCCTTTCGAGATCGATTATCCCCTATCGGTTGGTGCAGCCAGTTTCCACCCTTCTAAAACTTAACAGAGCAGCATCGATAATGTGTAGAAGGAAGCTGGTCTGTAGATCGAAGGGGACGAGAGAGGGAGAGAGAGAGAATGAGCCCGTAAATTTCGTTCGGTAAGATCATAGACCGCACGAAGGATATATACAGTTTACTGTAGCTTGCCTTCTCTTCGGCCGCACGTGGACCTTAGCCATGCCCGGAGGCGGATAAGCTCGAACGTAAGTGACTTTTTAGATATCTGGAACGGTTTTCGAAATGTACACAGATTATCGCTTGATTTACACACGTTGCCTGCGTTTTCTCGCATACATATCAGTATAATAGCCATTCGTGGAAGATTTGATCGAATTTAGAATCTCGAAGCATCTACTCTACCGAAACGATCTTTTTTTTTACCTTTTAGTATTTTTTTTTTACAATTATTTCTCAAACAAGATATCAACGTAATCGAAGTAGCATTATTTTATATTTCCTTTAACTACTCGCCATTCCCACCCGCCTCCGATTTTCGCTCGGATTGATCGCCGCAGGGTAAATGTTAGCACAACAATTAAACCGTCGGAAGAAGTAAGGACAAAAGGAGGAAGAGTCGGAGATGCTCCCGGCACCGATGGTGAATGCGCGCGCGCGCGCGCGTCAGCGGCCACGTTGCCTCATAGCCGCGCGCGTCATTATGCGGGAGGCCGAATGAATCGCGACAAAGGGAGGAAGAGAGCCAGAGAGAGAGAGAGAGAGAGAGAAAGAGAGAGAGAGATAGTGGAAGAGTGAGTGAGTAAGAGAAAGGAGAGGGAGAGAGAGAAAGAGAGAGTGAGTGAGAAGAAACGGGCAAATGTTTTCGAGTAGTCCCACTTCCACGAGCCCATTGTTATTTAACGCGAGCACCCTGACAATGAGGAAGGAAGGACGAACGCGGTTCAAAGAAAGGAGAGAGTGCGAAAGAGCTAGGCCTATATATACGAGAGACAGAAAGAGAGACAGAGACATAGCTAGGTCCATGCGCGAGAAAGAGACAGAGAAAGAAGGAAGATGGAAAGATGGCATTGTTGAAGTTCTGCCAAATGCCGTATTCTTGGGTGCTAGGTGTATATTTTGTCGGTCTGCTTGCCTCGTGATTATCATTATATCTCGAATTAGGCGAAGCCTCGCGATTATTCTGAATCATTCCACCGCCGTCTCGGGTAACACGCATAATATGATATTCTCGCTTTTCACGGGCGAGGGGGTTGGGGGGTAAACTTGCTAAGCGACTCGGACCAACGATGAAATGATATAATAATAATAATAATAATGATAATACCAACAACAATAATAATGGCTATAATAACGATATTAATAATAATCGTGTACTTTCAGAGTTTCACGATAAAATCGTGAAATGGAATTATTTAAACGAAATGCTGACTTGTTAAAGCCGTTTGATTGTACTTCGATAGTCAAATAAAATGTACTTATTTTACGGGATACATTTTCATAACGAACGCAAATCGCGATTTTAACTTTACCTCTTCCGACATGAATAAATATATTCGTACGTAGCATTTTTTGGACGTACCTACTCGATAAATAAAATGATCGTACGATCATCTTCTCGCACAGGTATTCGATGCCAACTCGTTCGACGAATTCGTATTAATTTGTTCAAAGAGAAAAATTTAATTTAATAATAAAGACGTTCACGTGAACGACGATTTAAATATTGATACGATAAAAGTAAAGCGAGGTTTTGCGTTGGATTGTCTCCGCACGTGTGAACGAACTAACGAAGGAAGGAAAAGATGCGAAACATAAAGCTATCGAGTCTCTCGATTTAAACGGGGACGCGAGCGAATCTTAAACCATCGCGAACGGGAAGTTTCATCTCGCGGTGCATAATTCTGTCCCGCGATTCGGTGTCCTCCGTGGCAGCGACGCAACGGTAGTTGCTGCTGCTACTGCCGCCGCTGCTGCTACTAATTAATCCTTTTAACAGCGCTTAAATTTAATTAATCTCAAAGTTATGTGGTCGGCCTCCAGGGCACACGGTTGCTACTGCTGCTTCATCCTCAGTCTTCTCTCTTCCCTTCTCCTCTCTCGCTCTCTCCTTCTACCCTACTGTCTCCATCTAACCTCTTCTCTCCTACGCTTGGCTCCTTCCTTCTTGGATCGCGGTGGCATAATTCGCCCGAGGAAATCGTATACATTAAGGGAACCTTCGAAAATCCGATTTTATATCCTCCCTTATTCTCCTTCATTTACTTCTCGACTTACTCTCCCCCGCCCTCTCTCTCTCTCTCTCTCTCCCTCTCTCTCTCGTTCTATTTCTCGTCCTCATTTCGACTTATCACTGTCATCTTCCGCCAACGCTTCGTGGATTCCACTCTCTTTTCTCGAACGTTGTTCCGGAACAACGTCAGGAATGGGGTGAGAAGGAAAATTGGGTGCTACTGGTGGGGGTAGTCGTACGCCCTTCGAATTATAAACTCTCGTGCGGCTTGGAGGGGTCTCGTAACGAAGCCAAGACTTTTGTGTTTCTCTCTTCTCGAGATACTTTCGCGAGGGCTTCTTGCGATACGATTTATTAAAACCTTACCATGTTCGGAGAGTGGGAGTGGATAGGTAGTGTTCGAAATTGCTTTGTTATTGCGTTACGAAGTTCTTTTTTAACTTTCTTTTTAAGGTTTCCATTGTCTCTCGCGATGGGAAGTTCTTGCGAGTGGTCGGGAAGATTGATGTGTATTAAAAATGATTTTTATGAGATACCTGACGATAGAAGGTTTTAGGTTATTACAGTTGCGATTAAATAAATAATTTTTAGATGCCGTTACTTCCCCATACATCTCGCGTTATTGTGTCTCGAAACGTGAAGGTAATTTACCGATAAAGGATATGGGATATTTTTTTGCCGATAACGATTAGAATAACGAGCCATAGTGCATCGTAAAAATCCACTAAACTTATGCAAAAAAAAAAACGTGAATTACAGTACCGTTCGCCATACCGTTCGCCATGGACCGTCCCGTTGGTTTTTCCGCAATGGCGAATCTATAAAACACTCGAGCACACAATCGTGTCTAATAAATACCGCGGGGTTCACGCTATGGTGCACATAGAATAAATGAAAAGGCAGAAAACGATGCGCGACGCGCGACGAGTCGTGGGGTTGGCGACTGGCCAAGAAATTATCCGACGATGTTGGCGAATAAAAATTTTCGGCTTTATTGGCTGGAGCCCGAGAGCGGGATCGCTCGATTCTCCGACCCCTTTTCCCGATCCACTTCGATGACCAACCGTCGACGGCCCTCTCTCCCTCTCTCGTTGGGTTTTTCTTCTCGAAAACAGTCGAAAACCGCTAGACGAGTGCGGATATTTGATCGCGAGCCAAATGTCAACTGGCTTCGGACCTTTGATATCGCCAGGATGAACTTTTAATCCTTTTGCGTTAAAGTCGTTCAGGAACCTCGGTGTCCTGTTCCATTCCTATTTGGTTCCCGGTCGGTTCTCGTTACGCCAGACTCTATGTAGCGATTCGCTCTAGCCAGTTTTAGCCGGTTGACCACAGGAGTTTAGGATTTTGATATATTGGCTGGCATATGTAATACTTGGATTCCTGAACTACTTTTTGCTATGGGAATTTTGGGATATGTGGATGTAAATGTTGAACGAAGGTGCAGAAAGGGAGTTATCGACTAGTCTAGTATACCTGTCGCATCAACTTGCTCTCAATATACTTTGTAAACGATGCAGAAAGCGACGAGAGATGGAAGGGAAAGAGGAAGAGAAGTCAGCTTAGAGGGTTGACGATTGAAAGGAGGTACCACGTGGTAGGGTTTTCAGTGAGCGCTGAAGTCGAGCGTAGGAGGACTCCGGTGTTGCTGCTACGGAGGTGCTGGTCTGTGGAAGAGGGTGAAGCGAAGCAAGAGGAGTTGGTTGAAGAGGGACGGTTAGGTCGCTCGTGTCTGTCCCCGAGGGCTCAGCTGCGCCAGCAGCACGGTGATCGATGTCTCCACTCTCCGCAATTTGAACAATGTCCCTGTCTTGAGCCGCCGCGTTCTCTCTCTCTCTCTCTCTCTCTCTTTCCCCTTTCTCTTCCCATCTATTTATCTATCTCCATCCTTCTTCCATCTTCCAGCATCTGTCTCTCTCAACACCATTCTTGGAATTCCTCGGTAAAATGAACGTTATACCGAGCAAGAAGGATGTGGGCCCATTCTTATTTACCATTCCAAGCCTCCGCTGAATGCAAAAGATGGAGAGTAAGAGAGGAGAAAGAAGCCCGAGCGACAAGAAGTCGCGCCGAGAGTCTCTGCTTTTTACATCGATGAACGAGAAAGGGAGAGAGAAGACTTCTAGCAATCACGAGTTCTCTCGTGCGGTCTAAACAAACGTACGGGAGCATATAAATGGAAGCGTCTGGAGCACGCCTAGCGCAACAAGAGCAAAAGAACGAAGAGGAGGAAGAGAGGGGTGATGAAAAAGGTCGTAGGACTTAGCGGAGGAAGTTAGACGATAGAAATTAAAGGGAAACTCCGGTTATTACTTATTACATGGCCCTATAGTCAACCTCTTCCTGCTTCCGTTCCACCCACTACGTACAAGCGTTCAGACATCGGTTATCGAGTTGGGTATTAGGCAGGTGCCGCGAGAGACTGTTTGCCGGACGTTCTAGTACAATGGCGGGTTCAAAGGTATCTCCCCGACAAGAGGGTGCACGCATATCTTACCCCAAATGGAAACAATGGCGTAGAATCTGGCAATTGTGTGCCGGAGAAGCGCGTACTAATTTATTCAGAATAGCTTCGATGCTACGAACCTGGGGTATCTTGAAAACTTCATGACAGTGGATCGAGAGAATCTCGAACAGTCTAGGTCTAGCGAATTTCGTTGATTCAACTTTTCCGTGCCTCTCTTTTTTTCCACTTTCGTTTCTTTTTATATGAACTCATCCTCGTAGTTGAAGGGGGGTGTGAAGGGGGGGCTGGAAGAACTAAGAACGTCGCATAAAAATGTAATTAAAGAGACGCCCCGCTTCCTCTCTGACGCTCACTCTCTTTGCTAGCTTATCACTCGTCGTTCCCATCAACTTTTTATCACAAAACTTTCACCCGGCCAAACCCTTGCAGACGGACAGACGGGGGTGAGTTTTCTTGCCCGAAACCGAAGGAAGAGACGGTTCGGGGGATGCACCGGCCACGGAAAATGAGGCCCGTTGGGATACTCTCGCTCGCTCCTCGAGTGCTCCTTTTCTCCCTGGCGATTTAATTTCCAGACGCTCAAAACGCCGAGGGATTCCTTAGGATTAAGGATCGCGTCGTATTCCTGACTGGCGTGAAAGGTGAATACCTCCTGCTACTCCTTGCTTACGTTTTCGCCACGTTGAATATTTAGCGACGCTTCCAAATGTTAAGACGCCCTGGTGTAGGCGAATCTTGGCTGTATCATTTCGAAACAACAACCGCTTCCGAAACAACATTCCCATCCCCCTTTTCTAGTAACTTCCTCTTTCTACCTTGCTTTCCTTCCTTCCTTCTTTCTTATATACCTTATTTCCTTCCTACCTTCCTTCAGCAAGTTCTTGCGGCTTTTCGTAACCGCATCGTAGCAAGTCGCCTTTCCGCGCTTAAGACCGGTCCATCATAGGATTTTCAACTTCGCTTGCTCGCTCGTGCGATTTCCTGCGACACGACTTCTTCCAAATGTCTCCGATGTTTTCCTCGAAAAAGAGAGAGAGAGAGAAAATCCCCCAGCCCTTGTATACTGGTCTCTAGCAACGCCTTCGTTTATTTCTTCGGGGGTGATGTAGTCTTCCGGAGAGATGTAAGACGTTTGGATTTGTCGTTAAAACTCGGCTTATAGTTCACGGTTTGTCACCTACGATTAATCCATCTCGTTTTTCCCCTCTATTTATGGGGTTTCCTCGAGGTCGGATGTCATCATCAATTTGTGTAGCAGAATCGAGAATTTTATTTTATACGAAGCCTTCATATCATCTAAGGAAAAAATAATAATTACTCAGCTTTCAAGTCCAAAAGTATCCACGCGTTTAGTTTTTATTTTACGATTTTTTCCTCGTCCAAGCAAATCATGACCGACGCTTCCAAAATTCATTCCCTCACTGCGCGAGGGCGCAGGCTCGATAATAACCGGCATATCGAGGTGTGGTTACAAAGTCGAATTCGAAAGGTTCAATTAACGTGTTCACTCGTCACGTTCCGATGTTCTCCGGTTCGTCAATAATCGTAACGACGACTCTCGTTACTAGCCGTTTATAGCGGTACAAATTGGAAAGTGATAGCGAAGTCACGCATCAATGACTACTCGACACGATCGGTGCGCTAATTATAGAGAGACGAATCAAGAGGGAGCGAGAGGGAGAAAGATAGTTGCATCGAGTTATTTTAGGTAATTGGGGGTATAGCAGAATTACCTGGCACCCCTTTCCGGTCTCGTGCGCGCGCGTACACACGGTCTACACGCGTGTCGCCTTTGTTGTACCAGTCGAACGAACTTCCTTTTTCTTTTCTTTCCTTTTTTTTTCTTTTTTCTCTTCTTTCCTCTTCCTCTTTATTCTCTCGTGGGAGACCGTAATCCTTACCACGCTTTCAGCACGGTTCATTAAATTTTAACGGGTTTTAGAATTTATTGTTAGAAAACAGTTAACGAGCTTGTCCGACAATAAGAAGGATAAAAACACGAATATCGATTATTACCTCGAACTGTAGCTACGTTCACTCCCTCTCGTCTTTGTAATCGTCGAAGAAAATTCTCTCGTGTTTTATGATCCGAAGATAACCAATACGTAAATTCGAATCGTTATCACCGTGGTGAAGGAAAATCTACTCGCGTTTACGCATAAGCGCACCGTAATCTCTTTTAATGTACCTGCGGCAAAACACGTAATCTGGTATACGTTGATATCTACATCGATACCGGAGTACGTAAATTTGCTTTATGCAATTAGTATTTGCGTTTGGGTATTAAGTTCTTAGCTATCGCGGAAGCGTGCTTAGGGTAAAGCGGGGATTAAACTAATTATTTTCTACCATCATTAATTACTACCGCGGTAAGCGATTGCAAAAATGTATTATCTCGGTAATCCGGTAGATTCGATCTAGTCTACGGCTTTCCGTTTCGTAAACTTCGTCAAGTAATATCGATACTAATAAGTATTAACGATACACAGCGGTAATAATAATATTTCACCGATACTAATTCTATAATATAAATGTATGCTTTTCGTTAATTGAATATGTTTCTAATATAAAAATCAAATACAAATCACGGTTCCTTATATTTTCAATATAAAATTAATACGGTATAAAACAAAAACCAAACTGCAATTAAGCAAATCATGTTTTATTCTACTACATTAGCCTCGTGAAAATTATTCCGAGAATATTAACCGACATTTTCCACGTTAACGAGAGTAAAGTAACTCCCAACAACTTTATACATCCCCATATTATATCTACACTCATACAGTTTAAAATTACTGGTATCGTAATAGCTACTGAAAAATGAACTCTCATTTTATCGGCACATGCGAGAATTGGTTCTTCTCGCTTAAGTAGCTTCCTTTCTCTCTTTTTCTCTTTTACTCCTTTTTCCCTCTCTTTATCCTTCCCCTCGTGAGAGTCGTGTTAAGTGATTGGAAATCATCTGAAATCGAACATCGTACATCGGCATACACCTGCGCTCGAGCGAAAAGAGCAATGAGGGAACAAGCGGACACGCGTACGCGTGAGTGAGCAAGCAAACGAGAAAGAGAGAGAGAGAGAGAGAGAGAGAGAGAGAGAAACGGAGAGGGGGTAGCTCGGATGCTGCGGACGGAAAAACGCGGCATAGTCGGTTTGTGATTTAGCGCGATTGCTACTCGCGTGATTTTGCCGGTTTTATATAGCCCGAACACAACCCGATCCCTACCGATCTCCCTCCCTCTCTCTTCTTTTACCCCCACTCCATACGCAGAAGCTAGTGAAAGAGTGTACCGAACAACGTTCCGTGGATGTAACCACCTCCTGGTTTGTACCTCGTGGCGGATGACTCTTGTGGACTGGTGTTAGGGATCCATTAGCTAATGGCCACACCAGCCATCTGCTCGACGTAGCTTTTATTCGCCTATTGCTCCATACTACCTCTCTCTCTCTCTCTTCTTTCTCTCTCTCTCTTTCTATCGCATGCACTCTTTTTGTCCTTTTTGCTATCCCCATCTCTCTTTCTCTCTGACTCACGCGTTCTATCTGCTTCCCTTCTCCACCCCCTCTTAACATCTACCCTGTGGCTTACGGAACCAACGATTCATTTATTCATATTCTTCTTTTATCTCCTTTTTTCTCTTCCCCTCCCTCCCTCTCTCTTTATCTCTCTTTCCCGTTCGTTATTAACGTATCGCGTGGTGAGAAGCTCGTTCCTTTCGCGGTCATCGCCTATGGACTAAAAACACTTTCTTGCAGGACGTAAATATTTTCTGAGATGACGGTGCTTAAGCGAATCCTTTGCTTTCTTATTCTACGAGTAAAGTGGTTCGAGACGTTGGTGTAAATGATGGTGACACGCGAGAGAAAGTTTGATAGCTTTTGACGAGATCTTTGCTGTCTTCGGTCAAGTTAAATATCCGTTTTCGGAAAGTGTTTTTTTTATTTTTTTTATTTATTATGCACAATTCCTAATCGAACGAATCGATATTGCACGAACGATCCACTTTGAAAGCTCCCACGAGTAAACAAGTAGGTACTACCGATTTCCCGTCGCGCTAACGAAGACACTGAGAATGAACAACGAAGTCATTACCTGTTACGGAAGCGGTACAAATACATATATTCTAATGAAAATTCATTAAACGCGAAGTACCACATTGACATAGAAAATGCCGGGGAAAAATCGAGGCGAACCTTTTCACGAGCTACCAAATTCGTATCTCGAGTCGATTGCTCGAATCGCGTCGTAGAATATCTACTTGACCTCGTAAACCGAATCGGGCCTCCGGAATTTCCTTTAATCCTTTTACGAGTTTTGTTCGTGCGTTTCATGGAACGAGGAAAAAGACAGAAAGAGAGAGAGGGAGGGGGAGAAATGCTCGAAGCGAACGTTTCGTTGGGACGCGAGAAGGTACAACGAGTTTCGGGGAATATTCTATTTAAATGCCTTTGACGGGAAAGCGAAGAGACGACGACAACGACGACGAGAGAAGACGAGACGAAGCGTTTTGCTCCTTTTCGATTCAGCCCACGATATGTTCGCTGATTTAACGACGTCCGTGGGAGCCATTGTGCGTGCTCGCTTCTTCTTCTTCTTATGCTTCTTCGTCCTCAAATCCCCGATCGTTATTCATCGCGCACTCGAAAGAAAGAGAAAGAAAGAGAGAGACGATCTTTTTAGATGCGAGGATAAAGACGGAACGATGAAAGAAGGTTTATGTATTTTTAATAAACATCCATTGTCGCCCGCTTAATAAATTCTTGGCTTTACCGAGACGAGTTCGGTACGTCGCGCGTCGATTCGAATATTTCGGTTTGGTTCAATGATCCGTTCAATGTTCAACCAAAAATAATAGAAATATCAATAGATAATTATCTCACAGATATTGTAATATCTACCGAAAGAGTCGTACGTTCAGATTGCATTTCTTTCATTGAAATAAATAATATAAAATAAACTCTTTTCGTTAGCGATATTCATTGTACGATATCGTTCTGTATCTCGTAATAAACTATATTCGTGTTTTTTTTTTAATTTTTAATTTTTGACGCCATAGGTGTGAAGCCGCACGTCATACCAGGTGTCCGCTTTATGAATATCACATACACACGTACTCGCTCGTTGCAAATATTAACACAATCGGTGTCAACTGTGTCGGTTACGAACACTTCACATCTACTAAAACAGAAAATCTTCATATTACTCGAGTGTCTCGTTAGAGATGCGCGAAATAAAATTGAAAAGGAGATAGAAAAATTATTTCACTGAAGTCCGTTGCGTCATATGCAATCCGTTCTGAATATGCATTTGATAAATAATAAACAAGTTCATCCAACTTGTTTTACATGAATTCGTGATGAATGAAGCAATAATTAAGCGTATACTAATAGAAACAGATATAATTAGAAACGCGACCGATCTCTACGATGTCTAGCGAGCTACTGACTCGTCGGCGTTTAACATTTGACGTCCTCGATGGTGTCGCCCTTCATTTGTAAACATCACACTTTGTTATCGTTTCGTATACTAACGGAACCACCTATCTATCTATATCAATCGTTTGTAATGAATTTGAAAAAAAAAATACAAGACCCCCACTATTTTATTATTCAAATGGACAACGAGTGAATTTTTTTACAAGATTACCATATTCCCACCGTCACCACTCGTTACAAAATATAAAATAGGAACTGAGAAACGTACCGAGAAGAATTACGCTCGTCAAAATTTCTTCTTCGTTTGGTCTTTGACAGTCGGCACCAAAATCACGGCTCACGGTGGTTGAAATTTTCTCAAGGCCAAAAGTGCCATGCACGGTACTTAAACTCGTGATATATACGATAGATACGCACGTATACGTTAGGTACTCGCGTTACCGCTCGCTCGCAGGTACTTACCTGTGTGTGGATATAACGCAGGCAAAGGCTGAGCGAGAGAATGAGAGAATGAGAGAGTGAGACGGGCAGGTCTCGGTTAGGCGTTTTAAAGGCCGGCCTTTACACGTGTTCCTCTACTTTACATCGCCCAGCTGAATAATGCGCTACGGGTCGGCATTAAAAGCGGCTGCTAAAGTCGGCGGCTCCGCCGGGCAAAAGGCCGAGAGCTGCTTGCTTGCTTGCCCGTCGTGAAAATTCTACGACGTCGTGATGTATGGCTCAAAGAATATCCTTAATAATATATCATTAGCTGGTATATTAAAAAAGTTTTTTGGCGCGTGCGTGCGAGCCAAGCACGGACCCGTCCTCGTACTTCTACTCCTCCTCCCTTTTGTTCGGTGTTATTTCTTTTCTTTCTACGGTTCTTATTAGCTGTAAGAGAATACGATTTATATTAAGGGTAATTGCGGAATGAAAGAGCGAGGCTAATCTTGCGGTCTTGTTTAGTAATTTAAGTAATGTTTAGTGCTACTTTTAGAGGGGTAGTAAAACTTAAAAGGAATGGCTTTCCTTTTATGCCGTTCTTAAAGAAACGTCGTGGCGAATGGACGAAAGATTGGCTATTCTTTTACAGCCGTTAATTGATAGCCAGTGGTTCCCAAATTGTGCCCAAATTTTTACTAAAATTACACACGCTTTTTATTCAAGTTTTCAACTGCATATTAATATATTAATTATTTTGTGTCGCTTACCGTAACATTTTCTGCACCACTTTTGTTACACTTGATGCCAAAACCAGCCACTCCGTCTAAAACAGAAGAATAAAAAATAATTCGTTAATATGTATGTATGTACATATTTAGTTTATCAATTTTGTCAAATTGGTTTTTGATATTATAATATTTGGCCTTTTTCTATCACTTGCAACCAACAACGATAAGCACTATCGAGCATGAAGATTTGATTGAATTGAATTTACAATGTCCTATCTCCCTTCTGCCCCTCCGGGCCACGTCGCGCATTATCCCACGATTATGTACTCAGTACTGAACACATCGTCCGAATGTGGTAGGATTAATTTTGCTTTGCGGTTCGATGACGATATTCGAACATATTGCCATTTAATTATTCGATCGAAAGAGAAATTACCTTCTTTTATAATAAATTCAGGCATCAAATTTCTGGATAATTTATAAAATTAAGAAACAACGCGATGTTACGAACTACTATTTGCGACAGTGAAATGTGTAATAAGTAGAATCCTAAAAATTGCTAGAATTAACATTCGCCATATAAAAACAAAATCTTCGCGAGTAAATATGTAGATACAAGTAAAATCACATTACAGACAAGTAAATTTACATTCACTCTGTATTACCTAAAACATAAAATCGAATGGAATCATCCTCTTTAAAATTTAACACGGAGGTAAAGCTAAAATTGTCTATTGGACGAACAGATGATCCACATTATTTGCTTTACAAATATTCCAAAATGTTGGAATATGTTTACATTGAAATAACAATTCCATTATGGCGTTTACAGAACGGCGAATACCAAATATATCGAATAGTACGAGAAGCGAACGGAACGCCTTGATTTCTATTAAATAATAGATATACGCAATTCTTTCTTTTAACCTCGATATTATATAATATCTCGATAAAGGATATCTCGAAGAGGACTTCGAGACGTCGCCCTTCCCGTCTAGTTTCGAGCTTAATTCAAACTCGACTCGCGCTCTTTATTTCGTCACGCTCGCCTCCGGCTTAACGAGGAGAGACACAGACGCAGCACGGCTAATTAGTAGGTACGCTTCTTCCAGCGAAAGGCAGACGCGTAATGCGAGACACACCGTGTCAACGATCTACGATTTTGAGCGGCTATGCGCACCGTATTCCGCCTTCGGCGACGGACAACCTGCTCGAATCGCATACACGTGTATCTCTGGCTCGCAAAATCGCTCGTAAGGGACGGTTCATTAATTTTGAAGCGTCATTGCCGAAAAGTCGAAGAGATTCGTAACGCGTGAATCACGTAACTATGTAATTGAAATTCTGTATACCTAAAAATTGTGAAAATTACGATAAGATGTTTTTAAGTCGATAAAAATCAATCTGACAGCTCTCCATGTGAATTTTCTAAACAGACGACTCGAAAAGACACAGAAAAGGATCGCCATCGATCTTGAAAGGAACTCGAAGTAAGCGTAAAGAGATTTACGACGATTATCACGTCCGAACAGTTCCTTTCTTCCGATTAGAAGTAAAGTGAAAGGAACGGTGGTAAGAGGAGTAAGACTACAGGGGAGCGGGGTGGGTGGTACGATTTACAATTAGCTATTACAACGCCGCTGTTGACTCTGGCCGATTGTTTCCTTCAACGAGCACGAGTCTCCTAATTACTTGTCTGCCGCCGTAAAGCCCTTCCTCGTTAGAGCTTCGTAGTTATGGTGGCACGAGTAAAGGAGCAGTCGAAGAAGAAAAGAGGAAGGAAAAAAAGGAAAGAAAGGAGAGAAAAAGAAGAAAAGAGTGAAGAGAGTAAAAGGGAAAAGAGAGGAAAGAGAGGGCAAAGAAAACGAAACGAAGAGGGTCCGGTGAAACGGACCGGAAGAGGCAAAGCGACGGAAGTGGGAGGAAGAAAGAAGGTACGAACGTTGAGAAGATTCAAGTGAGTGCGAGCGAGAGAGAAAAGGGGATAGCACGAGACAGTCTTACGCGTCGGTGTCAAAGTGCTTCTGGCCTTCGCCCAATGGGGTGGTTTTTGCTTTGTCGTCACTCTCGAGACGCTTGGTATTATTAAGATCGGCCCGGCTCCGGAAACATATTTAACGATGGCGCGAGGAGGAAACTTTTCAGGCTTCTCTCGCAAATAGATACATTTCGATAATATTCCTTCGTCGGGACCATCGACTCGGGAAGTAAGAAGAAGAAGAGGATGAAGAAAAGGGCAGACGTTGTTAACTTTTCTATAACGCGTTGTAACTTCGAAATAATGCGATAGTGTTGGGGTTCGTTGTACGGTGGGTGTAAGAAGTATTCGTGGATTCTTTAAAACTGGACAACTTTTAGAAATCTTGGTACATCTAAAACGCGTCCCAAGTTCGGACAATCTTTATGATCTCTTTAAAAATACATATCATACGAGATATGAAAAATGTTGCACTTCGAAAGAAAAGATAAAATAGAAAAATATTACCAAGAATATTAGATCTATGCACGGAATATTTGATCGAACAGCACGAAAAGTGAAAATGTTTCGCAAAAATCCAGTATCAATTAAATTCGTTTACCCTTCCCGTTCCGAGCGAGTGAAACGCAAATAAAATAAAATAAAAAAGTAAGAAAACAAGCAAATGCACCGGAACAAAAAATACAACAAACTCATTCGATGCTTCAGGCAATGAACTTGCTCCTCGCGAGTTTTCGATCGATCGACGACGCATTATCTTTGAAATGAATCGCATCCAACCGCTATAACAAAAAAAAACAGGATAAAAAGTGAAACTAAAAAAAAGGGAGAGAAAAAGAGTGTCGGGGATCGATGCTTCCCCGAAGGGATTCAGGCGTCAGAATTCGCGGAAGCGACGAGGGGCATCACTTTTGCAATTTTGTACGAGCTGCATTCCGGCGTTGCTCAGATATATAGTCTTGATTAAGTTCGTTCTTAGCGCGTTTAACGTAATTATATACAGCGGAGCACGTATTTGATTACTAATTCCTCGCGTTTGACGTGTAATGGGCTATAGGGTTAACGTGCACGAACCTATACACATATGCATATGTATGTGTGTATAGCTGTTACACTTGTGCATATGTATATACAAACATATCGTGTATCATATCACATACATGCATGCATAAAAAGATATAAGTATAAATTTACACACATATGGATATAAATGCATAAACGTACAAGTATTGTACGTTGTTTTAATCTATCCGAATAATTATCTCCCGAACTATTAATCGTTAAAAACTTAAATTACTAAAAATCTTTTAAATAGAACTTGGTCTCTTTCGGGAGGACGAGTTTTATAATAAGACGAGTAAAATTGAGACACCCTGTATACGCATATACATCATAGGTACGTACCTGCATGCATATATGTGTGCAAATATATTATATATATATACACGAACACGAGTCTCTGTACCGTTGCCTCCCACACATTCCTCTCTCGTACGCTTCTCCTCCATACGGAAATGTTCACCGATATTAAATATCCGCCCATCTAACTGCGCATCTCGCGGTTATATGAGAAATTGCTTAACGAACAGGCTACGTAACCGCGTAACAAGGTATACTAATTTTGCACCCCTTCGCCTACGGGGATGCGTAGAATCCTTCGAGGGACATAATGAACATTGGCATGGATCATCGGAGAGAGTAGAGATCAATTTTGACATAGACCGAATTTTGAATTCGACACGAATCGCTTTGTTACATAAATTATCGCTATTACGAAGTTTTAACAATTTTCCACGAAGTATAATAAAAAGTATTTTCCTCGTTCCATTCGATCGAGGAAACGTCCTGGATGTAACAAAACGTCGCCTCGGAAGGATCGATCGACCAACCGAGAGAATAATTTCGCGGGAATCACGATGGAACTTCGGTTCGAATCTTTTCGATTAACTCCAATCTCCCCTCCTCTCTCTCTCTCTTCCTCTCTTTCTCTCACACCCATTCTCCCTCAGCTGCTCTCTTTCTCTGTCTCGAACAAAACGACTCGGCGATCACGAGAATCGTTCGGCCGTGGAACTAACGGTGCCATCGTAGAAATTCGTAGCGTCGTTAAGAGTCCATCATCGTCCACCGTGTACGAAAGAGACGACGATTCTTGGCTCGCCGACGAGTTGGATCGTCCTTTTTACAGCATCGTAAAGGCGCATTAAACTTTAATCAAGCTCGGCCCGCGATACCCCTTACTACTTGCGAGAGCTCTCTGCTTTCACAGTATAGAAAGAGAAACAGAGAGAGAGAGAGA
>JAIFRP010000010.1:649241-659527 GCA_032403825.1 Odynerus spinipes | reverse complement strand
TGATCGACCGTACATGGAAATCGTCGTCGAAAAGGCAATAGCCTTTGGAGGGTAGAATTGATTACGTCAAGATGGGTGTAATTTCTGATTAAACAATTAATGCTCACGGTCGCGTAACGCGTCGCGATCAGTAATTCATAATTAAGCGATACGAAAATGCGAGTTGAACGGGTTACAGGTGCGCGGATCCGCGACGTTGAGTGTGAAATATGATAGCATCGTTAAGCAAGATTAATATACAGAATATTTCGAAGATACATCGCTTCACTGGCAGCCAGCGTAGATTATTCCTTGGCAAGAATAACGTGCTCGTATGAAAATGTGAACGCATAAAAGTATATATGTACACGTATGTATGCGCGCGCGCGTGGATATGGTTATAGAAATATAAATCTTCTTGGACGATGGTTCCGGCGATATTTTTTTCCACCTTCTTTCTCCTCCTTCTCTTTTCATTTCTTTTTCCTCCCTTTTACGGCTCGAATTACGCGTGCGTGACATTAAAACGTTGCCGCGCCGAATAAAAATATATATCCACATTTTTGACCAATTGTCAAGGATGAAAAAGATTTGTCACAAAGAAAAAGTAAATGGCAAACGGAAGGAAAGTAAGAACGATTTCTTCTCCCATTTCGAACAGCACGACAGACGGTATTACCAATTGGAGCACTCCCGGATGAAAGGTTTGTTCCCAATATGGGCACACACGGACACTTGTCCAGCACTCGGTTTCGAGTGTCTCGTGCGCTTTGAAATCACCACCGTCGCTTCCATTATATCCGAATCACTCTGATGCACTCGTATTGCCGGTAATAACTCGGCCGGTCTGGCAAACGGAGAAATAGCACGAGGACGCATACAGAAGGGGTAGCCTCGACGAAAAAGGGGGACGCCGTTTCAACGCCGTCTCCCATTTTTCTTTTTTCTCCTTTTTTTCTCCCTTTCTTTCTGCGCAACGAGAAATCGAGGTGAATTCGTTGGATACGGCTTCTCGCGTGTTTCTCTTTCGACCAACCCCTTTTTTGTGGTACTCTTCTTATTAATTGTCAACTCGTGTTTTCTTTTGGTCACTTTTGCATTGCAATATTGAGAACCGATTCAAGTATTTTCGTATAATCGTATTCGGAGGGATTTGATCATAGCTATACCTTTAAACGAGAGCGAAAAATGTCAGGTAGACGATGTTCCAAAAGGGAATAAAGTGTCACCGTGGTTCCCAATGATGCCAATAATCGCGAATAAAGCGTCGGACGTTCTCGAATCGATCCTCGATAGGATCGAAGCGTTACGAGAGGTGAAAGGTAAAAGGATTAGATCCTTTGGTACGATCTCGTGCCAGAAATTCCATAAAAGCTTATCGGGAAGAGGAAATGGGAGAGAGAGGGGGAGGGATAGATATATGAAAAAAGAGAGTGAGTAGCAAGAGCGGGCTTAACTCGTCCGCGATAATTGCCAAACGGATTCATCAAAGAAAGTATTTGGCTGGAGCTACGAGAGAGTACGAGAGAGAGAGAGAGAGAGACGACCGCTTGTCTTTGAAGTCGCCACCATTCGAAGGCAACGAAATGGAGTTTGTTAAATCGTACGTACACAGATTCGTTAGTAGCGTGAGTGAAAAGCGCGGCAGCGCATGGGTACGAAGAGGAAAAGGAGAAAAAGAAAGAGCCGAGTATCGGAGGAAATGAATGTGGAAGAGTTATTGGCATCTGGCTATGCGAATGGGAGATAGCTCTTGGAATGAAAAGAGAACAGCTGCGAAAGATACGAAAAAGGCTGAAAGGATAAGATGAGAGAGAGAGAGAGAGAGAGAACTGTAGCATGTGATTACATTATATTACATAGATGTTCATTATATTTTATCTGCACGTATATTTACGTCCGTATTTCTAATGATTTTTATGCACGAAATTTTATCAATGACTTAAAACACTATGTAACTAATAATAGTATATAAGTAGGTACCCCTGATAACACACAAGTACACTATACAACTATGATCACATAATAACGTATTTGATATGAATGCCATATCATCATCCACGTCATACATACAGTCACTGCCGTCCGATTACCGCACTATTAAATCGTATTACATAGCGTGGATGCTGGTCGAGAGATGGCGAGAACCATACGAGAAAGAAGCAGAGGAAGAAAAAAAAAGATCGAGTATCGGGGGAAATGAATCTAGAAGAGTTATTGGCATCAAGGAGTGGGTAGGAAGATAGTCTGGGATAAAAGAGAGAAGAGGAAGGATACGGAGAATGGTGAAAAGATGAGAAGAATTTCGAACAAGAAAGAAAGAAAGAAAAAGAGAAAGAGAAAGAGAAAGAGCGAGAGAGAGAGAGAGAGAGAGAGTGAGCAGTACGTAGTACAATTCCATTGAGGACCACGCACATCTGCCACGAGACGTATTGTACTGTACTCGGCACTCATCCGCATCATCCGATCTGCCACGATGCGACCACGGTTCTTGAGAGAAAGAGAGACGAAGGAAGGATGAGTAGAAGAAAAAGAGGCGAAAGAAGAAGAAGAAGAAGAAGAAAAAGGAGAAGAGGAAGAAGAAGGAGAAAAAGAAGAGAACGAAGAAAAGTAGAAGCTTCTTTCTATCCCCGCGTCTCAGCCTCGTGCCAAAGACCCTTATCGAGTTATGTCGTCACATCGTCCTACTACCTGCCAGCCAATAAAT
This sequence comes from Odynerus spinipes, assembly GCA_032403825.1. NCBI lineage: Eukaryota > Metazoa > Arthropoda > Insecta > Hymenoptera > Vespidae > Odynerus > Odynerus spinipes. The sequence continues at coordinate 656,841 of JAIFRP010000010.1, read as the reverse complement.
CCCAGCCAACCCTTTTTTTCTTCAAGAAGAAGAAGAAGGAGAAGGAGATGAAGATGAAGAAGGGAGAGCCCACCGTCTAGATTTTTGAAGCTCAAAGTTAATATCGGATCCGATGACAGTGCTTGTCATGCGTGCGCGAGTCGGTATTATCACGCTCGAAAAATCAAATATGAAGGGATATCATGGAAATGTACGTTAATGTTCAAGATGTCTACGCATTTTATTTCCTTAGTCGGCGAATATTATAATAAAGTATGGATTCCGCCTAAAATTGTTTTTTCTGTTTCTCTATTATACACGTAAGTACATATGCTATTTTTATTCGGGCTATTTTTATGAAAAATATTTGCGTTACAAACGTAACGTATAATTTAGGTAGATTGAATTATATTCATTTTTTATACTCAGTTTTGTTTCTCTGGTTAATTACGTCATGGTATTGTCATACGTGATTATTTTATACCAATCTTCTTTTATTTAATATGAAGAAATGTATTAAATTGTACAAAGAGTACACGAAAATCGAATAAATATTTTCCCGTTAAAATCGGTGCTCTTTACATTCGTTATTATTGCAACAATACTTTTAACTTTTATCGTTTGCTTTCTCGCTACAGCTAACATATTTTCCATTGCATTGCACCCCCCTAAAAATAAATTAATCTNNNACTCTCTCTCTCTCTCTCTCTCTGTTCTTTTTGCGCCTCGCTCCTACAAATTCGGCTTCATATTTCATGAATAGCTCCGCATTACATTACGTATTTATATCACGCCCAATGTCCGACTTGTTCTCACCGGTCCATATACACACGTACACAGCCATACATCTATGAATATACACATATGGATATATGCAAGGAATAGAAGTAGCAAAGTTACGTTCTCATACTTATGTACCTACGCTTTTACGAATAAGGGCTCGTATTAATAATTTAACAAGCGGAACAAAGCATCGTGCCTACTTGGATTTGATGCTCTCGCGAGTAGGACTATCCTCCATCCTCTTTTTTTTTCTTTTTTTCTTTATTCCTCTCCCCTCTTCGTGTCTGCTCCTTTTGGTACATAGCGAAGCCCTTTGTGTGTTGCGATACACGAATCTCTTTCATCGCGTACGAGGATCGGACGCGCGTCAACGTGGATCCTAACGGACGAGGATGAAAATGGAAGCTTACACGCGATTACCGGTCGCTTTTCCGCTAAAGCCCCTGCAGCCAGTTGGCCCACTTTCGGATAACTTTTGACGTTTCGCTCGAACGACCGATTTCGCGATGCGCGTCGCATCGCTTTCAACGGAGTTAAATCGCGCGTGTAGACTCGAAACGTTTTCCCTCAATTTTTTTTTTCGTTTCTTTGAGTAGCGATATCTTCAATTTTTTTTATTTTTTATTAACGGATGTTACGCGAATTGTTCGAAAATATTCGGAGTATTCGGTTAACGTTAGGAGTAGAGATAAGTAAATGTTATCATTTTATTCGAAGTATGCAATATAATTAAATTACAAATTATGTTCGTACACAGAAAGACAAAGTACAGTAACCTACATAGCGAAATGCAATTTCGAATCTCCGTAGTAGATTAACACTGAGAATATTTCATAAACGTTTGCCGAAACACAAAGTAGCAATGTTCTGTCACGGTTCGCTCATTGTTTAGCATAGCTAATTTGTTGTAGGGATAAATTTGCGGCTAATAGTTGGACGGATGCGCATAATTGAGTACTCAGCGGTACATCTAGCAATTGGCTCCATTATTCGATTAATGGCTTCTTCAATTATACGGCTAATTAGTAGCATGGAATTCTCTCCATCTCTCTCTCTCCCTCTCCCTCTTGATCATATACGTTTCTAGCAATACAGTTATTATGACTGATAGCTATTGTTTGTCCAGCATCTAATTACCATTATATTAATTTGTCGGTGACGCAAACACATGTACAACCTATCTGCATAGATATAACGTATATTTACCGGCGAACGAGCTAAGTATCGATTTTTCGACGAATACATACTTAAAACACACTTTGTATCGCCCGGCCACTGCGATATCCCGCATAATGGCGGGTAATAATAAACGGGGAAATTTAAAATTCAATCACGTCGCGTTCTTGCCGCCGCCCGAGCCAATTTAAATTAATCACGTCAGAATGAAAATTTCAAGAAAGTCATTTTCCTGTTTCCATTTACCGAACGACGACCATCCTCCCGGTACGAGCACGCGAAAGAGAGCGAGAGAGAAAAGCGAGAGACAAGATTGAATTGCTCGTTCGTTCTTTCTTTTTTTTTCGAAACCTCGAATTACAGTTTTTCACGGTTAATTACCGCCCCTTGAGAGTACACTTATCGGCCACATGGAAAACTTTTAGATCGAGTTCGACGTAGCGTTATTAATAGAACCCATCCTCGATTCTATTGTTATGAATTATGGCCCGAGGGCGAAGAAAAAAGAAAAAAGAAAGAGAGAGAGAGAGAGAGAGAGAGAGAGAGGTGAAAAAAGGAGAAGAGAATAAGAGGCATCCTTGTCGACGATTTTTCGATGCACCGATTGTTCGCGCATAAGTTGCACGTTATGGATTAATATAAAGGAGGGGCGTGTGCACGCTTGTGTTCACGGGATATACGCGAGAGGGTACTCGTATAGAAACCACTCCGATCGCACGCCTTTCACGTGTCTCGCATTTACATAAGGGGTTACGGCTCCATTCGCAGGGAAAATGAAATAATCTCGTTATGTAAATGGACATCTCTACCGACGGCCACGGTTCTCGCGCGCCGTTGGACGTCTTCGTCATGCCGCCGACGTCCGAATAGTTTCTTCAAACCACTCGTTCATTCCTCCCCTCTTCTCTTACTTGAGTTTCTCTGGAATGCCTAGCGTCTCGCTTTAGATTTTACAACCAATTTCAACGACTACGCATCGTACTCGCAAAAAGATAGTTTCAATTTATTTCTTCGCGTCGAGTGCTCGCGTTAAACGTAATACGTTTGTATCGGACCCTTTGATTTCTCTTTCGCGTGATTTATAGTCGGCTTCCCAATAAATGTTGAATAATGTGCTCCTAAAACTGTTGCCCGTCAATTTTTCAAAACGTTAGTAATTTTTATGATAAAAACAATCGCCAGTGACTAATCAACGCGGAACAGGACGAGCGAATCGATCGAAATCGTTTAAATTGCCCGCGCGATATCGCGGAATATGAATTGACCACGTAACGTGACACGTGTACACTCATAATGATACAAAATCAGTAAACCGTCCATCTGCTCTCGCTAAACGAAGAACGATCGCGCGATACGAGCGAGAGGCATAGTAATTTGTCAAATTCGATGCGTGCATGAAACGCGACGATTGATGCGTTGTGTTTCTTCATTATTTGTCGAACGAGAAAATGGTTTAATGGTGGTCTCGATGTTTCGGATCACAGTGAGTGATTATTAATAAACGGATGAGCGGAATGATCGAATGTAATGAAGCATCGAATTCGTCATTACGCTTGGATGATGTTTATGTGTCGCTTGGAGCATCGAAAGGGTTATCAAAACTATATCCTCTTTTGTTGCAATAAACTATTACTACGTTCTCGGAGATAAAATCGACAATCAGAATTCACAGAAATGTTTACAATTTGTTTGGCATAAAAAATAGACTGCTTAAAATCTTTAAGAATAATTTAAAGAAACTTTTCTAATCCAATTCTAAGATTTAATAGATAATTATTCAATACACTATATCGTTTTAAATTTCCTTAAACTCAATAGAAACAAATTATTCAATTTTTAAGACTATACGTTTACAACAAGTTATCTCTGCTATTCGATCTTTTCAACTTTATCACCAGTGGAAAGAGCTGACTCTAATCTTCCCATTGAAAATAATTAGATGTAACGTAGTTAACGTAGACGATCGTTTTCCAAGAAAAGCACGCCTCCCGATCTCGTAAAGGATCGTTGCACGAGAAAGAGAGAAGCGAAAAGAAGATCGTAGTAGAGTCCATTCAGTCTCTCCCGCGCTGTTCGATCCAGGCTCGCTCACAGTCGCCGCGAGCGATTCATGGTAAATTAAAGAGACGAAGAGAGCAATCAGCAATCCTCTTGCAATGGGCTACGAGAGAGGTCTCCTCGTTGAATCTCGTTTAAGGCAAGTGTGTCTAAACGAAGTCTCTACTACTCTTCCCGGTATTATTATTCCCCGCCTGCTCCTTAAGAATTCCTTTCTGACCATATTGTCCTGGATCAACGACGACGACGACAACGACGACGAGGGGGAACGACGCTTTTCTTCTTGTCTACTCTCTACCTCCATCTTTTCCTCTCTTTCTCTGCCTTGGAATACTTGGAAGACGAGGAAAAAGAAGAAGAAGAAAAAGGAAAAGAATCGAAGAGCACGAAAAGGGATAAATAGGAAGAGTAAGCAAGAGAGAGAGAGAGAGAGAGAGAGAGAGAGAGAGAGAAGAAAGAGTCGTTGGCCTTACCAAGAAGAGATGCACATAGAAATCCACCCGAGAAATCCATATGCATTGAATATCTTCTCGCGCGAGAAGCACGTCCCGCGAATTCTCCAATCGCATCGCTATATATTGTATGTACGAGATGTATGTCGCAGGGACACTTCAGAATGCGCCTGTCGCATTGGTATACAGTATGCATTTGTTAAAGTTGATACGTTTCGACCAATCTGTTAAACTTTTCGACAATTCATCGATAGCGAGAAAAACCTATTTAATACTTTAAATATTACATTCGAGGAAAAGTGTAAATTAAGTGTTTGTAAATAAATAAAACTAGAAAACCTAGACTTTCGTTTCTATCTGCATTTCTTTACACACCATTCGCAACTCAATCCACATCCCCGTTTTTCCTCATCTCAATAACTCGTGTTCATCGCAAAGACTCCTAATGACGATCATCAGCGTTCTTCCTGCTCCATTCATTATCCATCGACGGTACCATAACCCGGAAGAAAAATACGCTCGATCGCCCTCGCGCGCAGTTATTAATTTGTATCGGCGTAATTTATAACGTAGCGACGATAAACGGCCTTTGCATTCATCATCGTTCCGAAAAGTGTGCGCGTGCGTACGTACACTTGCGTTATGTGTGTATACGTATACTACACAATACGTAACGGCGATCGGTGATCGAGTCCGAGTCGGGGGGCATTAGGCCGAGAAAAGCGAGGCTAGCTCGTGCTATTGTTCACGCTCGATGGACGATATTAATAAGAGCGATAAGCAGACGCGGAAAAGCAAGTTCGAGCGGTCTGGCGCCTACGGCTCACGATAACCAGCCGGCGTGCGAGAATAATCGACCGCCATCGGCCGCCCTCGAGGATTTGTGAATTATCAACGGAGTAGCTTCTCTCTTTCTTCCATTCACTTCTCGCTTTTGCTTTCATACGGTGTATGATATATTATATGCTGGGGTAATAAAGTTGTACGAGTGGGAGCACGTCTTTCGCTCGCTTTTCTAATGCACTTTGCTGAATTTCGTAACGCGTGAAGATTTGTTGATATAAGTATAGGCGAAATATTCATTATATTCTTTTTATATATCGTTTAGTGGAATGTAATTAAATTTTTATAAACTGTTTAGAAATTCTTTAGTAATAAAAGATGCGATATAAAAATTGTCGTGAAAATGACAAAAAATTGATAATAGCTTTAAAATGAATTAAAAATTTTTATTCGTGAAGAAACTAACAGTATTTCACCTTTTCGACGTTCACTTCGTTACTATACTCACGATCTTCGTGAATACCGTTATCACGCATCGTTGAAAATATCGGAAATATTTCAGACTCCGCAAATGATCCTTTAACTCACTGAGCGTGTAAAAAGCGAAGAATTTTTCTAAAAAAATAATAGAAGAGTGGTAATTTACGCATTGCCCGTACCTACGCGCGTTATTCCCGTAGGTTATCTTCCATTAGCGAAATCTCGCTGCGCCAGGCCTTAATTATCATTAACGACAACGAAATCGATACTGTGTACACGTATACCAGCTCAGCTTTCATGGAAAGCGTTGATAAGCTCGTGCTCATATAGAATTATATAGATAGAAGAGTGAAAGATTGAATGCGAGAGAGAGAGAGAGAGAGAGGTTTGCTCGGTCATTCACAAAACTTTCCGTCTTTCTTCCACGCAGAGACTGATACGCGCGCGTAAATGTGCATGTAAATTCCTTCGAGTAACTCTGAAGATTCTCTTCGCGGAAACGAGAAAGCGCGCTTGTAACAGAAATTGCTTTGCCGTGTTCCTCTCGCGCGGTTCTATGATCTACGCCATCTTCTTCTTTTACTCTCTCTTCCTCTCTTCAATTTCTTGCTTTGGTGAGCCTTCAACAACCTCCGTCTGCGTCCTTTTAACATTTTCTTTCGGTTCAACCTTTATGATATGATAGCACTAACGGGATTATAAAAAAGACAAATTTAAAGAGACTTTGATTGATGTTAGAAGTAGTTCTTTTATGAAAAAATCAAATTTGTTGTATTTTTAAGCAGTTTTGAAAAGAAAATTGTTGAAAAAAGTAAGATCACTGATTACGATCATGGATCAATTTTTTTTTTTACAGAAAATCACATCGTTTATAAAATAGTAGATACACCGAAGCGATAACAACGCAATACTACATCGTGATATGTATTTTCTAATTTCAGTCATACGCCTAGAGTTGGTCCCCTAATCGAGGTTAAACCGCCACTTGACTGATCACTCGCAAAAAGTAAAAGTAAACGTAGAGGCGTCATAAAAGAATACTGACACTATTCGTATAAATTTGCGACTCTTGATTTCAAAGGAAATCCTACCCGACTTAAAAAATTTTATTACATTCGTCTAATCCGTCGTCGTCTGAACCCCGCACAAAATCCTACGCGGACGTTAAACTCAAGACGAGTGGTCGTATCGAAATGCATGTTTACGCCCCCGCCCGTTCCCTCCTTTCGAATATCGAGAAACCTGTCCATTCTTTCATGATTTAAAAGATGACGATGACTAAAATGAAAAGGAATTCAGGTATTCCGTCTCTTCCGGGTAGTCCGTAAAACACAGACACGAACACACACACACACACGCACGCACACACAAACGTGGGCAAGTATCGCCCTCGGAATCATTCCCGCCGAAGTTAAACGTCAAGAATTATGGCGGTAATCTCGGAATTCGAAATCGCTTTTGGCACGCCTCTGCGATCCGAGTAACGTCTCTCCTTCGAAGTACTTTGAAATTCCCTCCCTCTCTCTATTTCTCTCTCTCTCTCTCTCTCTCTCTCTCTGTCTCTCTAGTTTGCTCTTATTGTTAAAGAGCTTGGTTTACCGCGACTCTTTACGCTCTCTCTCTTTCCCCCTTCCCTTTCTCTCCTTCGTTACCATCCATCATGTTCTTCGCCTCTTTCGTACATTAATTACGACCGTTTCACAAAAGACACCGACCGGAAGTTTTTGCAAAGCTATCAAATGCAGAACAGGTTAATTAAATTCCCGGCTCGCGATTTCGCAAAAGGATTTCGCAAGGCGTGCTTACAATGGTAGGAAGGGCTCGAATGGTGTGCATTGCAGAAAACGAGAGAGCGAGAGAGAGAGAGAGAGAGAGAGAGAGAGAGAGAG
>JAIFRP010000010.1:622161-632682 GCA_032403825.1 Odynerus spinipes | reverse complement strand
TATATATATATATATTTTTTTTTACAAAGACCACCATATTTCGAAATCGTTCGATTTTTATACAACTTCGTATAATTTTCGTGTAAACGGTAAAAAGCCGACGATACCGGACGATGACTAGGTCGTAAAAAGATAAACGCGATAAGGCTTGACCGTTTAACCACCGTTTCGCCTGGACCAATCAGCATTATCGATCGGTTCGTTTGTCCAACACGACACGCCGTTTTCCATTCCATCATAAATCTCTACTCTCTCGCGACTATTCCCGGTGTGCCCTTAGGTGCGACTTAGGTCCCGAAGATAGGATATTTTGTTAAGCCATTAATAATCACCGTCTCGCGTCTCTCGGTAACAGGCTTTCTCAATTAATCTACGTTACGAGTGTACCGAATGGAAAGACGCTGAGTGCGAGGCAAGGCGGAAGTAGGGAGAAAGAGAAAGAACGAGGGTGATGGCGAGCGGGGTAGCGTGGGTGGAGGGAAAGGTGGGAGAATGTAAAAGCTTGAAAATTAATATTAACGCACCGGTCGGAGGAACTCGCGCGTATACGGGAGCGGTAAATCGATATTTTATGTTGTCGGTATCAATGGATATAATGAAAGCGTCGGATAATAACCCGATTCCGATACGGATACTTCGCGCATTGTTTCGCACATTGCCCGAGCCGTTCATCATATTTCTCATAACCGTTAGGTTCGATGATACTTCGCTTCTCTGAATAAATTCGTTCTTAAAGCCGTGCCACGATTCTTTACCTTAATTGTCAAGTCGAATTTTCATCGTTCAATTGTAATTGTAAATGATGAATAAATAGTTATTGTAGAATCTTATAACCGTGTTTTATTTTAATGTAAAGAAACCACCTTACTCCTTCTCCCTTTGTCGATTGATCTATCTACCTATTTCTCTGCATAATTAACTATTACCGCAAATGTCGGTAATACATTTCATTTGGGAGCGAACCTTATACGCTAGCTAATATAAACTACCAGTCCGCAGTTATGATCATCGTGCACCGGACGGAGCCCAATATTTCCATATTAACACGCATCACTGTCCGTTATCGACCAAAATTAGACGAATAATTCGTTCATCGAAGCGGATCCGTACATATACATATATCCCGGTACATAGATATATCGTGGTAAGAGAGAGAGAAAGGGAGAGAGAGAGTGAGAGAGATAGGGAACGAGAGATAACGACGATCATTGGAATTTCATAAAGGACGATCGAGTTCCGACCGTTCCTGCTAATTACGAGATCGAACCAGAACACAAAATTCTAATTATTTAATTTAATTTTATCTCAAGACTACCACCAACGGTACCCTGCACACCGCACCATTTTCCCTATCATCGCCACCCCTTCTTTAGTCGATTTAATTAATTTCTCGCGCATCGCCGCGTAATTAGTAATCAATAACGCGAGGATTATTAACCGTTATTATCAACATTATCGACCGCAACGATCCATTACACCCACACAACGCGATCTCGTTGATGTAGAGATAATTTGTAAAAGAGTTGGTAACCGATAGAAATAGGTATTATATTTTCATCTTTCGAAGAATTTACAAATGATATGTAAACGTCTCTTTATGGTACGCCAATTGCCATGAAATTCTAATTGTGTTTTTGCGTTGATTTGCGTGGTGTACGCTGGGTTGTAGGACATCGGAAGAGTCAGCGTAGGCGTACGAAGAAAGCGCGGGAAAGAAAAAACGAATGAAGGAGTGATGACGAATGAAGGAATGAATAACTGCACCAGGTAGGTGGTCTACCTGGTGCAGTTATTTAGTAATATAAATATATATACAATATTTAATTTGCCTTTTTGGAATGATGAAATTAGAAATAGTAGTAATAATTATAATAAAATATAAATCATTAATAGTGCTTCATACGTGACAAGACATATCAGTGACCTTGATGAAGCTCAAGAAGGGTAGCGGGGGTGGCGAACAAAGCTCGAGTACAATGGCCGCCATGAAATCTCTTTCGCGCGCTTTCCTGCTCTCCTTCACTCTAATTCCAGCTGGCTGTACAGTGACCGCCTTGGTATAAGTAATAACGTCGCGATATAAACGCAAAATAGCTCGCGGCGTATAGGGAATGAAAGAGAGAGATAGAGAGATAGCGAGATAGAGAATGAGAGAGAGAGAGAGAGAGAGAGAGAGAGAGAGAGAAGGGAAACGAGAGTAGTCGCGCGCGTCGAGGGTTGACCTGGCACAGTTGGATCGATCCAACTCTCTCTCTACGCGGAACCTAACCTCCTCTTTCTCTCTTCGTACCCTGCGCGCCTGCTTGCGTTGATGCCAGCCGCAAGGTATCCTCTCTACTCTCTCTCTCTCTCTCTCTCTCTCCTTCTCTTTACATTTCTACCCGATCTTCCTATCACCCTTGTACTCGTCCTCGTACACCAAGCCAGTTTCTATCCTCTTCCAGATATTCCGGCCAAAACATTCCAATTACCTCAGCCACGTGCCCCAGAAAGGGTATATAAAAGGCCACCGATTCTCTCCTCTATGCGCCAGCCGAACAGGCTTCTGGGTCAAAGGTGACCATCTCTCATGGATGACGCGAAGCTACCTGCCCATCTGCTAAAAGTTCGCGTTGCCAATAGGATCTATATAGATAACGGAAGGATCTTTTGCCGATGGATCTATCTTCAAAACGAGCCTTTTTTAGCAAAGGCAAACTCTCTTGATCGTGCTTTCGGTAGGTACCACAAAATTTCAATGCGTGGTAGCACGGAGATCGTGACCCGGGATAAAAGTGCACCTTGCTTAGCTAGGGGAAAGTAATAGAAAAAATGCAGTAGCACCGTGCCGAGGTCACGGTGACTGATATAACTCTGGTGAAATTAGAGGAAGGTCGAATTTAACCGCATCCCGCTAAGATACATATTGGATAGTAAGCACTTTTGATATAGGTATGTATATACTCGAGCGTGTTCCAGTTTCGATGTATGTATTATATTTTTCCACGGTGTAACTACGAATTAAGTTAATTATAGCAGATACGGAATATCTTCTTCCTTCGTCGAGATTCTTTAATACCAACCTACGTATTAAATCTTGGTATCAAAACTGTTTATTAGCTTTGGAATTGCTCAATGCTCCTATCCATATGTTTTTACGATCTCTACTTAAACACTCATCGATCCTGCAGCCTCTAATGACAGAAAGAGCATGATTGGGTTAGTTCTCTTACGGTTAGTTTGGATTTTCGTTTATTTATGAATCGGAGACCGTTCACCATTCTCGGATTCAACGCGGTTGTTATCGACGTACCGCTTCTAAATGACTATCCGGTAGTTACCTCAACGACGAAGGGGTTTAGACTCGTATTACGAGTCCGCAGCGTGATTATTGTATCTGCTAGGGTTATAGCGACCGCGTAATATCGCTCGATGTGGTACCGTTACTCGTTGCTCCCTGGTATATTCGATCCATCCTCGATAATACGGAGTCTAGAGTCTACTCGTTCTAACCCATCCCAATACTTTTATACTACTTCTCTTTTGATCGGCGACATAGTTCTTACTCCGGAAAGTGTACCCTTGGGTTATGAATAATTGAAGAAAGGGATTATGAAACTCTGCTTGGAAGATTGTTTTAAGTAGATCAAGGTTAACGTCGGCATTGCGAAGTTATTTTTTAATCTTGTTTTTTAAGAGTTAGGATTTCCTTTGGATTAATCGTACACGTTTCGTTATATTAGCGCTATCTTATCTCACTTAGATCATGCTGCTCTTTCAAAAACGCTTTACCGATAATTAAGAACTACTCTTGTAATACTATATTCCACCTTATTACGTAAGTTTATAATTCGCTACGTGGTTTGCGGTACTCGTTGAATTTTTAAATTTTGCAAATTTTCCCTCATTACGCTTCTTACTTTTGACTAATTAAAATCCACCTACATAAATAAAAGTGTAATTTAATCAAAGCTCTATATCGAAATATTTCAACAGATATATCGTTACGAGCAGAGTTATATTTTTCTATCCAGACCGCGTCGTAGAACATCCTGTGGAAATCCGCAAACGAGTGGAAATGGTTTCTCGGACGATGCTGGGATGCCGCGTAGGCGACGAAGTCTCGTTTGGACTTTACTAGGTGATATTTCGAACGGTTTTCCCATGGGGATCAGGATGACAGGGACGTAACAGGCAGGAACGATCTATCGGTAGCTGCGAAGAAGGGACACCTCGATACGTCCTTAAAGCCTTGTATCCTAGCTTCGGCACGAGCTGTACACCAGATCGACGTGGATGCCGCTCAACGGCATGTCCTCTTTCTCCGATACTGTAACGAGAAAAGAGAGAGAGAGAGAGAGAGAGAGAGAAATATGGAGAGACGCAAAGAGAGAGGAAGAGAAAGACAGAGTAAGTGGGAGGGGGTCGAAGACAACAAGAGGGTTGGAACATAACGTTAGAGCCACCCCTAACCTTGAGTTCTCCTCGTCCCGCTGGCGTAAGCGCTGTTTATGGAGACCACGGGCGGCATCTCCCGTTGAGCTTAGTGTTACTACTGAGCCAGAAGCAGGCTTGGCCTCAGTTACGAGCGAGAGGGATTTTCTGCCGGATGAGAATGCCATCCTACTCTGACAGCCTCGTATCCCTCTCTCCTTCTCTCTCTTTTTCTCGTTTCCCTGTCTCTCACTCGCGCTAGGCTGCGGTTCCCTTTTATCAGAGATCTCTCTCTGGCTGTAATGTATAAAAATAAGACTGTTCAAGGTGTATGCGTTCCATAGAACGGAAGCACCTCGCGATGGATCGCGAGACTCGGTGTTTCCGTCGCTTCAGGCACCTCCGACCCGTCTGGTATTCGAATCCGTCGCGCGTTCATGCGCTAGACGACGTTCCTAGCTATTATCTCCTGCCTCCTTGATTTTGCGTATCCTATTTACGATTTCCACGCGTGCCTGCGTTCCCCAAGAACGCGTTCTCCGGAATGCGGTAAGCGACTGCTAAACTAAAATCCTTCTCTCAACATGGTGAACGAGTCAAATCTGGTGGTGACGGTGATGATCATGATGATGATAACGTAATCAAAGATTAGACGATTGTAAAATAATAAATAGGTATTCAGATTTGCATCTCTATTTTTCTCGATAATTCATTCGACGTATGAAAGTCTCGGATTAATTTTAACCGACCTATTTTCGTAAATCAAGACTACAAAAGTTTACACAGGCGACGACAACGACGAGTCGACTCGTTCGTTTTGTGGGCAAATTCGGAAGCATCTGCATCTACGCTTTAGTGGCTTTAAAGTATTTATCTGTACCGAGAGACAGGATCTTTTCTGGGTCGAACAAACAGTTGGATCGCAGTACATGCTTGCATTCAAGATAGATCCCGAACACTAAAATAAACATCTCTTATCTTTGCTTTCTTCTCCCATAAAAATTCGAGAGATTTAAATGTAAAATAATAAATTAAATGACCCGGACAACCCAATTATCAACGGATCAGACAACAACCCTCTAGTACTATCTAAAAATATGATATTTATGAAGCTTGTATACCTGATAATCCTATACCCGTTATACTCGTTGAACATTTACTCCACTTCCGCCAGCCTGCCAAATTTTCGAACTATCCTGAATCACTCTGGCGCATAAAATGAACGATATTAGTGTATATCGAGTTTATACGGTGTAGCAGGCAGGGCTTACGAAAGCAGCCTGGATCCTACAGGAGAGAAGAAAGGGACGAGGCTGGACTCAGGTGTTCCACGGGCATAACGTGCCATGGCGGGGCAAAGTGGTGTGGTCGATATGACTGAAACGACTACCCTTACCCCCTTGCACGTCCTACCAACCCCATCTACCACCACCATCACCACTACCATGACTACATCGTTGCAGTGGCACACACGTTCGACCTACCACCACTCGTTTTCTACCTGCATGAACAAACCCTCTCTTTTCCCGGGGGGTATTCTCCAGCGAACGCACACTCCCCCTCCTCTTTACTTCGCTACCTCGACGACCCCAGCCATACTCTCTCCCAGCGAGTCCCGTGCGATAGTAGTGGCATTCATGGAATTTTGCTTTTATAATATTTAATCACGTTGAATATTGGAGTCCGCTCACTGCGCGCCACGCTGTAAATTATTCGACAACGCAGAGATTCTCAAATCGAGGATACCATCCCCTTTTTTGTGTCACGATTCGAAGTTTTGGAATTTATTTTAGATGATGTTTTTTTATCATTTACACCGACGGCTCTGCAACTTTGATATTTCTTGCGAATTCGTACGGTACACGCTACTTTTCGTTCTATCGAACGATCGCGGGATCTTTCGGTTACTCTTGGCATCTTTGACCGAGAGCTCCTTCACCCGTGACTCCGAGTATTTCCATACGAAAGATTCTTCTTCTCTTGGCGCTTATAAAACGCTACATATTTTTCTAGCCGTCTGTTACGTTCTCATGCCGGCGCTACCACGAGTTTGTCTTCCCCGTCGTAATGGAGAAGATATTTTCTGAAAAATTATGCAAAAAGAAGAACTCCTGGAATGGCGGAGGGGAGGGGGAGCCGGAAAAATGTTGAATTCTCTTAGCGAAAGTATCGTGTCCTTTCGTTTGTCCGGAAATTCGAGTGAATTCGTACGAGCGTAGAAATTTTACATGACCGACGCGGAGCCAATTGATTAGAAAGTCAATCGTTCGGAGCCGTTAATTTGTACGTCCGGTGTTATACATGCGGATTTCATTTTTCGTAAAAACAGCGAACGCTGGAAATGCGCCGAGGACTTGTTAGAAGCTCCTCTTTTTTTGAAAGTTGAGGAACATGGTACTGAGGGAAATCGAGGAGAGGGATGGATACCGGGTGCAATTCTGCACTAATTAAAAGAAATTTTTGTTACGGCACCCAAGGGATTCGCGTGTTCACTAAATACCTGTTCGACGAACGATGACGAATGCATTTAGCTTGATGAATTGGTATTTCCGAAATAGCAATGACATACGTGCCTTACGTAACCTTAATAATCCTAATTTATATGATCGCAAAATCTTTTACGACTCCGTTTCGTTTATTAAAATCTGTAATATTTTCCCTTCTGATTCGTTAAACAGTCGAACGTGTAGCGAGGAAAATTGCGTTCGGCAAAGCATCTCGTTTATAATCCGAAATCACAACTTTCAACGACGTCGAAATTAATTGAATAATTTCAAATAATTCGATCTAATCTGCGGCTTGGCTGACGGTTAACTTTCGTGACGCGCGACCGTCTACAAAGACGTTAATTAAGTGATTCAATTACAGCATCCGAGGAAATTAAGATTCGTCGTGGAAAACCAAACTTCAAAATAAGGCAACGCGAGGGGGCGCGAGCGCCCGGTACATAGACTGAATTTTAATCGTTGAGAAATATTTCGAACTTCTTCCACGGATTATTTCTTTATCCTCTTTAGTAGGTAATATTTGAAAATCTAATAAATTAAAAGCGCAGATTGTACTAGGCTCTCGCGATATAAGGCTAGGCTCGGGCCAGTAAGAAAAACAAGATCTAGACCACCCCACGATGTAGAATATTAAATTTGATTCGCGCCGCCGATAAAAGAGCTTATTAGATGCACGTGCATGATTCCTTCCGAAAGAGCGACTCTTCTAAAAGGGGAGAAACAGCTCCTGTGCGTCTTCGTGTTAATGTGAATGTGTATGCGTCGTGTGCCTCCTGGCGGATATTATACTAACGCATGAGTTATGATCCAGCGGTACGCGCGCCAACTAATAATTAGTTTTGGCAGATGGAAAGTCGCAGAAAAGAAATGGATGAGCGATGAACGTGCAGGAGTAACGGGGTGAGGATCGCGTTATATAAACGCAAAAGAGAATCAGAGCAAACGTTCTTCGACCAGCAGCGACATAATGATCCTGCTACAAGGCGAAGCGGATGACAATGTATGCGGCTGTATTTATAACCAATCCATCAATTTTCCGCAGCGCGACACCGAGTCTCGAAACTCTAGGTAGTCTCGTGGGAAAAGTACCCTAAGTGGATTTTAATGTCCACGGAAGCGTTTCTCTCGCTTTCGTTTGCCTTTCGCGTTTATTTACGATACTTAAGATGACGGATGAAAAACGAAAGCAGACGGGACAAACGTGTCGCGATTACGCGAAGCCTAAAAGAGTGAGATATCGATCCTGTCTAAAAATACATACATACACGTCTATCTAGCGAAGTAAAAGGCAGACAGTTATCTATCCGTTTACTTTTCATTCGCCGTCTTACTTTTGTTACGATTCGTTTCTTCAGGCGGAGAGATCTTACGTAGAACGTCGAATCGAATCTTCCGATTCATCGGAAGTTCCGTCTCTTTTAATATCTCTTTAGATTCAAAAGGCGAATACCGTTCCGTTCGACGGGATATTATTTTAATAACGACGGCCGGATATACTCGCGAACGACCTACTTCTAGTGACCCCGATCGTTCTCTCCCTCTCGCTCTTTCCTGTGGTAAAGGAAGAGAGGAAAGCTGGACATAAAGATAAAAGCTTGTCCCACTTGTCCGGGGACATAAAAAGAACGGAAGGACAGGAAATATACGCCAGCGGGCAAATTGTGGAAAAGGGGTGTGGGTCGAAGGTTCTGGACAACGTCCATTTTTATGTGCCACGCGATGTTGACTCGCCTTGTTCTTCGCTACAAGCCGCTCGACTTTAATATGCACCCCACACCCCTTAGAAATTGAATTCACCCTCCACGACTTCTTCATCCCCTTTTCCCTTAGCTCCGCTTTCTCTCGCTCTCTCTCTCTGTGTGTCTCTTTCTTTCTACTTGTCATTTTCTCGCGAAAGCGGCTTCCGAACGCAGGTGCAGCGAGATCCGTAATATGGATTTAAGGACGGTGCTTGATATTGACGGATATGGGAACCCCTGCGGTGGAAAATACTCTCCACGCGGTACGAGACCACCGAAAATGCTTATTGTTGGGACGAAACGTTGCAGTCCTTCTCTGCTGACTCATTGCAGTTGTGGTAAGTCTGATTTCTGGAGTATTACCCAACACGATCTTCGAGGGTCGGGGATTTCACGCGGTTCTGGCCAATTTTGCATGCTCGACCAAACGACCATTTAGGTTTAGATAGAAGTTCTCAGAAGTTTTACGAAGAAACTTGATGCATTGAATTTTTAAGACGTTGTGAAATAACGTTCAATTAATTAGCTAACGCAATTCTGTTTCAGGATGATCCTACTGATATTAAATATCTTCTCGAGACATAACCTGGAGCTAATTTTTGGAGACGAATGCAGGTACGATCGATAAACTGCATCAGAATATAAAATCATCATGAAATATTCAATGGGATATTGCGAAAATAAAGTCAGAACGGAAAATAGTTTACGGTAAAGTTATGATTGCATTCTCGGGTGAGAGAATGAAACTTGGCTCTGATCCTCCGCAATTTTTCTTGTTCAAAGAGGATTACGGATGCAACTTCCAGTGACAACTGGATATAATTTGATCATCGCATATAATATATAATAACGATGACTTACTGGCTAACCGCTCTTACAAAAGTTCTCAACGGTCCTAGTTGTAAACCTGTCCGCTAAAATGTTCGCTTGGCAAACGATCCTAGGAGAAACGAAAAGGGTTTTGGATTTGCTACGTAGAAACCTAGCGGCTTCGGAGAGACAAGTTTCTCATTTCATACGCACGTTTCTCTCAATGTTTCCGATATACCATTCGTACATGTCGATGAGTCGTCTAATCCAAAAGGGTAAACTTCATTCCCCATCGCCATCTGCCATATTCGAGTCTGATATCCCAAGCTCTTCTTGGTTACCACACCCTTCTGAAACTAAAGTCCAAGTACTATTGGTCAGAACATCCGAGTACGCCTCTAAGAACTAAACTCGTCGGCTTTCTTAGTACTTGGATAGCAAATCCGTATGATCCGCTGAAAATGAGAGTTGTAGCTAGCTAGTCGTAGTCTTGCCCTGTGCACTTGGCTAAACCAACCTGCAACGTCGATAAATTTACGTTTTAAATGGATACTATTCGTTGATGAGAGCCCACGTATAAAGATGTAGTAGACGAAGAGTATTGTTAAGATGGTTCATGTACTTGGCTTGTCCCACGAGTTAACCAGCAGCAGCAGGTGCATAAGGAGAGAAAATCGGATAGTATTAACGGATATCGGGCGCTAGCTATGAGTACAGCCGAAGAGTATTAATACCAAATTGCGGCACGGTGCTATCCTCTTCATATTAAATGGAGCATTGTGGGCGTTTGGAGAAATCGATCGTCCGCGAAGTGGCAATCGCGCGGGGAGCGAGATTCGATCACGTGATTTCCCGTGGGTGCCGTCACCGACAAATGACCCAGCTGCTGCTGCTGCTACTGCTACTACTGCTAGTGCTAGTGCTGCTTCTGTTACTTCTGAACACTTCTACTTCTTTTAGACCGCGATGTGCTTGCTTGGACACTTTCGAAATGCACAAAAAGATGATATGAAAAATCCAGATCAACGGATATACCCTAGAACTCGCTTACT
>JAIFRP010000010.1:611421-621593 GCA_032403825.1 Odynerus spinipes | reverse complement strand
ACACGTACTCTGTGCCCACCCTCTTCTCTCTCTCTCTCTCTCTCTCTCTCTCCCGCTCTTTTTTCCTTCTTCGAGCGCGGCAACGCGGAAAGATATTGCATAATGCCGGTGTATCGACAGGGGCCCGGACTTTTACCGAGATTTATTTTTCAATGCACTGCGGAACGATTCTCTGCGGGGGAATATATACGAATACAGATATAACTCGAAATACCTCGGCTAGGTCGAGGCTGCTGGTACTGCCGGTGCTACTACCCGCTATTGGTGAGTGGGAGTAGGATGGAGAGAAGGAACAGGAAGAGGATGGGCTTCGGAGAGATAGAGAAAGAGAGAGAGAGAGAGAAAAAGAGAGAGAGAGAGAGAGAAAAAGAGAGAGAGAGAGAGAGAGGTGGAAGCTCTCGCACAAGAACAAATTTCGATTTCGCGCTCGCGCTCCGTAGCTATTACATTTGCTTGGATATTGCTCGACGCCGTAACGCAGCCACCTACGCGATCTCGAGGTGGGAGAAAACGCGGCGGGACTCGAAGGAAAGACACTACCTCGTTCGAACATCTTTCATCCGTGGAGAATGCACCATCTTATATGTATATGTGTATCTGCTCTCTCTCTCTTTCTCTTACTGGAAAGCTCATTGCGTAACAGAGACTCAGCTGTTCTACTGCAGTCAATCTCGTTCGGGGATTCGGAGCTTTCTTGCGGCTCGATACTACTCCTCTTCTTCTGTTCTTCTTACTAACTTCGAGGAATTCAATATTTATTCTTGTGAGTATTAACCTTGGATTTACGCAGAAATGATGGATCAAACGATAGGAGTATCGCAAAAGTGGGCAATTTTTAAAGCTTTTTTTTCGTAAATTTAATTAAACGTAGTGATTTTTCGAACCTTCAGTAAAATTGTGCTTCTCTCGAGATTTTTAAAATAAGAGGATCGAATGTCAGTCCATGCGAATGGTACGGACGTACGTTAAAAAAGGAATATTAAATGAAAAAAAATTATACATCTATAGAAAACTTTGGAATTGTATAATTTCTACGTCTCTTTTCGTACCTGCAGTAGTTTTGTTCCGCTTAGACGAAAGTGGATATAAAAATGTATATCGCGCAGTCCCGGCGCGCGCCGACTTTACTTTAAATATACTTCTTTGATCCGGTACACCGTGCTCGGAGGTAGGAGGAAGCATCAAAGGGTGAATTCAAACGGAGAAGTGGAACGAGCGAGAATATTAGTTTGATAAAAACGAATACATTTTCCTGCTGGATGAGCTACGGCTATGCTTACCGATTGGTTTTTTTGTGCAGTTCAATCTTTTAAATCGTTTCGAAATAATTCTGCGACTGCTCTGTATTTTCGTCTCTATGCTATTGTATTATATTTACAGCACGTTGTATAGTTAAATTATAATAATTATTGTATCAAATATATTTTAACACATACATAATATGTACATGTTATATAAATAAAATTACAATACGACACATTATAAAAGGCAGTGTTTTAAATTAAAATTTCCCCCAAACGATCCTTATACTCCTAAGACAACAGTTACGAGGAAACCCTTTACGAATTTAAAATAAAAATGACATCGCAACGCGCGCATACGTACAGACATATGTAAAACATACGTACGTGGGCGATCGTGCTTTCCTCGGCCGTTCGAATTCGATTTTCGATGAGAAACGTAGGACGTAGATTGAATGCCTATCACAGATATCGTGGTACCGATAGATATACACATATATATGGCGGTACCAGTAGCAGCTGGATTGATAAAAAGCGTATATACATATGAAAAAATATACTCGCCCTTTCTCAAAAGCAATTCGCGGAGGGATCAGATGCAGACTGCGCGATTAAATCTGCCAACTGTCTGGGAAACGTTAACGACAAGCTCACCTCTCTCCTCTTCTCTCTTTTTAACCAACCTTTAAATACACATATAAAACGCGTCTCGCGTTTTGGGAAGTGACTCGTCGAACGGCAAAAAAAAATGGGAAGGAGAAAAAGCGATGACAAGCACGACGGATTCTCGTTCTCTCTTCTCTCTCTCTCGGCTGCCAAAATACACGACTCCTTCCTCCAGTTGGACCGCATCGCGTCTACAAAAAACGCTCTTTCGTATACTCTTCTCTTCTCGTCGTCCTCGTCGCCTCGGAAGAGTGTTTACACAACGTTGCGGCTCCGATACAACGCGAGATCCGCCGGCGATTCGTTTTGACAGACCGCAGGAGTCCATTGTGACGTGACGTATCCTAAAGAACAGTTTTTTACGGTCATACGATATTCTTCCTAAAATTACAATTTTCGCTTCTTCCTTCGTTTCGTTTTACGTCGTCGAAATGTAATATAATCTACCGTATTTTTCTACGTTTTTAATATTATTTTAATTACTAAAAATAATTTCCGGAAACGAAATTTATAATAGCGAACAAATTCGCAAGCAAGTAATCTTACCGTGAATATTTTAACCGGACTACCGTTCCGATTTCTCTCGGCAAAATTCACAGTTAAACAAATCGTTCGTTTTCTCTCCGTTCGCATCCGTCCGATCCAGAACGCAGAGTCGCGTTGCATGCCGTTGTCTTCGAAAATCGAGGGACCATCGAAAGCGTCAACCGCACGCTTTTAATCTCCAAAAACAGAGTCACCTATGGGAGCCTCGTCCTTCCCACGCTCTATCTCTATCTCTCTTCCTCCTCCCCCCTCTCTCTCTGCAGGAAATTTATATAAAATTATTTTGAACCGGCCTGTACCGAAAGATAGCATTTTCGTCGAACGGGAGCACGCACCGTACGTGCGCTATATTTATACGATGAACGAACGAACGTATGTATCAACGGAATAATACGTAATTGACCGCCGGACACGAAGAGTAGCCGTTGTTGAAATTTTAACGATCGATGCCCAGGCATCGAGGCTCGTGCTGCGAATAGCCAAACACACGTCACGCGTACATCATCGTCAACTCCGTGGTAAGAGGTTGAGATCGAAAGGTCAACGGAATTCGCCTTCTACTCCCGCGAGATCGCGATCGCGTCCAAGTGCCAGCTGCAACTGCTCGCGAAAGAGCGAAAGGGAAAGAGAGACGAATTTAATCCGAGGTCGTACGTTGACTTCGCGATCGTACACGGGTAACGTTATCGATCGTGGATGTCCTCGGGTAGTTGAGATGTCCTTTCACGATCCGATCGTAACTAACTTTGACGAATTCATTTTCCGACTGTGAAAGATTAGAAAAAAGATTTGACTAGAGAGATGGATTTATTTTATATCGCGTTCGTGAACGGAAACTAGATTTCCATTCATATTTATCGTTTACGTTTATCGCATATATTTATTTCTATTGTCTGTCATTTTTTAAAAATATTTTTACAAATGCAAATGTTTTACGATTAAAGGTTACGCTCTATGCAAAAACATGCGTGTATAGAATACATACGTGTACGTGATTCCAGGTACGTATACTTAGCTGGTATCTAGGGATTTTAATTAAACGATGAGTAAAAAGCTGCACTTTGTACATATTTTTTTGAAACTATATCGGATTTTTTGGGAAGCTGCGGATATCGGAGAAGCGTGTAGAGCTTCGGTAACGAGCGAACGATGGTACCCAAAAGCGGGAGAAAGATAAAAGAGAAATACTTTTTTCGTTCGTATTTAATATATACAATAGTATATTGTTTTATCTCGATCGTACATCGTAAGCGGACTACTTTGCAGTTGTGTTTCCATCCACGCCGAAAGGCAAACGAGAGAACACGCGACTCCGGTGAAATATTTCTTCCGTTTTTTCTTTCCGTCGAATCCCGCCCCCACTCCTCACTCTTTTACTCTCCCGTGCCCTCGTTTGTATTTTTTTGTAAATTCAACGAATAATTCAATGGAGTAACAAGATTAGCCGACGGCACGCACGACCGAACCACTCGACTCCGAGTCTTGAGTTACGGCGTTCATTAAAGAAACACGGGTATCGATTAAAATATTCTGTGTCATATATTTTCTGTCGCAAACAAGAAAGGAGCAGTCGGGCCATTCGTGGGGTACGCGGCCTTGGCGATGCCTAAATCCGTAATTGTGATACAACGCACGCGTCACTGTAATGAATACTTAATTAACGTTACACGTATAATTCCAGGTCCAGGTTTAACAAAAATAAATTGGGATTTTTTACAGAATGCAAAATGAAGTTTGCGACGTTGATTGATGCAATGGAATAAATTCAAAGTTAGCTTTAAAAAAATGATCAAATAATTCGTTCCCTCTTTATAAACGTTTTAATATCTTTACAAAGTTGGCAAAACGAACGAACAAACGAAGGGGAGAAGAGGCTCGAAAGCCGAGACCGTGTCGTAAAGTTTGGGACCGGTTCGATTCGAAGCCCCTCGAAACAGTCGTTTATCGAGGTAAACAGGAAAAGTCCATTAATAATTGCGAACCTCGGACGTTTCTTGAATTTAGATGCACTTCTTTCGATTTACCATCTCCACCGGTTGATCTTCCCTTATACCGGGTGGCTACTCGGCTGTATCGCTTGGAATAATAATTTCTTCCCACGGATTTAAGTAATAACATGAGATTAATATTAACTAACTCTATGACGTTAAGTCGCGAACATAAATTACCCAAGAAAGTTACTATATTTTATAACGTTTTAAAAGTAAACGCGATAATCGAATAACTACAATAAACTAAGAAAAGAATAAACGAAATCCGTGAAATCGATTGTAAATTCTCGTTCTGGTATTAGAAAAGCTTCTAAGAGCGTGGGTGAGGCGTTATCGTTTCTATAAACCGGATTGGTGTTCGCGCAACGACTGGTGCGTTTGAGTTTCTCGGATCGGATTTATGAGTTACAAGTTGCGGGGAGAAGTCCTACCTGGAGATGTACCGCCCCAGGTAGCGAGGAGCTCGAATCGAGTTCGTGGAGAAAGGAAAAGGGATAGAAAGGCATCGGATGTATCGACTTGTATTGCTCGATGGCTTCATAAATCTGTCGAAATAGAATTTAAATTGTGCGTGCTCCTTCTACCATTCGTTATCGCATCTCACGCAATAACGGTCGAACGGATTCTTATGAAACTCGAGGAAGCGTTTGTCTCTTCCACGAGTTAACGCATCGAATTTCACGTGTTTATATTCGCCGATTTATGTTGTATACCCTCGTTTCATATCCTTTCTTCTTTACCAATCAATTTCCATCGTATTGACTTTAGTATCCTGGTCAAAAAATTAATATTTCCGCAAATAAAAATATAATATCGCGAACCCACTCTCATTAATAATTTTCCTCCGTCATCTTGATTATCTTCCTTAAGACCACCATTGTGATTTTACGCTTACCGCGCGACTTCTTATCCGTCCGCCATCTCGCTAATCCTTCTCCTTAAGAATGCACGTTATCCTCTTCTCGGTGCAACGTGGGTATCAATTAACGACAATAAACGTGCAACGGAGGTGACGAGCTCACCCAGCAAGGAGAGAAGTGCCCAAAGCGACAAATATAATTCATCGGTGTTGATTTTCACTTGGCGCTCCGGTGGAATTCATCAGACGCGAATGAATTCTGCATGCTATGTGCGCTCGCTGACCGCCACTGTCCGTCAAGCGTCCGCGGTCGACTCCGCACCACGCGATCGCCCTAAATAATGACCGCGTCTCGGTATTTGTTTATTCAAAGAGCACTCAACGCCGTTTCTCCTACTCTCATCTCACCCACACACATACATGTACGCACATATAGAGATATACACACGCACTCTCTCTCTCTCTCTCTCTCTCTCGATCTCTCTATCCGTCTTTCTCCGTCTCTGTCTCTCAACGTATTTCAACCACCCCTTTTCGTCCGGCCAACACCCCACTCGACCGGAACACAGCGCATCGAATTTATTATTTAGCAGGCCGCAATTAGCTAACCCGAAAGCATCTATCCTTCACACCCGAATAGGTTTAATAATTCAATCGGCCAGGAGATACGCCGGTAAGTGTGCCGCTCGCAAAACGTTCCGCTCGCTATACCTACGCGTACGTGTGAGCACGCGTGTGTGTATACTCTACTTCGGTACCACTTCGATTAATACCCCATGCGAAGCGTAAACTTCCCCTGGAAATACGACGCTTTCTTACGGTCGATATACGCTCGCTCGTGCTACAACTCCAAGGAAGGATCGAAGAGAGAGTGAGAGTGAGAGAGAGAGAGAGAGCTTTGAACGTGGAATAAATATTTCAAAAAGTCGATCAAATCGTCTAGGACGCGACGTCGCTCTTCGGGGGGTCGTTGGAACGTTGATGTACGTTGTCGTACCTGTTCGTAATTGTTGCATGGTTTTATATAAATAACTGAGTTTCCGGTGCGTTGGAAACGAAGGTACCGAGTTGTAATTAATACGTCAAACTATTTCTCAGGATTCTCGAAGTTTGATAATTGCTCCAAATTGATTAGCTTATTTTCTATATTTCTAATTATACTCAACAAATGTTCATACGATCTAAAACTCAGTAGGTAATTTCATTCAGGATCATTTTTTCCATCGAAAGAAGTTCTCCAGTTTCTATCGAAAAACTTTCCGAAAATGCAAAGATCCCAAGTTTCTCGATCAAATTTCAAGAGATAGCTTCTCACAGCAAACTTCAAAATATCGTTATGAATAAAAGTAGTAGTTGATAATGGTAGTCAAAGTTCCTCCTACTATACCATATAAAAGAACGAAGGAAAAGAATGACTCGGACATGACATCGGCCGAAACGTGGAGGCGTGCCGAGGAATCGTCGTCCCCCCTCTTCCGAAACAAGATCTAATGTTCTTGCACTCGTCCTATATCCGTGATTATACGCTTCGCCAGGCACCGAAGTAGAACCAATTATTCTACGGTGCACCGGTTGCACTCGGAAGTTTCGTCGTCACGTGACGATGCAGAAAGTTTCACCTCCAGCCGGAAACTCATACCCCGAGAGCTCGTCTTCCTTCGAGTTCTCCGAATTTCTCTTCCGTTCACCCAAACTTCCACCCCTCGATCCCTCTACTCTCTCGCTTTCTCTCTCTCTCTGTGTCTATCTATCTCTTGCCTTGGTTCGACTTCGAAAATGGATCCTCTTTAAGTTCATCGGCTTTTCCTTCATTAAGAACGATCGGTCACTCGTCGTCTTAGACTCCTTCTCATCTCGTTTCAAAGGCGCAAACGTTTCGACGTTCTCCTTTGCGATGTGGCAAACGTTCGGGTTCATTTAACGGATACCGAGACCATTTTGCTCACCGCTGACCAATTTCGTGTAAATGGTGAATTTGCCGATGATTATCGACGATCTATATATCATGAGGTTGATACAGTTAACTCTTAAAAGATTTCCTCGCAAAAATAACAGGACAATGTTAACAAAAATAAAATAGAGCGAGGTACTCGAGATCGGAGTAAAACGTATACTCAAGAATCCCGTGTAGCAGTTTGGAAGTCTTCTCTCGGAGCTGTTGCTACGGGCTACGAAAACAACAAGGAAGAACATATAATTTTGCATAATGCTTTACGCCTCGCATTGTGTAATTTATCGCGTAGCCCGTTTAACCGGGGCTTTCTTTTCCTCGGCGCCGACCATTTTGCGGGTCCGTGCCTGCCGCCACGTTATAAATCCTCGTCATAACTTTACATTTGCGGCGATTTCAATCCCACGACGCAGCTTTAGCCCAGGCACGTTAATTCGTAATTATTATTAACGATCCGCGGGGAGTCCTCTCTTCTCTTCTACCATTACCACCCTTCCCGCCTCTCCATCTCTCTCTCTCTCTCCCCCTCTTTCTGTGTGTATGTTTCTTGTTGTATATACGCGCACTCGGCCCTCGTACACTTTCTCCCCGCCATTTCTGATTTCCATCTTACGTACAACACCCACAAGCATCGTCGACGACTGCTAACGGCCGACTGCTAGCGTTTTCGCGAGTCACGTCGCTTGAACAATGAAATACGATGGTAGAAAGGAGGAGAGGAAGAGGATAGGAAGGCCGGAGAAGGGCGTGTGTTATGGGGGACGGAGCTATTATTTCTCCTGTTCTTCGAATCCGAGCGCGATTGAAATATTTAGCTGAGAAGGAACAAGCTTCTTCTTCTTCTTCTTCTTCTTACTTTTATTCTCCTTCTTCTTGTTTGCTTCTCACAACGGAAAGCCGAGGGGTGTTCTTGAAGAGACATGTAAATAAACTTTACGAGCGGTTGCTGAGATAAATCGAGAGCCTGTAAACGGTCGTTCCAAGAAAAATTGATAACGAAATAGGAGAGGAAAAATTGTAAGCAAATTGCAATTTCGGTCAAGAAAATTTAAACGGGATGACCATCAACTGGTTACCGATTGCATTCATAAATCCGGTGATAAACTGCGTGAAAGTATTAGATGAGCGAAAGAGAGAAAGAGAGAGAGAAAAGGAAAAAAGGGAATCGTTTTCGATGAAATAGGATTAGGCATGGTCGGATGCACAGGAACGTTAAGCCGATGCTGGGCGTTCCAACGTGCCAGGCGTCCGTCAAGTGGCACGTGCGTCACGTCGGTCACTCTCCTTTCTTTCCTTCTCTTCCTTTCCTCCCTTTACCATCCCTTCCAGAGTCAGCGTCACGTCTTTTCTTTTGCCTTCTCACCCTAATCCCTTCAACCCTTCTCTCTTCTTCCTTGAACCGTAGAATACAATAGCTCGCCGAGGATATCGCGTGTTTATAAAATAAATCTCGAGCCAAGAGAAAGCTGGCTGGACCCGATGCATAAATGCCTTCGAAAAGAAAAGAGAGAGAGAGAGAATTGCAAGTGAGAGTAAAAAGAGAGCAAGAGAGAGAGAGCAAGACGAAAAAGGAAGAGCTTTTGTGCGGCCGACAGCTGTCACGATGCGTAGAAGAGACGATGCGACGTAGGAAGAAGAAAATAGGAAAAAGCGTTGGATTAGAATATTCCCGTGGATCTCGGGTAAACGTTATCTTTTACTTTTCTCTTCTCTTTTCTTGACGAGGGTAGCCTTGACCACGCGACGTCGTCGTGGTCCTACCTCTTATTTCCGCCAGTCTTCTTGACCGTTCTTCTTTTCTTCGCGTCTCATCGCATTTATGTATAGATAAAAGATAAAAGCCCGATCATATTACATCACCTATCTATCATACATTACGACACGAGTCCTTTTGATTCTCATATCACCGACGATTAATCTTATCGACGAGCTTGCACCATGCTCTCTAGATGATTTTAATCCGAGATTTAATCGACGCTCGACTCCTATCATCTTGCTCTTCTCGACGCGACGATTTCAAGGCACCTAGAAATACGCAAGGATAACGCTCGCTCGTCGGTAGGAGTATTCGACCTTGCCGAGGCTTTTAGGCGGATGAAGGTAAAGTGGAAGTCGGCAAGAAGGTCGTAGTACGTGCCGTACCTCCCCGAGCACATCGGTGACGATAGCGTCGCGCCATAACTGTTCCTATAATGGAATTCGTTAATACAGGATGTCGTTTCAGACACCTCGTTACCGTAATCTTACTCGAGCCCGGCCTACTCTTCCGTAAATTTCTGCTGGGAAAAGCGAGTGCCGCTTGAACTGCGTATGAAATAAGAAAAGAGAGAGAGAGAGAGAGAGGGAGTGAGAGAAGAAGAGAAAGCAAATATTATTAAATCGCGACTGTTTGTTAGTCGCGTCTACGTGCATTACGTTGCAACGCGTGTACTTTGATGCTTTCCTTCTGCGAATTGATTGAAGTACATCTGTCGTTTCGAATTTCAAGTTTTGTCAAATACGTAGGTACCTATAGAATAGAATTTATTCTACTTTATTAATATAAACTAACGCTTAATTTTTCAATTACCATTCTTACAAAACAGAGAGATACCATTGCAACCTGTTATTTTTGCTATAAATAATATTACTAGATGTAGAAATAAAACTACGGTACTGTTACTAGAGTTAAAATATTTGTTGAAAGGATCGCGAACACTTTGATAAGATAACGAAAGCAAAGATCAATCGAAGCAACGCGATAACCGATTCCAAAGTGGAAAGCCGGCTAGCTTAAGGTCCGATTTTAGTGACGAGTCGTGTGTTGATCTGTAGTACGATGACTAGTACTTACTGTCAATCACGTATAGTAGATTAACGGCGTGGGATGCACACAGGGAGAAAGCGTACGAGTGTGCGAGCGAGAACGAGAGAGAGAG
>JAIFRP010000010.1:594973-607055 GCA_032403825.1 Odynerus spinipes | reverse complement strand
GAGAGAGGGAGTGCACGGGTTGGATTCCATCGAGTTTATCGTCCTTTGAAGCACATTCCTGTGGAAAAGATCGTACCCCTACTCTCTCTTTCTCTCTCTCTTACTCTCTCTCTCTCATTCTGTCTCGCACTCGGCAGCTTCCCTCTGTGAATCTCTGCCCGCGTGGATTTTTCTCGGGGAAAAAAGCATCTCGCAAGGGCATAGCTGAAGATATGAAAACCAGTAGGTTTGCAAGACATTATATTAAGTTGAAATTCCATTCTCGACGTTTTTTGTCGAATGCTTTTGCGTAAAGTCGGTCCAGCAATCCGTAGATACTCGTAATATCAAGTGTATTTGCAACAATTTCTTTTAAATTTTATATCCGTGTATTTGATGTATAACGCAAAAATAATGTAACATTATATTATATTAGAATTAATAAAGAAGAGACAAACATAATTAAAAATTAAAAAATCGTGTTTTTCTTTTATCCACACCTTCCCTAAATTTTTCCCTTTTTAGAGTGGTATCGCAAATCGATACGATCGAATAATCGACGATCGTTCGAATCCATCGTGGATTTCCCGCGTAAAATGCGCTCGCATGTGCACGAGCGCGTGCGAGCACACACATCACTCTCCACGTTCCATCAGCGTTCTCGTTCACCCGAGCCCGGCCCGAATTTCATTGTTCTTACAATTTATCATTATTTTCGTGACGTATACCGCCCAGGAAGTGTGCTGGGCACGCGACGTTTTAATCGAACAATAAAAGCGGCTTTAAAATTGGAACCGTGTTTAATATCTCTCTGTAGACGGAGAAATATCGCGATGGGATGGGACGATATCCGACTTGCGTACGCGATTTATACCTCGTCACGATGTGCAATTAACTCCCTCTCTCTCTCTTTCTTTCTCTTTCTCTCTTTATCTTGGGCAATAGAACGTCAAAATTCTCCTATTCGTTTTGCTTAAATGGGATATTCCAAAATTATTTATTAGAAGCCTAATCTACATTTTTTCGATATGAAGTTATTATAAAATCTATCTACGAATATCTGGTCAAAAAATCATTATCATTATTATTACTTATATGCTAGATTACAAATTTGTCGACTTGATTAAATTCTCATTTTCTACGTCGACTTTTTATTTGGATTCTCATTTACTTTCTCTAAAGGATAGTCATTTTTTATATCTGCTAATTAAATATAAGAATGAATGAACATTTTAAAACCATCGACGCATTAAGGGAACCTGCAAATGTTCTTGTTAATGTGCAACGAAACGTGAGAAAGGAAAGAGAACCAGCTACCCTTGACATTGTCGAACGGTAAGCGTGGCAATCACTCTCGACTCTATTCTTCAGCCGAGCTCTCGCGAGATCGCGGTTCCGATTCACTTTGGGCCACCGACGACCGATCGATACAAAACCTTTGTCGTAAAACGTTTCCACTTGCGCGCCCGAGAAACAAGCGTCCTTGTAAAGCCGAGGACTTTGCGTCGATACGCGACGACGCCTAGAGTTACGCGTACGTAAGTACGCATTTCTCTCGCTCTCTAGCGATACCGACTTGTCATATCGACGGTACCAGGGCCGTATCGTTTTGGAATTTTTTATGTTTCATCTCGAACTAAATAAAATTTGAAAAGAAACTTACTCTACGAAAATCGGACTAACGCTCTGATGTCTGTCTTCTAAATTACTTAAAATAAAAAAAAACCTTCAAGACCACGAAGTCGTGGACCAAAAGAAGGATAAAGTCTGATATACCTTCCTTTAAAAAATAACACACGTTCTTAAGAAAAAGTTGAAGAAGTCTATAAACTCCCTCTGGGTTGCATCTGATGTTACGAGTCTGTAAAAAAAAAAAATAATTTAAAAAATACCAAAAGTCGTGACAGGGTGATCGTAAACGGAGACTACGAGAAGACGACGATAGTCGGTGGGTACGTTCCTGACTCGAGCGAGTCCCGTCAAAAAAGTGTAAAAGGAAAGGGAGGGTGGCGAGGAGAGTGACGACTCGAAGCTCACCAAGAGGAAGAGGTGGGGTGGATAAAAAAAAGAGAGAGGGAGAAAGGGGTTTGTTGGGTGCCGGGAGGGGGTGGACGGACTTCAAACAGTCGCTGCATAATGCATCGGTCTGTATAATACTCGTGGTCGTTCCTTACTCGAAAACCCTTGAAAATAAAAAGCTTTTCCGCCTAAAGGCTAACTTTCAGCCTTTCGAAATATAGAGCCGTGTGAGCGCCCGCGCGCGGCTAGAAACAAGCACCGATGAACGGCGACGCGACGCGACGCTCGACGACGCTTTTTCACGATGACGCTTTTCGTCGATCCCGATGCGCGTCCATCGAGTCGACGATCCGAACGGACGGGCGTTTGCTGTCAGACTGAGGACAAAATTGTTGCGGGCTCGTTCACCTTGCGAACGTCGAGCAGAAAGTGCTTGTTTATTATTCTTTTTGTAGAGTGCGGATGTCATTGCTAATTTTGTTTCTAAATTCACTCCTAACGAAATAACAGAGTCACCAAAATGAAAAGTAACTTTTTACTTTTAACAAGTTTAATTTTCTGACCCATGTTAAATAAGTACATTGTTTATTCAGCCCAGTTGCAAGCTCTCTCTTTGAGAATCTTTATGGAAAGATAATGCGACAGATCAACGTTTAAAAATTAAAGAAAAATATTGAAGGGAGTGGTGACAAAGAACGAGCGGAAACTTGAGATACGCCCGGTCTTGAAAAGTGAATGAAGAAGAATGGGGATAAAGTAATCCTCGTTGGGCAGGGAAACATTACGAAAACTGTAAGTCACGGGTCGGGCGGAGCGGAAGGTTTTTTTAAAAATTAACATTCGTCGCGCTTAAATGAGGTTTTTTTCAAATGATGAAAGTCTGGAAAGTAATTTGAATGTCGTAAAAGTGAATCGTCGTACCGAGTCGAATAGAAACGCAAAATGTACAAAAAATTTTTTAGAAGTAGTACTAATAAAAATGAATCAACAGTTAAATAAAAAAAAAGATATACTTTAAAATATATTGTAAAAGTTTTAGAAAGAAGCGTTCACCTTTCGAAAGCTTCGCGCAAAAATCATACAGCTTTAGGTAATTAATGCACGAGATGAAATAAAAGATTTTAATGAAAAATCAATATTCATCGTCTTCAAATGAATTCTTTTTGCGTCGTTTGAAGGGTAGCCAATAAACGCGACGGGATGCTTTTTCGTGCTCATCGATCCAAAGGTATCGCTAGCGGGCAGTCAGCTGTGCAGATAAGCATTGTTTAATTTATATATTCAATCATTTTTCATATTAAAAGTCTTTATCGAGAAATGTAAAAATATCATCGTTGATGAAGACCGCAGATTCCAATTACTAGCGACCTTCTTTAATTAATTTCTCTGCAAACAATCGATCGGTCAATAGCTAAGTACATGTATAGATACAATCTATAAAACATTATTACAAAAGAAAATATAAACAGAGCGAGATAAAGGGAGACAGAGCGGGGGCGGGAGAGTCTGCGTCTAGATATAAACGAATCAAGTGACTCAGAGTCAGTGTCACAGCATTACGCCCGTTACATTCGTGCCATTGGTCGTCGTTAAGTTACCGTCACGCTCATTGGTCTAATTTCGTAAATGCACCCTACCGCATACCGTTGCGTGAGGACGATACACGTTTCTACCCTTTCGCTGTCTCTCTCTCTCTCTTTCCTCCCTCTCTTTGTTTCACTCAATCTCGTTCCGTCTTCAACCCCTTCAGCCTAAGCCAGCGCGTGCTCGCAAGATACAGATGGAATTTCCGATACGATCTCCGCCCTTATAACTTATCCCTTTCCTCGAGGGTTATGCTCGCGCGTTATGCCGCCGCTCATCGATTTCTTCCTCGTCTCCTTCTTCGTCGAAGGCCGGAAAGCCTCTCGCAGGGATTTACGAAGGGCTCGCGGAAGGATAGCGTATGTCCTGGATCGACTTCCGATATCCTTTGTTGTTCGGCTTGCGTCTGTATGAGCGTATAGGTCGCTAACGTGAATAATATCGAGGATTTGGTGTGCGAGGGATCGCGTGGAAAAAGAATCGCAAAAGAATTATCTTTATTAATAGTAGTTTTTTCTAGAATACGTAAAATATTAATTTTTATGTTATATTATGTGTATAACATATTGCATTGTATTATTTGTTGGGTAATTCTATTGTTGCTAAAAGATGGTAATTCTGAGGAAGAAAAAGGAAGAAAATTGTAATATATGTTACGTAAACATTTTACACACGCCTACATATAAATTGATGTATTAATTAGTATCCAGACTTTTTTACGAAATAATTGTATGTAAGATAAGCGGCTTACATTTCCAGACAATTAATTAAAATTTCTTTTCTATTATTCTCTTCCGACTTTCTTGCGACCGAACGTACAAAGCACAAGAAAGAATAAGGTACAAATGACTAGGTAGAAGTTTCCCTACGATTGTTCCTCGACATAATACACTTGTGTTTCTTGCTTTTGAAGAATTCCATTTTCTTGACCCGTACTTCCTTTCTACGGGATGAGAAAGCGTAAACAAGCCACGATCTCTCCGAGAGAACGCGACTAACTCCTGTTACTCTACAACTCTATAACTCTTTCTCTCTTTTACCTTAAGTACGCTTGACATTTACATTTCTATAAAAATATTTTATCATTATCGCGTATATTAATACTTGATATTAAAAAGTTATTAAAATCTCTTTATGCATATAATATACGATGGTATTAGAATTATTATTAAAAATGGTATCGCGTATGCACATGCACGTATCATAATCAAAATTTAAAAAAATGTTATCTGTAACTCTCATCCGAGAAGATATTAACGAGATTACAAAAAAGAAAAAATTATATAATTCTCAGTTATTATATTTTTTTTAAACATCGACAGGCTATTTAACAGCGGTAAAAGTATGAAATTCATTTACATTTCACCCTCCCGTTTATCGTTATCTCCTATCGAGTGACTCCATATGCTCTCGGACATAGAAAAAGGGGACAGTGGAGTGGAAGGGGGTGTGGAAAATCGTCGCGAGAGGGCAAAAGCAACGATCATCGACGAACGTCGTTAATTCATTTCACGAAGCAATTTAGATAATCCCTTGGAGGTTATGTTTGGCTTAATCAAAGGGCGGGATCTAGTTTCTCTCTTTCTCTCCATGTAGAATGGCCGAAGGGAGTGAGAAAGTATGCGACATGAGCCACTCCTCCCTTCCTACCCTCTTCCTCGAATAATCGCATCCACTTTATATAAGAAAAAAAAAGAAGAAACAAATTGCAATTGTATTTAGTAATATAAATAATTTTAGTAGAAACGATGAGATAGTTGATTGAAATAGAAGGGACGTAGGGACTACACGAGAGGAAACCACCCCTCTTTCTCGCCTTATCTCCCTTCTCCCGTATCCTTCGAAAATCAAGAGGCACCCATTTCGAGCGGCCGTTTTGCTGATTTGCATGAACACAATTAGTTGCTCTCATTGAATTATTCAAAACGGCTGCAACTATCGTCCGTAGGTACACCGGCTCGAATACCCGACAACCCCTTTCTATAAACGTCGTATACGTTTCTAGCGTTAGGGGGAACGGCTTCATTGAAAAATAAATCGTGACATCCACGATGCCTTTCTTTTTGTTCGGCTTTCGAAAGGGAAGAAGATTATCTCGATCTATGTGTCGCGAGCAATACAAATCCGCCCTTCTGCCTATTTTGATTGTCGAACCCTAGACTCGCACGCGCGCATTATCTCGGATATTTTGCATATTGAAAACTATGATTTCGTTCTTCTGCTTGCTTTATTTTTAAAAAAGGGAACTTCCTTTTGTTAGAAATACAGATAAAACTGGAGGACGGCAATAATTTCTTAGATTAATTATCTGTTTCTTAAACCTATTGGTTAAATCAATGTTTGACTACGTAAAACAGAAGAAAATATATAAAAAACCACGAATATAAATGACGTAACGACGTTTGCCTATACCCCTGACGTTAAAATCGACAGTGTACCGTTCGAGGATCAAATCCGTCAGAGGATGACAGAAGTAAAACGAATCGTAGAGAGAGAAAGAGAGAAAGAGAGAAAGAGAGAGAGAAAGAGAGAAAGAGAGAAAGAGAGAGAGAAAGAGAGAGAATCAATGAAAGATCGAGAAACGATCAAAAGAATGACGGTGACGCGTCGACAGGTGGATCCGTTCACGGGCGGTGCGAGTTTCTTTCGTATCCTCGAGAGATTACGTCGATCTCGCGTGAAAGCGGATGCCACGTCATGCCGGCTGAGGGGTTCGGTTCGATCCTTCCTTCGATCGAACGGGCAGGCACCTTTTCGATGGTCGAACGACGTTTCGCACCCCCTGCCGAAAGCACCCCTCCGACGTTCGAACGAAAGCGTGTTCCTCGAGACTCGCCGCGTGAAATTTAATCACCTCAACGTGGGGTGGAACCTTTTTCGCTGAGGGTGGCAAGGGGGTGGGTGGCCTCGAAGAAGACGCGCCCCCTTTCATTGTGTTGCGTACGCGATCGACAACGGCGGTGTCCTCTATCACCGGCCGTCCTCCCTCGTCATCGCGTATAATAGTTTTATTTCGTTTTTATTCATCTTCGGAGCCGTGAGAGCAGATACATTAGGTCATTACCGGAGAGATTAATATCGTTTTCACAATGAAGAATAAACGGGAGAGGGTGCGTGGTGGTGGATGATTCACGTTAAAGCGATAAGCTGTTTACGCAACTCTTTTTATAAATTTACAAAAATTTTAAAATAATATTGCTTGGCGTTACGTGAAAAAGTAGAAACTATATCTTCCTGTTATCCATAAATCATAGCAATGACGTTGATAAATCGTTACGCCCCCCGACGACTGTCAAATACAATAATATCTATTAATTAGTATCGAATAAAATCTTAACGCATCTAAACGAGGAATGGAGACAAAAAATGAAATATTTCACTTATAAATATCTTCGCTCCGAATCTGCTCGCGACAGCTCCGTAAGTTTGAAATGAAAATGCACGGAGGCAAGCAGTCAGGTGGCGAGCAGAACCCCCCTTGACGGACAGCCCTTATAAATATTCAAAACGGGACGTGAAATAACGCGACACGCGAGACTAAAGGCATGTCTTATCGCGGCATGACCAAATCGGCGCGCGCCGTCTAGATGCCTGCGTGTCTGCTCGGCTTATCTAACGCGTTTCCTACGCGTTTCCAGTCGAACGAGTCGCGTCTTCGTTCATGATCGCGGAAAGGAACTCGATCTTGATCGAGTAATCGCAGCCGTCGTAAAATCGTGAACGAGCGTATCGAATGAGCAGATACGAGGCATGGAAAATAAACACGTGCGATTAAATGTCGTCATGGCACGTGTATATTCGCATCTCTTAGTACTTTATCAAAAGTTATGATTATTTTCTTTCTAATAAAAAAAAGTCACATTTAAAATCATATAGGTATCCCTTCCCTTCATTTTTCAGACTATTTGTCATAAAACGTAAGAGACGGTGGTGGTTACTTGATATCGTAAAAAATTGTTAGGAGGCTTAGTAAAAACGTATCATTCACGAACGTACAACGTATTACCACGATAATTTTGATTTATTTTACGTTCATTATCTTCGTTCTAAATCCTTCTTGGGATGTGTTCACGAGCTCTCGACGTTACCGTGATACGCGAGATGTTGCACGTTGTGTAGGTGGAAACGTTAAAAAATTTTCATACGAGTACCATATATCAAAGTCGATTGCGTGACATAATTAATGATTATTTCTTTTGATGCGGTATAACGAAGTCGTGTTGCGATACGCTTAAATTATTTAAAATATAAAGATTCCATTTAATTTTTTATCGATCGACACGAAAAAAATATTTTATACGTTTACAAACCTTTCGTCTTTTATGAGATATATTTATATTTAATGTGAAAAACTTAAAACATGTTACTCCCGATCTTATTATCGCGAGCACGTATGCTTCTTTAAACTCATAATAAAATGCACCATTCGCGTGCGCTTAATTTATCAACGCTCGAATACAAGCGTACCCTTTACACGAGGCCATTCGCGATCTACCGTTGGTTAATTAAACAAACTCACCTCCTTCGAACCACGATCGTCTTATCTATCAAATTCATCTCTCATACTTCGCGTTCCCTACTAAACAGTGGCACGGAATCATCGTCGACTAAGCGATCATCCAAAGAACGCACCGGAAGTGCCGCTTCGTTTCTATTCGAGACACGTGTTCATAGATGAGACGCGAGTAACAATTGAGTTAACGAGTGAGTTAGAACCGCGGATTTCTATGTGAAAATCTAAGTATACAAAAAATCTAAAAGAATAAAAAGATTATTGTAACAATTAAAATCTCCACTCGCAATAATAGAACAAGTAAATACAAATTAAAAGAACCTTCCAATCACGAAGCACAAAATCACGATCTCGTAAATATCCAAAAATTCTTCGTTCGTATCGTGGGTGCGTACCATTAGATATAACGATAAAACGGCCGTGATTTTCCGGAACGATCAATGGCAACTTTTCGCGAGCGAGCCCCTCCGACGCGAGGCAGAAAAAGGTCGAGGCTCCTGCAAAAAGCAATCGGAAATTTTTCGTATCCTGAGGGCTTTAAAACGTATACTGAAAGAGCGAAGGAGGAGGGGGCGTGTACGGTGAGTAGGGGGTTGAAGGTAGCGCACCCTTTTTCACCCCTTTTCACCTTTCCTTTCCCTTGTCGCGGCCAAGCCCGTACACCCTTGCAACCTTCTCTCTCATCCCTTTTGACTCCCTTTTGTTCTATTTGTCTCGACGCGTTGTGCGTGCATTGCACGTTGACACATCGCGTGCAACTTTCTCTCTCTCTCTCTCTCTCTCTCTTTCTCTCTTTCTCTTTTTCTCGTCCCAGTCGTTTCGTGCGAGACTGAAAACGTCGCCGCGCTATTGGTGGCACCGTTCACGCGATCCACATGTCGCTTCGTTACCCCTCGACTATAATAACCGACGGGGAAATAGCGAAACGCAAAACACCTACGGAAAAAACGCGATTCTCCAAAGCACGCTCGCCGGGAGCGCGTTTCGCACGCACCAAGCTTACGCGTCTCTCTCTTTCTCTCTCGCTCTCTCACTCTCACTCCTCTCTTTGCGTTTCCCATTTTTCGTTTCTTCTTCTTTTCCCTTTTTTTACTTTATCCGTTTATCTGTTCGCGAGAAGTTGCCAACTCCCCGTCTCGAGTGTCTTTCGCAGTCGCAACGTTTTCGACTTTTTTTTTTACTTTCTACTTTCTTGTACTGGAGAAAGTTATTTCGATGAACGGTGAAAGTGCATGCGATAAGAAAAGGAAATCAAAGATTATAATAATAGATAACAGTATTCACTATAAATTGCTTTTTTTATAGGCTGTATGATAACGGTGTGATTTTATCATTAAATCTGTTTCGACTATTAAATTTTAATACAATTTTAATATAATGCATTTTAATACTTTAACCTAGTCACGATGTATAATAAATCTACATTTTATTATACAAATAAATACGGATTGGAAATCATGATTTAGCTACCGATATCATAATATTATATGTTCCTAAAGAATAATTAATGGACACCTGAATGATTCGATAAATTTATCATTTTTAATAAAATAAATAAAACCGAAGAACAATCGATCGTTCTGTGCATTATTTCGAGCAGTAATTATTTTTACATTTTCGTTCACTCGTTCGCATCGATCCAATGAATGCAAAACGATCGTAATTAATCTATTATAACGTCGTACACGAGATTAAAGAATCATCCATTAATTCTCCAAGATGTGGTATAGCAAAACAAAAAAGAAAGAGAAACGAAACGAGCTTACATTAAATTTATTTATAAGATAACTGACACGTTGGAAGTTCGTTGAACTATCGCGTAGCGAGTAAAACGAAACAGCTGTATTCTAATTACGACTCTCCCAACGATTACGCTAATTGTCGGAATAACTGTTCGATTTCGTGGACGATTTTCCTTACAACTTTTAACTCGAGAAAGTGCTACAACAAGCTCGTGAGCGTACGTACATACGTAAGTACTACATCGAGCGGTCCGATAGCCGGCTAATGATAGTCCTCACGTGTCCCGCGCTCGAGGAACGATATATCGATGTACGCGATCGCCTAAGTACCGGTCAAGTGGAGTACGAACGACGAGCAATTGTTACTCGCATAATTTTGGCTGCCCCTGCTTCCCTATCGTGCGTTTAACAACACCCACGTATACGTGTTAAGTCGCTATCTTACTTCGTTTCGAGTTTCTTGACTCTAATGCCTTATGTTTTTTCCATTGCACCTTTTTTAAGTACTTAAGTTCCCTAAATTAGTGTTTGACGATATCGAGATCTATAATAGACGTTTACAAAAATTATTCTAGATTTTATATTTTGCGCAGCATTCGCAATATTATTCGTAGTTACAAAACGTATAATTTTACCGCAACAGTTTAATTTCTTGCAGTCTACTTTCTTCCTCGGCCATTTTCTGTCTATCGTGATGAAAACGTAGGATCGCGTATCTCCATATGATTATACAGTAGATATACCTAAAAAAATAAAATCCTCGTCCTAAGCACAGTTCAATTATTTTAATTATTTATAATTCCTTAAGAGGACTCTTTAAACGGGGTAACACGAAACTGTATACTCTCCTCGTGGAACGAGTTCTCATAGATTCCTATAATTTTTCCATCAATTCTGGAAAAGCATGGAGCCCACATAAAATTCTCTCGTGTAACGAGCAAGAAGTATGCCGTTATGTATACCTCGGTAAAAAAAAACAAAAAAAGTTACAATATTTCTTCCGGTATTAATGCTGGAACAATATTTACCGACTTAATTAAACTACATATAATAATTAGTTGAAACGAAGTTTCCTACCGTGGATCTATTTTCTTAATAACTTATAATTACTCGAAACGACCGAGGTAAATAACGCGAACTTTTCTCCGTGAGCAGTCTTTGGCAATCGGTGTAACTTTATCAATCGATTAAAAAAAGAAGATAATTTTACACTTTTTTTACACGGAGGTAAAACGACCAGGTAGCTCGCTTGGAAAATGAGAAGTATTAACATTTACACAAGTTTACATAAATTTAACACCCTCTAAATGTACACACGAACACACGTGGTAGTCTACAAACGTTAAAACTTGGTTAAAAATATTCATCAAAGTAAGCAGCAACAAAAGCTCTCTCGGCAGAGATTCCGTACCAGTATCGACAAACGTAATCGAACGACTGCAGCTACTCTTGAAGGCAACAGTGATAAAACGTTGCCCTACCACGAGTCAGAGAGCCATTAAAAGCAGTACGGGGCTATTTGTACGGGTTAGCACCTACAGTGAAATTTATTTTCAATCCCGGCCCCGGATATCTTTCGGCTGGAGAGAGCAAGACAGAAGTCTGGCACGAATATATTGCGCCCACGGACAAGGATCATCATGGTACTTCAAGATTCTGAGTATTTCAACTTTCTAATTTTACCTCTCGTTGCCGCAATCTGTTATTACTATTTGTTAATAAACTAAACTGAACTTTCTCAGACAACAAACTACATATTTAAAAAACTACAAATTTATTTCACCTATAGCCTGCTTTAAAATTAAATAATTAATATTCAAAGTGTCTAAAAAGAATACATGATTTTAATCGTTCGATTCAAAATCCTTCATCCACGTGCAAATATCGTGTGTCCACGGTTATCTAAATAGATAAAAATAAAGAAAAATACATTTACGCACCCGTCAACGTACCTAAATCCATCGTAACCCAAACGAACCCAACGAATACGCTTTTTCCATTCGAGATCGCGTCGCACGATCTATGAAAGGTCGAACGTGAACGTGCCTATGCGTATGCGTGTATATGAATACGAAGGTGCACGCGTGCGCACACGTGCCAGCGGAGCACAGTACGCTGGACCGAAGTGAAAAGTGGTCGGAAGAGAGGGGTGGTGCGGAGAGTGTTAGTAACGCGAACGGATCGACCATGCATCATCATCGTTCGCACTTCGTCTATCTCTCTCTCTCTCCCTCTCTCTCTCTCT
>JAIFRP010000010.1:534944-553201 GCA_032403825.1 Odynerus spinipes | reverse complement strand
AAAAAAAATCGATCGAACTCCTCTCCTCGCAGAGAGAAATAATTCCCGTGGCTTTTTTAAGTAAATATTGAAATATTTCGGCCCTCGAAGGGACTCCGCTTCATCTCACACACATATATGTATACCTATAGACAGTCATACATACATATAGACTCGAGAGGGGACTGGACGGCGCCAAGCGAGACGAAACGAAGCGGGATTCGAAGTTTTCTACGAAGGATGCTCCCCCGCGGCGACACCGCGCATAATCTAATTTGTACTTTGACAACCAAGTGCTTCTCCTTCTCGCACACAGCATCCCAGTCTCTCCTCGTCTCTACGAATCTCCGTCCTGGTCCCTTCTCATCGCATCGACGCGTACGAGGGCCCTTTCCACGATTCCGAGGATCTATCCCTTTCCCTTTCCTTCTTCTTTACCATCGGTAACAACAAACGAAACAAATTGGCCCCGCTCGACAAAACAAAGCACCCTGCTGACCGTGTCGAGCTGGAAAAAGAAAACTTTCGACGATTGTTTTATGCTAGAGGGTTCTTCTTTACCTCGCTGTTTTAATATAAATGTTTTCTATGATCGTTTTGTATTTTTTTAAATACATATTTTACATGAAATAATGCAAACTGTACATCGGTATCTCTACTACCAAATTTTACAACAATTACTACCTACTGTGAACATATTTGACAAACCCGTAAATTGTTCAGGAATAACGCGTTCAAATTCACGGGGTTTTTTTGAACTTTTCACACTCGTCGCACGTAACGTCGAGCGAAAGAGCGTACAACCGACGTGGAATGCTTTCACCGACATAATTTTAACGACGTTTCCCTTTCGGAGCTTCCTTTTGTTCTGAAAAATAAAAGCAGTTTACGAAAGATCGAGCAACACGTGCAGTCGCGGCAAAACGCTTTGAAAAGCTTCGCGAGCTCGTCATACGCTGATTCTTTATCGAACGATGACTCCCATCTTTAGTACACCTTACGAGGTTCCTTAACCTGATTCTCTTCTTAAATTTCGAAATTCTCCTACGATTACGATGAATGGCATGAATTTTAATTTGATGACTCTATCGAGGAAGGAAGCAATTTAAATGTAGACCTCGCACCTCGTAATACATAGAACGAGGACAACGCGCGATCGACGAATTTTCGTATCAAGCACGGTGACTACCCTCCAAGATGGAGGAGGAGAAGGAGGAGGAGGAGGTGGTAAAAATTATAAAAGAAATACGAGGAGGTTGATAATGCGTGGGTGGTACGATCGGCCCTCCTCGATGAATAAAATACTAACACATCGTACGTCGCGTACCATTTTTCGTTTCGTCAAAAAAAAAAACCATACGGCTGGCAAAGCACCCTCCGTAATATTATTTCGATACCATTAGCTTGCCGAGGAACGATAAGAAATTATTAATCAACATGATGGATAACGTTGCGTGTCGTTTGTCATGTAACACGAATTACACGATACATCAGCGGAAGTGTCGAAAAATAATCTAACGTAGACCTTTTTCTTCGACGCGACGCGACGCGACGCGGCCAAGCAAATCAGATTTACGATTACGAAGCTGTCGTTCGTTTACACGAGACGCTCCCTCATAAAATACGATTATACGAGAGATCGTATAATTTGCTGCTCCGCGCTGACGGATCTGCAAAAATTACTCGTCGCAACTTTCAATTCTCGCACGATACGATAATCGTAGTTAATTAACAAGAATACCGATTGTTACATTAACCGAGACATTGGTATAAATTTATGTAAGTAATGATAATTATGTGTAATAAAATAAATCTTTTTTTCACGAGCACGAATTTAAATGAATTTTTTTTTATCCTCTCTCCTCATTTACCTATACATACAGACGTCCATTGCATGTAAATTTGTCCATAATGTAATTTCCACCCTCCTAGTATTTACCACGCATTCATAATCGTCGTACTCTAATAAAGTAACGCTCGGGAAACGCACGAAAGCTTCGGCATAATATTAGTTGAAAAAGGCAGGTAGGTATACGAGATTAGAGCGAGATCATTTGCATAGACGGTATTTAGAATTCGCCATTGCGGATAACAACGAGTTCTTTCTGAAATATCGATCGTTTAATAAATACAAAGATTTACATATCCATCGGCGATGCGGAGACTCACAAAGGGAATATTGTATCCTTATCCGTCGCGTCTTCTTCGCTCGGTGAAAATATGAATAAAACATAATAGAGCTTATATTTCGTTTTTCCTTTTCGGTCCTAGGAAAACTAATGCTATCCTTCCGCGTATACGGAGACCGGGTTTCGCGTAGGTACGACCAACTATGTGTGCATACGTACCTACATAGCCCTGTCGTATTCGTTACTAAAATATTCAATTACGTCTCATATGTAAAGTCGGATCTCTAAAAGTTTCCTTCTCCATGTTTCCCCCCTGAGACGGAATGCAGATATTTGTAGAAATCATTAGTATCGTATAACTTTAACTATATCATTCAAACATAGGGATGTTACGGTCGAGGCAACAAAAATATATTGTATTTTTTCATTAAAATTGTGACTTTAAATATTGCCAAGAAAAATTCACGTTTTTGTCTTATTGTTAAAATTCCACAAGGAACATCGTAAATCCCAAAGGAAGTCGTAAAAAACAGACGTACACCGCTCTCGAATGTTCAAACTATAAAAATGTATAGATACAAACACTTTTGTCGGTTTCGTCGCGCGATAATCATGAATTTATAATTTACGGTAACGTCGACACCGAGGGAAGAACGTACGAATGTTAAGAAAAGGAACAACCCTTTTACGGCCGCGTAAGCTTGGCAAAGACGAATCCTCGTGGAAGCGGAAAGAAGATGGAGGAGATCCTTGACCGGTTGGCGCGTTTTTCCATTCGAACAGGAAATAACTTTCGCGGTGGTAAATCTAGCGCGTATAGTTATTCCCACGATTCATCCGCGTCTACCCATAAAGTTCGATGGTCCGTGAAGCCTACCCTCTGTCTTTCTCTCTCTTTCTCCTTCTCTCTGTCTTTGTCGCTCTTTCTCTTTCACGAGTCCTTTCTGCTCAACTCCTTCGTCCTTTACCGATTTCACTCTTTGTCTTTATTCTCGGTCGAGCGCACGAAACGCGTCGGTTACGACGCTCATTCGCTCTCCTTCGTCTTGCCTCTCGTGGAAGTCCTCTGAAGAGGAAGAAGAGGAGAATGAGGAGGACGGGACGATTAGCCTGGTTCTCTGGTAGTTACCGTACTAACGTTGCTCCTTGGGGAATGAGTTTTCGGTGTTTTCGATCCTCGAAAGTCGTCCGTTTCGTGAGAGTCTTGGACGGGTCTTGAACTTTCTCTCGTTGAGGAGTTGATCGCGTTTTTTGAATTCGACGTAGACAGAAGATTCGCGTGCGAAAAAGAAAGAGAATAAAAAATGTCTAAAGTTTATGCAAGTATCCGATTTAA
Organism: Odynerus spinipes; assembly: GCA_032403825.1. Taxonomy (NCBI): domain Eukaryota; kingdom Metazoa; phylum Arthropoda; class Insecta; order Hymenoptera; family Vespidae; genus Odynerus; species Odynerus spinipes. Next base: position 549,757 of record JAIFRP010000010.1, on the reverse strand, counting down.
TTTTACATTAATATAACAGTAATTCTAACTCACCGACGAATTTGGTCCAACTTCTTAAACGATTAATCGGACACTTTTCTTCGAGCTAGGAAATCCATTTTGCACGCCCGACGAGATCAAAGATCCGCGAAGAGAGTAAATAAAGTATCCAAGTTGGAGAGACGGGTAGGTAGTTTAATTTCTAAATAAAAGCGAAACGAGCGAATCGAGTGGATTCGTTCCACGAATTCCATAGGAACGCGGAGTTAAAGACAGGATATACCCGGTGATATCGAGCTGGGATCGTTCGCGGCTCGAAGTGACAACTTATTTCCTTCGTGCGTTAGCCACTATCCGAGCGCGGGCTTTGTTCGATGAATAATATATGGCAATGGCTGTCTGCATTGTTTTGCGTAAAGGTATGCACGCGTACACACACACACACACACACACACACGCATACGTAGAGCCACGTGCATAGAGGTATGGACGTACACACTCACGTACACACACGCTTTACACGCACCGGATGCTGTGCGTGTCCCCTTCGTCGTCTACGCGATTTCCCGCTACGTGTCGCGTACGTAACGACGTGTATTCGTCTCGTGCGAGGCACCGGGCTCTAACGCGTTGGAGATCAAAGGAGCCGACGATCTTGGCAAACGACTTCGAATTTCGCGAAAAATTCGCGCCCGTGCCCTCGCGTAGGCGCTAGCCGGTAGCTCCGACGACGACGACGACGACGACGACGACGACGATCGTTATCGTATTTACGGCACGTTTTTAGCTTTTCAAAACGACTGGCGAAGTTCCAGCATTTCCTTTTTTTACGCGAACGTTTTTAGACGATATAAAAGATTTTAGAAATATGATGCTGCGTTTTCGTGGAATCGCGTATGTAACTTATACGATTAGTAATAGCGTCATTTTATCGTAACGTGATATTGCTAAGCGAAAGATTTTCTAAACTATTATTTTTGCACTTGTTGTTGTTCAAGAAAAGATTTCTACGATCCCACGGAATCTCCTGCATCATCGTTTGTTCTCGCACATGCCGTGTCTCCACGGCTTACATACGTGACGCGCCTCCTGAAATTAACCGTAACGCGAAGTTAAATTCAATATCGCTGCGCTAGGAAGGAAGTTGGTAGAGGGAAAAGAAAAGAGGGAGGGATAGAGGGAAAAGGTTGGCGTGTAATGTTAAATTTTGCAAGTAACGACGTCGAGCAAGCCGAAATAAATTTTGCGTCTCTCTCTCTCTCTCTCTCTCCCCTCCCTTGCGTTCTCTTCGCTCGAGTAAAATGCCTTTTCACGTCCCTTCCCTTCGCCCTTCTAACGTACCTTAGCAGTAAGTCGTCAGCTAAAGAATTCATAAGACCCAAGCGAGCTTTCGTTTCCTCGGGAAGAATCGTAAAATTCAGGGCCCTTCTTGCATTCTTCGTTTCGAGCGGAAGTCTCTCGACGACTTCCTCCTCTTCTCCTCTCTCTTTCTCTCTCTTTTGCTTTTTCTCTCTTTCGAGCAACGTCTTAATCGTTCTGTACGACTTAAAGGCTCGCAAGATTTAATTTAACCCTTTTCGAGGAATCCGTCTATAAAGCATAAGCGACGCTAATTAACGCTGGCATATTAATGGGCCCGTAAAAGTCTTATCTCCGCAACGGCGTTTCATCGTTTTTTTCTTTCTCCCTTTCTCGTTCTTACTCTTTTAATCACTTACGGTCTGTTATAAATACACGGAAAGAGTGTCGGGAGCATTTTCAAAGCACGTCGGTAGATTTCGTACAAGTTCATCGTCACTTGTCAACTTTCGATCGTGAAATGTCTAATTAAGCGGTTTAATATTCCGTGTGCATAAATTTTAAGTACGTTCGCCGTGCCTGGAAAAGATATTCGTACGGCCTATGCACGAGGAATAACTTTCGATTGTACCGAAACTGTGACTAGATTTAGAAAACTTTATAAAATACGTAACTCGTGCACACGGTATTAAAATACATTCGAAATAATTGCTGTACTCGATGCTTAATTAAAAAAAGAAAAAAACAATTCTATTTCGATCGCAAATCAATTTTACAGTCTCAACAACGATGCATCGACCATCCTTCTCGCACGAATTCGCCATCTTCGACGCAATACGCGGATAACAACTGGCTCGAATTGGTGGTCGCTCATAGGCTGGATGAGCATCGAGTGGAAAGGGTTAATAGACGATTAAGCGGCCAGTGAAACGCGCAGGAAGTGATCGGAAGCAAGCGAGTGGAAGGAAAGGCTTAAATGCTCCGAGCATTGGAGAGATAGACAAAGAGTGAGAGACAGAGCGAGAGAGAGAGGAAAGAGCGAAGCACTTGTGATTGAACGAACGCTCATTGTCACACAGCGGTAGGCTCGACGATTGGCCAGTTAGACGCTCGGAGAAGAGGCCACGAGTGCAGCCGCAGTCGTGCGACTTGCGGTTGTAGCATCGAAAGTACCCTCCGACCGACCGATTCAACTTTGCTTGTCCATTTCAATGGCGACCTCTTCGGTAGGGCCGAGCTCAACGAAGGGCGAGCGATTAAACCACCGGAGTTCTCGCTCCCACGCGAATCCGATCGGACGATTAAAAGGATCAATGCCGCTCGTCGCTTCCTTCGTTTTCACTCGAGAAACCGGTGTTTTCGCTTGGAAACACGTCCGATGCTTTCGTCTTTGTTACCTTGTTTGAGGGTAGCCGTACGGATTTGCGCTACGAATCGACAAAATCATTAAATTTGTTCCACGATTTTAGATTAGAATATTACAAAATATAAAAAGTAAATTCACGGTATTCTAAATCATTATAGACTATTATAAAAATCTCATTGTCAGTCACTTTCGAAAGAATATCAAACAAAAAGATTTATTCCTTGCCACTAAAAAAATTCGACGCTCCAGATCCGGACGTACTAAATCCATGTTTTGGCACGCGTTCAAACTCCGTTATGGACACATTCTTTGCCATCTTCTTCATCGTTTCGCTACCATAAATGCATTTACGTTCTCATAATACTTTATATTTGCATTCACTTCGTGTGGCGACGAATGATAACGCACGTAATAAAATGTATCAACGATAAAGCGATCTTCCTTTCGACGATCACTATGCGCTTCATCTTTATGTTTTTTACACATTTTACGATTATTACATATACGATAAAAATTAGAACACGGCGATGCATAAATTGACAACGATATTTTGTATCTTTTACCAAATACGAAATTCAAAAGAGGAAAGAAAATGAATTAAATTAATTAATTAATTAATTTATAGACAACTTTAAAGAAAAAATTCAAGTCTAGTGAGTTTTCAAATTACAATAATAAAATTACGTTAAAGAGATTTCGCGAACGTAAGGACGTATTCATTTAAAAATAATTTACTGGCAATATTTTCCGATTACTCTTGCTTACCCGAGCGTTCGTACTTATTAAGAGAAACGGTGGACCGTCGTCGCGAATCTCGACAAAAGCGAAAGAAACGACGGCAATTAAAGAGACGGTTATTATGAATTTGCCGGATAATTTGGCCCTCTTTGAGAATGCGTCCGCGTGCGTGGCCCGGTGAAATATCGAAGCGGCGGATCTTACGGGAACGCTGAGTAGTGGCTTCCTGCTGGCAATTAGGAGGGGAAGAAGCGCGAAAGTATGACTCGAAATAAGCGCGTCTCTTCTCTTCCCCTTTTCTTTAACGAGCCGTCGGGAGAGGGAGAAAGAGAAAGAAATGAGAGAGAGAGAGAGAGAGAAGGATGAACGCATGAACGCGAGAGCATTCTCGGCCGGTGGCATCGCGACAGGAATATTTCTCTTCGAGCTTCGGCCATTTGACATCCGATACCACGTGACATCGAGACACCGAGGAATTACCATCGTCTATGACGATATCACGTGCTCTCCTCGAATCGTCATCAATTTTCCTCTTCCCTTCCTTTCTCTCGTACGCGTAATCCATTTTCTCTACAAAGAGAACGAATATGAATTACCAAAAAACACGAATCTTTAGATCCTGGGATTATGTTTTTATATACCAGATGAATGAACGGTTGTTCGCAGTTTTGTACAACGATGCAAGCGTGTAAAAAATATAAAAAAATATGTACACCCGGCTTTAGGCGACGTTAATCTTTTTATACTGCACTATAATGATTTTGCATTAATACTAACGCGTTAGTCACATACATTCGTTTGTATCATTCACACAATTATCGTTATTCATCCATTAATTTTTATCTCACGCTTTGTCCTCAAAGTCGGTACACTCCTCGAGATTGAATACATGTATAGGGTGTTATCGCGATAACGCGAGGACTCTATAATAAAAAGACGTGACATTGGCGTTCTTTCAAATCGCCTGTGTCTGTGTAAAAAAGTTCCACGCTAGCTTCCGTCGCTTCGAAGCTTTCACACTGATTTACCTTCACATAGACGAAGCCGACGTTGATATCACGCGAATACGCGATCATTATACTCCGGGTTTGACATCTGGTTCCTAGAATTCCGGCATGCTCGACATTAAGAATGGATATATTTCTGACGAGCTTTGTTACTTTCATGCACGAGTCTCGCAATGATTACGATCGTCGAAAAGTCTTCATTGTGTGTTTTTACTATTCTTTCACGATAAAAAACCTTATCAACGGCATTCAACTTCTCTTTGAAAATAAGATTCGGTTCATTAACGATCATATATTATGAATGCCAGTTATTCTTATCTATAAAGTAGAATTAGGGTTATAATCGGTGTTATCTCGATCTTGGAATATTCTATTCAAACATTGGATTACATTTCGCGCTAAATTTGATAAATGTTAACTCGCAATGAAAAATCACACGCATTATCGATATCCCGAGGAATACAAAGAAAACGCTAGAGATAACAATGAGAATACTACTCCACCTTCGCACCCTCTAATCCTCTTGTCTTCCTCACGTGTTACGAAAATGACCGGACATCGCTTATATGTTAGGACAATGGCCAATGAAAGGCGAGATAAATCGAATCATTCATAAAGTGTACTCACCGTAATATTCATCCTTAAATCGAATTCGTGTCGAGCTGGAAATTTGGCGAGGGACACGGCCAAAGAGAGAGCAAGGGAGAGAGAGAGAAAGAGAGAGAGAGAGAGAGAGAGAGAGAGAGCCAGGGCAGACAGCTAATCGCGGGCCGAATTAGGGCGGACGATAACTACCACAGCACAGGCCAAAAGCGGAACTCCGGAGCGACGTGGTACAAAGCAAGCCTCCGCACCCACTACCACCACCCACCCATCCTCGTAACGCTGGGATTCGACCGTAATTTCGGATGTGATGCGGCAACATTTTCGGGGGTGAGATATATTTCCCGTGGCAACGTTGCTCGCACGGCAGGCCGAGCGGTGATGGATGGGAAACAATAATGGCACAGGTTAAAGGTTCTCGCAGGAAGCGCATTAGCTGGCCCACACCTTTCGCGTGTTGCTAGAGAGAGAGGGGGAGAGAGAGAGAGAAAAGGAGAGAGAGAGGGGTTGGAAAAGGGAATCTAGGACAATTCGTTCGCCCCAAATGCGATACCTTCTTTCTCTTCCCTTTTGACGTTCTCTGCTCGAGATCTTGGATACTTGGCCAGGTGGCCAAGATCGTTCCTGATTATTGGCTAGGTCGAATGGGGATTGTGAGAATATTCGATTCGTACGAAAAGATCTTGGCTTGACTTATTTCTCTAATGGCTAACAAAGCAAAGGACTAATGTGATTCGAAGGTAGTATAAGAAAATATTCATTGGTAGCTAATTCATCGTCGCAGAGCTACGTAACGTTATTAATATTAACAAAAATACATTTTTTATGAACTGCTTATATCGTCGATCTAAACAATCATTTGAAAAGATTTAAAAAATCCAAGGATTATAAATCCGATCTCAACTCTCCAGGAAAAGTAGTCGTCGGTCCATGGGAAACTTAAAGTGGAACGAAGAAAAGTAGCTCGCGGTGTTGGAGAGATGGAAGCACAATAGGACTGTCCCGGTATGTCAAACTTTGAGTAATTTCGATAGAGCCCAAGATTGGCGGGCCTAATGGATCGTGCCTGTCTAATGGAAGTCCGAATCGATGGGTGGGGTGGAAACATTTTAGAGAAGAAAACGTTCGAATGGCCCCGGCCCTCTCTCGCGCGCGCCTTTGCATTAGCCTCCTTGAAAAGAAAATGGTGAAGCGGCGTTGTAGGAAAGGAAAGGAAAAAAAAGGGGGAAACGGACGATAGAACGTAAAGCACCGTGTCGAGGACAAATTAAAAGAGGAACTCGCGCAAAAAGGAGCGAGCGAGTTAGAGAGTGAGTGTGTGTGAGAGAGAGAGAGAGAGAGAGAGAAAATACAGAGGGAAACTGGGGGAAAAGAGATGAACGAGGGTACAAGGTTTGGTGGGGATAAAGGCTATGACGGTCTCAACCCTCGAGTCATTAAAAACGCGCTCGTCGTTCTGGCTATTAGAATGACAAATGACATCGTTGACGGCGCCAAATTAGTACGATGAAAGGACGACAGCCATCGCGAAAGCCCGCTTACGTCGGTACCACTCGTGAAAAGTCCGTGCTAAAAGAGGCCGCGGAGGCTGCGGAGGCTGAGGTTCCCATCGGAGTCCACCGGAAGATTAATAATTCTTCTTCTTAGTTGAGTTAAACAATTCCAAGTATTCTCGGTATTCCAATGCGCTCCGATGGAGAAAAAAATGTCCGAGCGGCGTGACTCACGGTAATTGGGGAGACTGGATGATCCGTTGAAAGAGTTGTAGAAAATAAATGGAACTGGTTGTTGCATTAATTGAATAATAAACGATATGGCTACTATTAACCCCCTGGGGGGATTTCTTCTTAGCGTTTAGCGGAGAAAAGTGGCGCGGCTGGTGACAAGGATTATTTAATAATTACCTGATGATTGACTTTCGTCCGAGAGTCTGCTTCCCTCTTGCTTCTCGATTCTGACGTAGAAGAGGACCTACTTAAGATACGAAGGATGAATAGGACGATAGAGATGTAAAAGAGTGAACGGATATTTTCACTTCTCTAAAAGTTTTATTTTCGTCCGTTCGGACAGAGATAGTCTCTTATGTCTGCATTATACGTAACGTGTGTATGTCTTCTTCTTCTTCCGCGTGTACGTGTACATGTGTGTGTATACGTATTTATTCGCGTATAACTTGTGGTACATTATACCTCACACTCGCAATCTCCTACGTCCCGATAATACAATATAATATGTATAGTAGTCTATCTCGGTAGCATACAAAAGGATACAGGCACACAGATATCAAATATGCTTCCGGTACTCGTTATTATACTAAATCAATATAATTACATTCATAGTGGTACCTCTCGTCCTTTTACGATATAATTATTGTTATAATACAATTATGTACAAATGGTCACCGCGTGCGCGTTTTATCCTCGCGAAAGTGCTTTGCGATCTCTTTCACGCTTACATATAATATATTATGTATAAATTACAACGTTATATACACGAAGAGGGAAAGAGAGAGAAAGAAAGACGCTTCCTCGAGTCCTTTGTTTCTACGACTCACTATTTTATTAAATAATACCATAATACTATCTTAATAAATTAACAAACCATTGTCAAGAGTGAATAATAAATAACTGGTACGTTATATCGATTGTAATCTTCCTCCAAGAAAAAGTGAACAATTTTACAGAGCAAGCGTCGCAAATTTAGTTCCATCCTATAATTAATGCAAAACGGATCAATGAAATATTTTTGGAAATGCAATGGCGCGAGAGAACGCGATCGAACGAACCTTAACGAAAAAAAAGGACTTAATCTCCCCGAGCGAATCTCTCTCGAGAGGTATTCGAGTGGGCGTGAGGGCAAGAGAGGATGGGGGGATGGAGGTGGAGGAGGTAGGCTCCGAGGACTTAAAAAATGCAGACGGGTGTGCTTCGAAGCTTCGCGCGAGGGCCACTAGAAGATCGCATGCAAAGAGAGTTTCGAGTCGCGGCAGACATCGTGGCTCCCTCGATACGTCGACCTCTTTTACTTTTTCTTCTCTCTCTCTCTCTCTCTCTCTCTCTCTCTTTCTTTTTCTCTCTATCTCTTTTTATATTTTTTACGTGCAGTGCCTCTCGTTATTCCATCCGTCGCCGTCGTAGTCGTCGGAAGCGTGCCGTATCGCGACGATATATCGCATTGTCGTCGACACGTCGCGATGTTTAAACCCACCCCCTTCGCGACTCTCTCCCCGCGTCCCCCGTTTTGAGGGTAGCATGCACGAAGTATAGTCGCGAGTAACGCGAACAGGTATATATAGCGAGCTTCAAGAGCAAAGTGCCTTTCTTTTGTTCGAGAGCGTCGATCTCGACCCTCCATTCTCGTTTAGGTTACTTTTTACGTAAACTAGCCACCATGCTTCTCGACTTCACCCTCTCTTTTACTTCACTTTTGCTTGGTCTTCTCGACGAACGCTGATTCTATTGCTTTTCGGTCTTTCTTTCTCTGTCTTTCGATTGGCTTTTATTTCTTTTCTTATTCTTTTTTTTTTTTATTAACGCTTAATAACACTTTATCGTTATACCTTTAAACAATTTTGCGATATATCATATTTGTTACTTGATAACTTGTCGAAAATCTTTTTGGGAAAATATTTGCGTTCAAAAGAAATGTGAATTACCTTTTTTCCTATTTAATATCGAAAATATCGAATTCTACTTCCCTCGTTTTATTGCTACACTATTGTTTTTCACGACGTTCACAGACGATCGCCTCGAGAAAAGAAAAATGATCGGTGTTACTTAAAAATAATACATGATATATTGAAAAATCTTGGGATGACAACGATAAAGTCTGAGAGCGTAAACGCCACCGTCTCATAACACGTTCTTATAATATAAATCGATGATTGTTGCCGGGTAGGAATCGACAGGTTTATTGGAAGAGTGCAGGAAAAAATGTGGGACACACAGGTTGTCCTGGCGAGATCGATCCTATCGATTCCTCACCGTATCGAATCACGAAAATAATGCTCTAGCGCTTCGTAACAAAGACACCGTTATTGCGATTGAAATTATTTATTTGCTCGTGCCTCCTAAAAACTTAAGGCGCTTGAGAAGGTCTGTATGTGTGTCCGTGTGTATACATATATATATACGCGGTCCCTTAACAATAAATATGTACATATTTCATCGAAGCACTTAGAAGCACTCTTATCATTAATCTTCTTTTTTTTATAACTTTTCCTTTACTTGAAATAACCTATGAGGCGACGATATCAACGATTACACGCTAAGATATACATTGCTAAGATTTCGATCGTTGTAAAACGCTATGTATATATGTATATGTATATATGTACGTGTCTCTGCCTTCCCCTCCGAGAAAGAGAACAAAATTAAAAAAGAAAAGATGAAGATAGAAAAAACGTGTCGCCGTTAAACGGATTTCACGCGCGTCCATCGCGTTCGAGGACGTATTAAAATTTGCTCTCGGTCTATAAAAAATTGTACTAGCTCGCGACCCTCCACGCATTAGGAAAGTCCCGACTACGTGTGTGCTCGGGTAACATTTAGTCGCGATAATTGATAACGCTCGAAATCAAACTCATAGCTCACGAGATTTCGACTCTCCTCGTTCTTAGCGCGTTTGAGATGCGCGTTGACGCGTCGGTAATAGAAAACGCTTCGTTCCTTTCTTTTCTTTTTCTTTTTTTCTTTCACCACCCTTTGGACCACGAAAATCGAGGGAAAAAAGCTCCTCGACGAGACGAGACGAGTTTCTTAAAGCACATACACGCGCGCGCGCGCTTAACAGAGAGGGAGAAAGTAAGAGAAATAGAGATAGATAAAAAGAAAGAGAAAGAGAGCGAGAGAGATAGAGAGAGAGAGGGAGAGTGCTATGCGCGAGAGCCGAGCTCGTTTCGTTTTCTATATCACAATAAGGTCGCGTTATCTTTCCTTTTTTCTTTCCTACTCAAATTCTCATCTTTCCTCTTCTTTTTTTTCTTCTTCTTCTTCTTTTTCACGTAATACGCACGCAGTTATTATTGTTGTCTCATCCAGTATTGTCTATTCCCTTACGTCGGTACATTTCAATTTTCTCGTTGCTTCAAGGCGTTTTGGTACAGATAGAGAAATAATCTTGGGTCTATATTTATATATATATGTTTATGTATACTATATACGCTCAGAGTTCATCCCCGGTAATATGCGATCATTTGTTTATCTCCATATATATATATTTATTTATATATTTATTTATTTATATCTATATGTTTTCATTTCTCGTAGGCATATGTATATAAATAATAAAAAAGGGGTTCGTCGAGGGTGTGTATAAGGATAGACATTATCGCTACATATACTATACATAGGGTATCGCAAAAAGAATTACATAATGTTATATATACCACGAGAAAGGAAGCGCGCGCGCAAGCGTCTCGGCCCGATTATCGGGGAGAGCGTAGTTTATTTTTTATTTTTATATATATATAGATATATTTATTTACTTATCCGGCGTCAGTCTTGCCTATATACGATTCGAGATCGAAGTTCGCTATACACAACATCGTTCCACGCTTTTCGATGGATCGAACTGGTCCACTCGCTTGGAAAAAGCGCTTTAAGCGGAGCGATTAATTATCCTTCACTCGTGCCGACGTTTCTTTCGAATAAATATTCGATTAATCAAGCGCTTGCCGTTACTCTTTTTTTTTATACCCCGTTTTGTGTAACGTGTATAAACGTATACATATATATATGTATATCTATGCACACATATATATGTATATGTATATCCTTTGCTCGGACTCGGATCGATAGGGAGCTCGATCTTGTTGCTGCACATGCGTGCAGCGAACGAGAGCGAATCATTAGCGCTTCTGGAAATCCGTCTCCGTTATCTCGATACATTTCGTGACGTGTTCGTGTTCTCTTCCTTTTTCTCTAGTCCTTACAAAGTGCATACAAAGTACGTACAACGTACGTCCCACGTCCCTTCTCGCGTCTCGCGTAACGCGATTAAAGCGAGAGAACGAGAATGCGTATTCCGATCGGTCGCGTGTCACGAAAGAAAAGAGAAGAAGATGGGAGTGAAATAAAAGGAGTAAGTAGGTATAGGATTAAACAAATAAAAAAAAAGAAGGAAAAACGAGTGTCCGAAATCGGAATACGCGGCAGTGAGCGAAAGAGGTTCATCGAGAGACGAAAAGCGACGTGGGTGCTTGAAAAATCGAAGCCGATCGGTACTACGAGTATTTTTTCCCCTTCTACAAAAGATATGTCTTGTGTATTATAACAAATCGAGTTACACGCTATTCGACTTGCCCTTTTTTTCTTCGCTCGATCTTCGATCCCCGTTATCGATTTCGCGAGCACGTCTCTTTTCGTTTTCTTTTCTTTCTTTTTCTATACAAATTATTATTGGATCCTTAACCCTCAGGTGAGCGCGTATCGATGTCGAATTTCCAGAAGAGTCCAAATCCGTAATTATCGCGATTATTGTTTTATTACAAATCTGATATGCTAAATTTGTGTGTGTATTTGTGTGTATGTAGTATAACCGTGAGAATTACGCTCAATTTATCCATATACGTACAGATATATGTATATAGGTCAGAAGATAGTGTCTTCGATCGAGCGTAATTTATTCTCGAAGTTCACGTTTCCGCTACGGTTACATTGTTTATTACAGTGCGTACAATGGCAGTGCACGTCGAAGGAGAATGAACTAAATCGCGTGAATTCGCACGTCGGGCGTCTTCGCGGAAAGTTTCAAAATTGCGTCCGGTGTAAGTAATCGTCTCCTTCTCGATTATTTATTTATTTAATTTTTCTTTTAGAACGCAAGCGTGATCGTGTATCTATGGATCTCTCGCTAGAAGACGCGTATGTAAGAGAGTAACGTATTGCTTGGACTCGATTGCTTCTTTCGATTATTACATTCATTCGATTTACTTTACATCGTTTTTTTTATCTTTTACACGAACAACGTTCCGATAATTATCTAATAAATTAACTTACGATTACCGATCGAAAAAGAAATACAGAAAAGGTATCGATATAATGATCGCCGATTTGGAGTAACCAAAAATTGACATACGTTTCTCGTCTCCGACATATCGACATGGCAGTTAATAATAATAAAAAAATGAAACAGCCGGAAGTAGAGCCAAGATGGCGAAGGGTAGTGAAATTGCCAACGGAGCAATTATCAAGTGGAGCAATTAACGTACCTCCGTACCTCCGACGCGTAGTTTCGCGTACGTCCCTGAAGAATGCACGCGCGTATGTATGTGTGTCTCTCTTTCTCTCTTCGTGAGATGAAGATGTGTGTGCCGTGCGTTCTTACGCGTATCTATGCAGAGAGTGTTCCCTGCGCTTGCTTCCTCTGCGTTCACGCTCGCACACGGGTTCGGGGCTCGGTGGATTAGAGTACGTCAGATTGTTCGAACCACGCGGAGGCGGTGCGCTCATCGGTGGCGGGGGTGGCGGGAAAAAGCTCTGCAAACACGCCTGATAGAACAACGGTGATACTTTAGAATTCGTTCGGACGATTTTTTTTGTTTTGTTTAATTTATGAGGAATTAATTTAATTATTTTAATTAGAAACAAGTTGTGATTTAAAAAGTGATTGTAGCGTAAAATTATTGATAATAAGATCGAAGATATGTTAACGTGTTTTAACGAATAAACTCAATTTAGTATAATAAATCGAACTTCAGGGTGACTTAAAAAAAAAAAAAAAAATTCGGGTGGATCGGGTGCTTACCTTCGCGCTGCCTCTGGATGACGACTTGGAAAATACGCTATCTTGATCGCTGCTCACGCTAGGCACAGGCATTGGTACCGCGTAATCGTAGGTGGCATCTGTACAATATAGACCACACGAATTCACTTCGGTGACTCGAGAAAAAAGCGTATCACGAACGTAGCAAATTAATCGTATGAAATAGAGGCAATATAGTAGAGGCGATTACGAGGAGATTGGAATCGAGGCGGGCACGGAACGGCGGACAGTCTGGTCATTCGCTACGTTCGTCGATAAGGTATAAAATGCTATTAAAATGATCGATATATCGATAGGACGATAAATTTGGAACTCTTTCACTCACCGGACTGTTCAACGCTGTCGTGAAGATCCTTGTTGTCTATAACGACGGTGCTGTATCCGTAGTAAGCAGCATGAGGAGGCTCCCGATATTTATTCTCATGGAAGGGTTCCTGATACTCGTCCAATCTAACGTCACCGAGTAGTCGATCGTTCAGATCACGAGGTAACGTCGTCAGTTTCGTCCCGGCATACCGATCGTCCAATTCCTCCACTCTGTACGTCATCAAGGAAGGATCCTTCTCCGTCGTACCATACGCTGATTCGGGTGATAGGTGCTGATGATTGCTCGATGGAATGGCACTTTTGGCACCCAAGGGACTGGCAAAGTTCTTTCTTTGTCGATGACGAGACACTATTAGAAAGATGGCTACCGCTAAAAGCAAGATGACTGCTGCCAGGACTCCTATAATCACGGCCATGTAGGTAGGATCGTCTTGCTTGGCGACAGGCACTTCGGCTTGCAAGGGATTGTCTCGCGCTGAATTTCGATCCCGACTTCGTGGCGCTTCGGTTGTAGGCGGAACTTCCGGCGTAAAGTTACCATGCGCGATATCTGCGACATTCGAGATACCACGATCGAGTGATTAAAGAGTGATTAAGGAGTATCGTTTGAGGAGTTTGTTTCGAATTACTCGTTAAAGATAAGGTTGCTCGACATATTTTCCGATAAAATTAACACCGTTGTTAAAAGATTTATAACACGAAGAGGAATTCCATTTAATTAACGATATAGTTTTAGAGGAAAAGTTAAAACATGAATTTTAGGACTTACCGGAATCGAAAGTAATTTCACTGATCATGATCCATTTAGCAGCGAAGCTAAATTTCAGCTTAACGAACTTTCCGATCCGGTGATGAAGCTTGATCGTGATGTTCCTCGACTGCTCGAAGATCTTATCCTCCATGTACGAGTAGACGATTGGATCTCCGGTGTAATACTTGCCACCCACGCTGAACATGATGCTTACTTCGGAGAACACCTAAAATGAGAAAGAACAAAACTTTGGTTAGGTCGTCTTGCTCGCTTGTAATCCTCCTACGTCGTTTCCGAAGGACGTTAGCAATCTCGTCGCGTTAACGCAGTCAATCTCGACTCCCGTTAAATTGGCAAATATCGGTTATTAACTTCATTATGGGTGCTTAAAGCGCAGTCGATTATGGATATAATCAGAGACTATTATCGTTATCACCATCGAGAGAGCGAGAGACAGAGAGAATGGACGAGAGAGACAGAGACGGAATTAGAATGGATAACGACCTTAACGCTGATGCATCAGGATCGAAGTAGCGAATACGCGCGGAATGCTAATTCGAGTCCTTGCTTGTATAGAAGGAGACCGTGAAAAGGAGGAACTGGTAGATAAACGAAGAGAGATAGGAAGAGGAGAGTACTGCTATGGTTGGTACGTGGCACACGAAAGCGAAGATTACAAAGGGGCAGATTATCAAACTCCGTCTAAGATGAGGCGCATGGATTTTCCTCTCTCCTCCCGCCCACCAGAGATGGAAACCAACGGGAGAAGAGTGAAAGAAAGACGAAGACGGAAGACTAGTGGCTACGCTTTGAAGTGCAGTGTCTTTCAGGAGACGTGTCCTATCCGTGCGAGTGGGCGCGCGCTTGTTAATAGAAGGAGTTGTTCAGAAGTAGGATGGGTGAAGAAGGTTGCCAACTACTCTCTCCTCTCTCTCTCATTCTCTCTATCTTTCTTCTTCTCTCCTCTCTCTCTCTCTCT
>JAIFRP010000010.1:522240-534912 GCA_032403825.1 Odynerus spinipes | reverse complement strand
CTCTCTCTCTCTCTCTCCCCTATACATCCAAGTACTGCCGATTTGCCAGACTGCCGGTATTGTATTCGAATACGTGGCGTATCTGTACTCTCCGGGTCGTTGCTTGCCGCCATTGTGTATACGAGAAAGAGAGAGAAGCTCTCGCGCTGCTGCTACCTTCCTCCCTTCGAACCTACTCTTCCACCCTTCTTGAATCCGTGTTGCCGAGCATTCCTACGGCCTACCCAACCTACTCTTTACTATCCCCCACTCTTCCCCCTCTCCCTCTCTCGCCCTTACTACTCATCCAAGCTCCTTCCCTCTCGCTCGCTTGGTCGCGGCTATACAATCGGCTCCCGGGCTGGGTAATGAGGCGCTCCATTCAAATAAATCTTGATACCGGTAGGAGAGTGTTTCGCGGCCCATTATATGGAGATCCTAGCGCGAGCTGGAAAATTTTCGCGGAAGGGCCAACCACCGTCACGGAGGATCCCCAAGCGTTGATGCCAACAAGCAAAAGAAGCTTTCTCTAACTACGACTCTCCCTCTCTCTCTTTCTCTCTGTCTCTCAGTCTATCTAGCCAAGCCAGAGGCTAACCGTTGTTGCGCCTCGTTACCCATCCTACAACCTCGACCTTGACTCCGACGTGAAAACTGGATTCTATGCCGTACACACCACCCTCGTCTTTTCCGGGCACGGATTAAAGCTCGGCGCTTGGGTATCTTCTTCCTTCATAGGGGTTTCCAAGCGAGACTATATTTATGCTTCTTTCTCCCTTTTCCTCCCTTTCTCCCTCTCGCCCCCTCCCCCGCCCCCGTCCACCAACTATCATTCCCGCGTACGTTCTTCCTTCTATTCACGTTTTTTCTTTCTCTCTTTCTTTCTTTTCCCCCTAACCTTCTCCTCCTCTTCCTTCGGTCGCCATTTTGGTGCAAACGAAAAGTCGCCCCAGGGTCTTCCAATTTCCTCTTCGTCACGCGCATATTATATACGTGGTAGGTACGTCTGGAGACTTTTCCACGAACCGTCTCTGTTGTCCGGAAGTTTCATTGCCGGCATTTTTTTGGTATTTCCGAAGCTCCTGCACGTTTAGAAAGGCGAGCCGACTAGTAACGCGACCAACTTCGTCGCCCGACGATAAACTTTCTTTCGTGAAAGTCATAGAAATAATAGGTATAGTGTCTGCGGGACTGTAAGACGAACGCGAGTAGGTACTGCCTTTTAATAAGTTAGTAACCGTCGTGAGAATGCACGCGAGTGTTCATTGTTGAACGACGCGAAGAAATGTTCGAGACTCTCTCGCGCCGAGCCGTGCTTCCCGGGGTCGCTGGAATTCCTAAAAGAATATTGGAAAAATACGGCTACGTGGAATTACATCGTTCGTTCTTACCCGCGAAAAAGGAGTGGGGGGTAAACGTGTAGAGCTTGCTAGCTGGTGAGAGAAGAACCGAGCAGACTACATCAATGATCTTTACTACACCAGTCGAGGAATTTTAGCACGAGTCGCGTGTACGTACGTTATATACGCGATACTATCGACCGAGGGGAGGAAAGTTAGCGTGGCAGACGTCGGTAGACATGCGAGAACTTGGGAAGAACGATGAAGTCATCGTGAATTTTATCGCGGTTAGGAAAATTTTATACGTACACCGACTATCGTCTACTATTTCACGGTTGCGCGCGTGACATTGATAGGCACTTTCGTTCCTAACTTTTCTTTATAACATTATCATAATTATAGAACTATGGCGAACGCGATCCGATTATAAGATTAACGACGAACTTTGATACTATGTTATCGTTAACGAGTATGCTACAATAATTAATATCGCGTGGGATACAATTTTATACAAAATTGCAAGAGATTCCGTCGACTCGGATAATTTGTTAAACTACATGAAAGTTGAAAGAATGACCCTGAACTTACTTGAACTTCCTTGGTGAATTGATTATTGCAGTAGATGTGAACAGCCGAGAATTCTCTGACGTGGTCGAACTCGAATTTGACTTCAAGCGGATGACCCGAACGAGTGTCGTTCCTCCAGCCGACCCAGCCTTGACCACGATCGTAATCGTAGTAGCTCATCTTGAAGTTATCCGGGCCGATCTTGCCGTCGGTTAGTTGACCCAACCCTCGTAGAAGCTGACCGTCCCAATAACCGTCGTAAGTAGCATCGAAAAATTCCCAGTTGCTGCGTTTGTCTCCTTGGGGCATCGAGTATGAAACGATACCGTCGTTCCAAGGACAACCGTACAACTCGACTCTCATGCAAACGGTACGACGATGATAGCTGTATGGTAGGAAACGCACTTTGCTTGCCCACATTGGTGGGTCTAGCTCGTACTTCGATTCCAGGTATGTGTTCGTGTTGCCTTTTATCACCTGAAAATTGAGAAAGATCGAATGGCTTAAAATTGTGAAATAAATCATGTTAATAGTGAATATACACGACGAGTATACAGAATAATTGTATTTTAAATTGAAAACTTAAATAATTCTATAATTTATGTCGAATATTCTTCAAAAATAACGACTCCCATTAATCCCAAGATTCGCCTACACTTGAACATTCAAATTTATCTTATTTTCCCACTCCAATTCCCCGCAATTAATCACGAGAACCGTTCTAACCCAATGTTCGACAACCACCCACCCAATTTCTCATCCGGCCGTTTCCTTGCATTTCTCCACTCCTTTAGCTAATCGCTTTAGTTCGATACAAGCACAGCTCGAGTTACGGTGTTATGACACGAGCCCGAAGAGCAAAGAGAAAAAGAAGAAGGAGAAGAAGGAGACAAGGAACACGGCTGGTATAAAAGATAAAGAGACTCGGATCGGAGCGGCGTCACAAAAGCTTCTCGGAGCTATGTCGGTTATTTCATTTTGAGGATAACGCGTCGTTAGAAGAGACAAGACTCGCTCGTAATATTCTTTGAGCGTTCACGACTTCCCCCCGCCCCTCGATGTCTTCACCGAGAGAGGAAGAACACGAAGAGGAAAGGAGAGGAGAGATTTGTCCGGTCGCCGGCGAGTTGCTTCGAAACAAGGCTCGTTCTATTCGTCCGTTCGACCGCGAGCAACGACGAAAAGACTCGCCCTCGCTTTACACGAGAATCAGAGAGAGAGAGAGAGAGAGAGAGAGAGAAAGAGAGTAGGTGGGAGGGATATCGAGAATTTCTCGAAGAGAGCGAGACCCTTCGAAACAAAGGCTCTCTTATTTCCCACTTACGGACGACTCGTCGACTCGCTTCTCGGCTCTCGCGTAATACCTACAACCTTCTCACGTATGGTTAATTACGTGAGCGTACTGCACATTACGAGGAGTATACCAGCCACCTACATGACTGTCCTTCTCTCTCTCTCTCTTTCTATCTCTTTCTTTTTCTATTTCTATCCCTCCCTTCTTTTGCTTTCTTTTCACCTACTCCTAACGCATTTCCTCTTTTTCTTTTTCTCCCTTTCTTTGCTTCGTATAGCTTCGTTTCTTCTCCTTCGCTTTCTCTTTCTCTCCTCCGGTGTTAACGACCCTATTATCGTCGTTCACCGGACATCGGTATTTCTACCATTTTGTTCCTTTTAACATCGCCATTCCTATCCGTACATGTAACACATTTCGATAAGATTCCGATTGAAGTGTCTCGTACGTTCCCTCTTACATTCGTTTCTCTCTCGAGATTTAATTTTTTCTTCTTTTCGCGACATTTATATAATTCGACACCGCGTCGTGGGGAATTTTAATTAAAAGTAACTTGTTTTCAGAAAAGAAATGTTAATGTAGAAATTCTAAGTTATTTAAAGATATTGAGAAAAAAAACACGATATTAGCGAGTACTTTAGGATTGGGAAAAAAGTCTCTATCTTCCTCTCGTAGAGACTTTGGCCCGAGGTGTTTTACCCACGCCGTGAGAATGGCTCGTAACATGTCCCGTAGACTCGACGACAGCAGCTACCGTCGGCAGCTACCTGTCCTCATCGATGCGGTAGAAACGCGCGGAAAACATTAACATAAAATGGGCGTTGGTCTCGTGCCACGCCTACCTCTTTGTCGCATCGGCACTCTTTTTCTTTGGAATTTGTCTACCGAAAGTCTCGTCGGAGAGAAGATGTAAAGAGGGAGAGAGAGAGAGAGAGAAAGAAAGAAAGAAAGAAATGTGGCGATGGTAGTTGGGAAAGGGGGGCGGGGGGATGGGGAAGAGAGAAATAATTTAAGAAGCGAGAACGGAGGAAAGTCTTTTACACTGAATCCGTTTGCGGCTTCCCTCTTTTCATCTCTCTTTCTCTCTTTTACTTTCTCGCTCCTTAGTGTGGGAGGGAAGATAAATATCGAGATTATTTATTTTTCCTGGCGAGCCGCGCGAACGGCCCGAGGACTCGTAAATGCCGTCGTATTTTTGCCCTCTCGTGGTCTCTTCCCTTTCGAATTCGCGGTCTTGATATTTACGAAATTATCTTCCGGAAGAAAGAAGACGGGAGAAGAAGAACGGGAAACGGAGAGAGAAAGAAAGCGATACATGGACGAGCGAGGCTTTTCGATCGGTATCTTATCTAGATATCCCGAAGGCATGAAGTAACGGCACGAGAAAGACAGAAAGAAAGAAAGAGAGTGAGTGAGAGAGTAAAAACGAGTCGAACGTATCTCGCTTTTCTAGAGCACTCTCATTCTTTCACAGAATCCTCTATTGATCCTCGTCTGATTCTGGGTATCGATAAGTGAACGAGACTAAAAAATTTGAAGCTGCAGTCGGCTATAATTAGAAACTGATGCAAATAACGCTACGTTAATTTAATCCCCTCAAAAATGATTTTTCTTTTTTTTAAGTTACGAATTATATTTATGGAATTACAAAAATGTACAAAATATTGTACCGCATATTTGAATAAACGAAAAATGAATGTTTTACTCGCACCTTTGCCCATACCTCATTTTATCCTACTTCTTTTTTCTAAATCGAATTCACGCGACTTTCAATGGAAACGGTTCGTTTCTCTTGGCACGTTCGTGTGCGGTACGGATCGATATCGCACGACACGAATGCACTCAGCCTGAATTAAGGTTCCCGAAGGTCTCCGAGGCCGGGGAGGACGTACATACATACACATATGCATACACACGCGTTAAAACCGTAGCCGCGTCAGAAAATAATTACCGAATTGCCTTTGGGCGCCGCCTACGCGGACCGCCACGAATGAAGTCGTTTTCTATATATTTCCACTTTGGCTGACTCGCGGTTGGCGCGAGCGGGCAGGGTCCTGCCTCGTAGATTTTTCTTAATTTCCTTTAATAGTCCGTGAACACGACTCGCTGACAACCGTACCGGTTATATTCTGCGA
Organism: Odynerus spinipes; assembly: GCA_032403825.1. NCBI lineage: Eukaryota > Metazoa > Arthropoda > Insecta > Hymenoptera > Vespidae > Odynerus > Odynerus spinipes. Next base: position 529,600 of record JAIFRP010000010.1, on the reverse strand, counting down.
AGGTCGAGCGTCCTCGAAAGAACGCTCGACGATCGTACGTACGATAAGGACGAACGTCGTTCCGTAATTAAGCGACGAGAAACACGCGCACGCATACACATAAAGAGAAGGATGGTTCTCCCAGCGGGAGGGAACGCGTACCGCGAACGGACGCGAATTTCTGCGGATTTATACTCGGGCTTTACGTTCTCTCTCTTTCTCTCTCTCTCTCTCTCTCTCTCTTTCTCGCTGTCTCTCGTATCAACCTCCTGGGTGGGCCTAACCTTCTCTTATCCTTTCGAAACGGTGTCCTCGAGAAAGCCGCGTGGACTCCCGCGGCTCGTATCGATCCCCGATAGAGAGACCGTCCTACCCTTCCACGCGCTAACACTGGAGAAAACATTTTATTCTAGGTGCCTAATGAGAAGAAATATTATAGCTGGTTCCTCTTACGAACGGTGTCGAAATTTTATGCTCGAGAAATTCTTTATGCTTTTATATAATCGCCTGTTTGTTTTATTTAAATATATTCCCTTTTGTTCTTGCAAATTGGTTTCTCTGTAAGGCAGCGAAGCTTTTGTCTTAGAAAAGTATTGCGTTGTTTAAAAAAAAATAATTAAACGAATGACTGTAGACAAAAAAGCACTCCGATTGAATTGATTACGAGAAAAGACCTTCACCGAGTTTATGAAAAAAAATAGAGGATAAAAAATAAGAAAAACGTCGGGAAAACAAGTAAATCTATCTCGAGGTATAAAGGGCATCTCTGGAGAGGCCGTGATCCCTTTGAATTTCGAAGTTCGTGAGATTCGTGGAGTACTTCGGTATGGCCTCGCCTATTCAGACAGGTACGTTCTATATAGGTGAGTTGAATATCGTCTGACCCGTGTGCACGCGACGACCTTCCCTTCCCTCGTTTTATTGATCCACCCTCCTATACAAATAAGCTCGAGGCAGCCCTCTTTCGTACTAACTCCCGAGGAAAACCTCTTCAACGATCGGACGCTTTACCTTCTTTTCTTCCGATACGAATTTCAAGATATCTCGCGAATTCTACTCGCGAATTCTCCTTACATTCCTTACGAGACGAGGAACAATTCTCGAGGCCACAGAGATTTTTATTTTTATTTTTTTTTTTCGTTACTTTATTAGTAAGTGAAAAATACTCAATAAATTTAGAACGGTAAAAAATGTGAGAAAAATGAATGAAATTAACGAGATACAGGAGAAATAATACATGGAAAATGAATAAATATTACGATACATTCTATACGTTTTATATTCGTTAGATATAAATGTAACGCAAAGAGGTTTCCATCCCTCCTCGTTATACCGAGTTATGTAATATAATTTGATCAGTAGCACCACAAGCGAACGTTATTTTGTATCCACAAATATGGGAACTGTAGGGCGAGTATGTAAATTAACCACAGAGAGAATTGCGGAACAATCGTGTCCATTTACAAGCTCGAGTGGCGAGTTCGCTCTACCTCTATGAGAGTGAAGCGTTGTCCAACCTAAAGCTGATAAGATCTCTATATATTCATGATTCGATGCAGACATCGCGCGTGCCAATCGATACGAAGCTGGGCCTCTTTGGGTGTTCGAGAGAATACGATTAAGGTGTCATTATTTCTACCGAGATACGAAACTATGTAACAATCGCGAGCTTATTCGTTACGATGCTTCTAAAAACGATGATAATGTCTTCTCTGAGAACTTCAAGGATTTCGTTTTGTCGAGCCAGCTGTTTAATTAAAGAGGATCGGTAGATTCACCGTTGGGAGTCTATTCTAGTGAAATATCGAAAAGGAAAGAATAGAGAGCGCGTGCATCTCTGGAAAACGGCGTATTACATTGAAGATTTACGTCTTGTTAATGTCACGCTTTAGTTGCTGCCCGCGGTCGCTCTGCAGACTCGTGGACAACGCTACAAATCATTCCCAATAATCCAGGCGCTCTCGCGCGCGCGGGAGCATACACACACGCACGGCCATTTTATGCGCATTGCCCTCGACTAAATTTAACCTCTATCCAGTGCTCCCTCTCGCATTTTACGGGACTCTATTCGGATAAATTACTATAACTTCGCCGATCGATTTGAATTATTCGCTCGCCATAAAAGCCTGCGGTCACTTATTCGAGGTACGGCTACTGGACGGACTGTAGGGGTCAACGATGGTGACACGAGCGATGGTAGAAATAAAGAAAACCTGTGGTTGATGTATTCGACAGGTTTAATAAAAGTTTATCTATCGACTATATATTTATTGAGAGAACGATCTGAAGTAATAACGTTCTGTGTCATTTAACTGATCGGACAGTTATAGTAGATAATTGTAACTATTTCAAGGATTATACGAGAGATAGATAAAGTAGTATCGCAAATATAATAAAAGTGTTATCGTAAAATTGAACAATCAGGACAAAAGGAACATTATAACTTACCTCCTCTCCACGAACGTCTCTGTAGCGAACCCATTTCCCTAATTTCGGTCTCCAGTATTCCAAAAGGTAAGCTTCCGAATACTCCACGCCTTGACCGTTTCCAAATCGACCTTGAGTGCCGGTCGCTGTGATCATGTGCACCGTGTGTAAATCGATTTCCAACCACTCGCGTGGTTCGGTCGTGATCTGCTGCTTTGGGCACCAAGCACCGCCGTGGCTCTCTTGGCGTAGTCTGGAAAAAGTAAATATTTCCTTTAGGATCAGGCTAACCTCTCGCCACCTTGTCTTCTTGACTTTCTCTTTTTTCAACTCGATTGATCTAAACGCTCGTGAAGCGATCCGAGCCAAGGAGAAACAATGTATCCCATTGTGGAAAATCACGGATGGAGAAAAGGGTTAATAAAAGGATCGCGAACGGAAGCGATGCGTGCATCATCGAGAAGAGGAAGTCGCATAAATACGTGATCGTCTTCCTGGCCGACGGATAACCGTCACCTTGCTGGAGAAGGATGAGGAGGAGGAGGAGGAGGAGGAGAGGCTGATACGGGGGAGTGAAATTATAATTTATCGATCGTGCCGAGCCACCGGATGACATGAATTAAAGATGAGGTGGCACCATCGCGAGAACGACGACGACCACGACGACGACGACGACGACGACAACTACGACGACGATGAGGACGACGGTGAAGCCACTTCGAACCGGCTAATAATTGTATTCGCACATACCTTTCGCGACACTCGAACGCTCGGAGAGCCGTGCTTTTTTCTGAAGAATCCTTCCAACGATTCGAGTACTTTCAGAATAATCCTTTGACAAACGATTGGAATGTCTTTGTCGAGCTACCCGTGGATGGTCAGTAGATCTACGAAGAGTCTCTTTGCAAGAACTATTAGTCGATTTTGTCGGCTCAAAAAATTGGAGCTTAAGTAAAATGAAGGACCAGAACTATGGAATGTCTCTCGAGCAAAAATACAAACTCGTCGTACAAATATTTCTCGCAATGAAGAGATTAGCTTTACAGCCCTTCTTCCTTCTTATTCTTCCCTCTCTTCGCCAGCTTTTCACTCTAGAGTGTTAGAACTCCAAGTTTTGCTTTGACACCGAAGACAGTAAAAGCAACTACACGGCGCGAAGCCGTGGACCTGGGAAAGGAAGGAACGAAAAGAAGAGAAAGAGGCTGGGGGCAGAGGAGAAACGAAGGAAAACCATGAAACGAAAGGGATGGTAGAGAGAATGAGAGAGAGAGAGAGAGAGAAAGAGAGAGAGAGTAGGAGAAAATGAAAGAGAGATAGATAATATGCACCACCGTGAAGGACCATAACTCATAGCCCATTAAGAGAGCTCGAACTGTCTGGCTGCCACTTTGATACAGTCCAGGGCATCAAAGACATTCCGCGTACGCGGCACCCGCTCCACGATAAATCTCAGAACGGACGATTACGCTGCGAGTGGTAGACTCTGCCGGGAGCTGCTGCCACGTTGGCGAAATCGCCGCGAGAAGCTTTTGAGAGAGAAATAGAGAGGGGGGGGGATAGTGTGGGTGGAGAGAAGAGTTACTCGATTATCGGGAGAAACTGTTTGTCGAAAGCACGAACGTGCCAGAAGTCGAGCATACGCCGGGATATATAATGGACGTCGAAATCCAACGCGCTTCTGCGGCAGCCGCGGAAACTTCGAATCCGCCTGACGAAGGAGAAGAAGAAGAAGAAGAAGAAGAAGAGAAAGAAGAAGGTAGAGACGAAGAAAGAGAGAGGAGAGAACTTTCAAAAACAGAAGCTACCTACCTTCTCTATCCGAGCCGATTTATTTTACTTCGAATCCTCCTGATTTCGTTTATTTGAATAAATGGAAAAGTTTGATCGAAAGTCGCGATTTCTGTATACTCTTTCAGGACCGCTATCCTTGTTCGTTTGGTAGGCGATAGAAGAGATTTTTGTTGGATCTTTAACTGATTTTTCTATTTGCTATTAAAAAAACTGCAAGTTACGTATTTTTGAGAGAATTTTAAAATCACATATTATTGAAAATTGAATATAAAACTTCTGTAAAAACAATAAAAAATTGTAATATCCCTATAACCATTCTTCTAACTTATAAATCTACGTCCAAGCTTTATAAACGTCTATAATTATAAACCACAAACACGAAGCGATATTAAATGATATCGTATTAACAATGACTAATGTACCACCTAATGTGTTAAGCTTCAGGTTAGAATAGACAATGTCTTTACGTAACGGTACCTACTCGACGACTGTCCGTTTATAGGGGGGTCATCGAACATACATACGTAATAGATACCTATGTATAAATACTCTAGCCATAACAATCTGATCCGGTCGTGACGCAACAGATATCCTGGTATTTAAACGTAAAGTCTCAAAGCATGATATAACTATAATGGAGATATCTTCCCTTATCGCTATCCAGAATCGTTACCACTATGGAGAATGTTTCTCGTTTAGATTAAAAACGATGGTAAGAGCGTAGAACTTCGAGTCGAGTCGAGTTATTCGTAAAACGAAGAAACGATCGTGAGATAACATTAAAGGGTACACACGAGGCAACTTTAAATATGGGTATTTTAGGGTAAATGGAAGGCGTAGAGGTAAATAGGGTATTCACCGGGAAGCCCGTAGCATCGGTGAAGCCGTATAAGGGCTCGTTGAAGAAGGTCTAGACGGGTCTACTAGGAAAAAGACCGCGCGTACGAGCGACGACGATATCGCTATTGCATTCACGGGGCTTTCTTCGTGTCGCCGATACGAATGCCACGAAAACATCTTGTCCTTCTTTTTCTGGAGTTACCACATAACCTACTAATGCGCTTTTAAGCTTCTCGAATAAAAATCGACGAGGGTGCTAACGATCGTGGAAAAAGTTCCGAGACGTTCGCGGGAAGACGTTCGGAGGATGCGATAAAATAAATTTGCAAGAAGATCGCGTTCGAATAAACGATACGCGCTAACGTTAAGAATACACGGGAGATTACAAAGGTATTGTAAAACGAAGCGAATGTAATTTCCCACGATTTAATACCGCAATTTAAACGTTCGCAATAAAAGCAGGCAAATAAACGCTCAATGAAATATAAAAAGTACGGGTCATTGAAAGGGGACGAGACTCCATAGGTGGTCCAGACGACCCTTTGTATCACGCAAACACCGGACTTCGTTTCGTTCCTTTCTTTTTCTCGATGGTAATTAACTCGCACGTATAATCAAAGGAGTAGGTATAGGGAGAGGGGTATAAGCGTTTAGGGCGTCCAAAGAGCTTTGAGACTGGCCGATACAAATGGTTCAGCATGCGGGGCACAGCATCCCAGGGCGTCATTAATCCTCATTGCTAGCTGACGGGCAAAGTAGACGTGCAGTTTACTAGGATGTGATTGATATGGTGACCGACTCTCGATGCTGGATCCTTACCTATTTTGAAGCATGCCGAGAGTGAGAGAGAGAGAGAGAGAGGAGGGAGAGAGAGATGGAGAGAGGACGGGAATGACGGACGTGTCATCGATGAAGCGACATCGTTTCTCACGTACCGATACCGAGTATGCTCGGTAGGTCCAAGTAAGGAAAGAGAAGTGCTTTTCGACGTGCGATCGATAGCCGGGTTTCTTTTTTTTATCTCTTATTGTATTACTCCGAGCAAGACGAGCGAGCTTCGAGAAGCTAAAGAAAAGTATCAAGAGGGAGAGAAGAATATATACTCACCGGCCATGATGGGGACCAACGTTTCCGCTATCAAAACTCGAGCTGGCTGTGATGTCGGCATCTGGGATCGCCCTGGACTCCATCCCTAAGGGTGCGATGCATTGTGCTGAAAAGGAAAAAAAGGGAGATTCGGTTACGCACGCTTCCGAGACACTCCTACTAGAATCAATATGATTTACGCTTTTCGAAGACTCTTATAACACGCGATACGATCAATGGCGTAGGTATCTAAAAATAGTCGCACGAGTGTGGATAGTATCGGGTAGAGGAGCGAAGGAGAACTCCGATTCGTTAACGGTTCTTTTAAATCGCCACTTATCGTGGCTGAATTCTCGGTACATCAAAGAACCGTTGATTGCTACGGTACGAGTATAGCGCACGAAAGTTCTCGGGAAAAACGGATAATATTGGTGGCAATGGCGGCGGCTCGGTTTAGCAAGGAACTGCCAGGCGAGCCGTTTGCTCTCGCAAACTCGATAAATTCAAGTAGGAAATCCAACTCCGAATGGCTGTAACGACAGCTGTTTCCTGAATCATTGCCAGGCACGTCAACGATTATCGAGCTCGTTTACTCGTGCAACGACCTTAAATCCACAAACTTTCCTTCCTCCCACCGCTTCACTTTTCTGTCCCGTCACGGAAGAACTGCCGCTGAGATCACGTAAATAAGTGAGCTTGTAAATGTCTCTTTTTCCTGCTCTCCAAGCGTCCCGAGGAAAGTTCGAATCTTAAATCAAATTAAATCTTATCGAGAGATAGTACGTTTCGCGTTAGTAGTTTTCTTTACATTTAGTCTACGACTACGCGATGTTTACTCCCGTAAGACAACTATTTACGACCTAGTTATAACGATGCAGTAAGAATAAATTCGGGGTATCGAAAGTTTTGGTATCGACGAAGAGAGAAAGAGAGAGAAAGAGATGAGTGGGTCGGAAATCTTTGAGCAGAAACCAGTAAAAGTGTACCTCCTAAAATCTAAAAGTACTTGGTGAAAATAAAAAGAATTCGTTTAACATCTGATTCAGACTTTCAGAATTCTAACTTAAACTTCGCACAATTGTTGGATCTGGTTGTTAGGTACCTATGTATAACAAACGTACTCGTGTCTCATTGCGGGAAGCAGGTTCGATTCTTGTATTTATAGACATCTTGGAAAAGTGCTAACGAAAGAGCGAGAAGGGACGAGAAAGAGAAAGTAGTGAAGGCGAAAGAAGAA
>JAIFRP010000010.1:499087-512902 GCA_032403825.1 Odynerus spinipes | reverse complement strand
GAGAGAGAGAGAGAGAAAGAGAAACGAAGGGAACGAGGTAGAGAAAGAGAGCAAATGGTTGGTATAAAGAGTGGGAAAGAGAGAAAGAGAGAGAGAGAGATAGAAAAGTGGAGGCTATAGCTACTCGGTCCAGAGCCACTTTACCCTTGCCACCCTCCACACCACCTTTCGCTTCTCTAACCCGACAAACTCCACCTGCGCCTCCAGCTTCGAATGCTTTCGACTACGTTCCACCCCGTCATTCCGCTTTCGCCGTTCCCGACACTTTGACTCAGCCGATTGAAATTTTCATACCGATACGTCTGCCGGCCCAGTTTATGTTCCGAGCAGCTCTAAAATGCACGTTCGCAGACACTTACAGCAGTTTCGCATACTCTCTTTCTCCTTCTTCTTCTTCTTCCTTATTCTCTTGCTTTCTTCCTTCTTCTTAAACGTCCTCGCGTTGTTCTTGTTCTACACCTTCCTTAGATGAGTCTGTCTGGTGTTTTATCTGTCTTTATCTCTTACTCTCTCTCTCTCTCTTTCTTTTTTCCTTATACTTGTCTGTATTTTCAGTCTGCTTTCTTCCGCTAAGCTTCATTGTGCAGAGTTAAAGAGAGGAGAGGATAGGAGGAGTGGAGTTTGTCTGGATCCTCGAAAGTACACACTCCTGTTTTTTAAACCCTTCCCGAGAATCTAAGATTCCTCTTGAGACCTCAGCGAGGTGTTCGTGGATACAAAATCGAGCTGTAAAACTTTGCCCGTCTGTCCTGTGTATACGTGTAAGATCAATTTTATTTATAATCGAGAATTTTTATTCGTTTGTTTAAAGAATTATTTTCTATTCAAGATCCTCCGATTACTTTATCGTAAAATCCTTATTTCCAAGTCGAAGTGCTTAGAATAAAGCGTATTCCAAGAAACAGAGATCAGCGATACGGTTCGATGGCAATTTCGAAGTTGTGAGAGAGAAAGAGAGAGAGAGTCAACGTTGAACGGTAAACGGCGTGCGGTGGTGGCGGCCGGCGAATTCCCCGAGGACGAAAATCAAACAATCCGGAGAAGCGAAACGGCCTAAGGGATTAATCCGTTATTCGGTACTCCATGAGAGAGAAACCGATCGATCGATCGAACCGAACTCGAATGGAACCGAACGGAACGAAACGAAGCGTTCGCTCGCAAAGACCGATCGAGCCGAAGAGTTATTATCCGGCGCGATGACAAAGCGGAGATAGGAGAAGACTCGGAGAACTCGTTCGATTCTCGCTCCTGGCCGATTAATTATCGGCGAGTAATGAGCAAGGTGCCTCGAGATCGCAAAAAAGGAAAGGGAAAGAGAGAAAGAGAGAAGGGGAAGAGGAAGAAAAAATAAGAACCGGAGAAACTCGATATCTCGAACGGATTCTTTTTCTCTCTTACCCGTTCTTCCTTTCGTACTCTTACTCTGTCTCTCTTTTTCTTTCTTTCTTCCTTGTGCTCTCTCTCTCTCTCTCTTTCTCTCCTGTCCTTAGAAATCGTTTATTCGTGTTTAACGGAGGCTCCGGCAGTTCGACGAAACTTTTCGAAGCTCTCAGACGAAAGGCGTTACCTTCGGAGAAAAACCGATGGGCGAAGCGCGGCAACTTCGAACAAGGGAATGCTTTTGCATTGCGACGCTTCCAGCGTCGTGAAAAAAAAGAAAGGAGTGAAGAGAGATGGATGAAGGAAGAGATATAGAGAGAGCTATATTTACGTGGTTTTCTTTCTTCGAAACTTTTGCAGAACTAACGCCTTCACCGGTATGCCTACTGTCTACGGATATTTATTTGATACCTAAACATTTTATGCTAATCAAACGAATAGAATATTATTAGATATTTTATAACCCAATCTGTTCAAAGAGAGAAATAACTAAAAAAGAGCGAGGAATTAACTAAATTGGAGTCTATCCACACACGAATGGCTTCTCTCGTTTAAGTTCTAAATTCTTGTATCAAGATTAAATATTAACAAAGTATCGTTGTCTCGCGTTGGTGGACAGAATAAGGAACAGGCCACATAAACGCGTAAAGAGGCATAATCGGATCGGCTGCTCCGAAGATGATGGAAAATATCAAGTACCGAGAAGTATCGCAAGAAAAAGAGAAAGAGAGCGAGAGAGGGAGAGAAAGAGAACGAGGGAGTCAATCTACCCAGAATAAATTGGGTCGCAGTCTCACGGCCTCTTTACTCGCGTGAATGGTAGAGCTGACTAAGCCGAGTGGGAAAACTCTTGCCTTCCTGAAAGATCGTGTCGACGACGTGTACCGATCAATCTTAGCGTCGACTTTGAATAAACGTGGAATAAATTATGATTGGACAAAGTGAGAGAAAGAGAGACAGATAGAAAATGAAAGAAAATAGTAACACAAAGAAAAAAGTATCACTCCAGGACACTCGAAGGATCTTACCATTATAAAATTTCTCCTTTGCGTAGTCCCTCATAAGCGTGCCCCATCGAAATGTCTTTGGAATTGGAGAAACGAGTGATCCACCCCGTGTGCAAACAGTGTGCGCGAGACTCGAAGGTATGGAAATTGAAGAAACAGAAAGAATAAGAGAGAAAGAGAGAAAAATGCGCACGAGTGGCTCTAATCCGTCCTTCAGGGAAGCTTAAGCCCGTCTTCGTGTACCGTGCCCGGAGAATACCGTTTAAGTGTCGTCGTCCGTCTGGGGGTCCTCCACTCGAGTAAATATTTAGGAATTTTTCAAGAGCCCCGGAGTGCCTAAGAAAACAGTTTATTTCGTAGGAAAGAGGGATCCTTCCCTCTCGCAGCACGCTGGAGTACGTATATACGCTTGGGAGGGCCGACTCTTCGAAAAAGCTCGAATCCTTCCTCGTCATTGTCGAATGGCCGCGATGTGTGCTACGCGACTGGCTGCCGCGTTACCGTCGTGCTTTGCGTTAAAAAATATTTCAGAGTGGCGACGAGGGGGTGACGCGAGGGAAGCGGATGAGAAAAATGGAGAGCAAGAAAGAAAAAGAGAGAGAGAGAGAGAGAGAGAGAAATGTGCGTGGGGTGCGCTTCCTTCAAAGATTATCCTATCTCGCGACTCCCTATATAAGGCCTTTTGTAGATCTGCCTACGTGCCTACCTTTTTATTTATTTTTTTCTTTCTCAAGCGTGCCTCGTGTTTATCGTTCCTTGCGCTCATCCACTCGACCGATCTTTCAACGGGGAAGGAGATCTCCAGACTGGCTTACCTGCAACAAACGGATTTCGTTTTGTTAGCGAGACGGATTTTTTTTTTAAGTACGTTACGTTTATTCGACGATGACGCGTAGAAGTAGAAAAAATATTTGTTGGGGTAGTAGAAGTATATTTGTTGGTATTTGGACATGTAACATTTCGTATTGGTATTTTTTATTGGAAATATAGAAAATTGTATTATTAAAATCACCTAAATCTCTTTATCGGTCTAACCAAATCTCAAGCTTGTATTATAATGAACGAAGAAACGTAAGAAATCACGATAGAACCCTTTCCAACCTGCGAGAATAATGACAACGCATACACCGAGTCGTTCTCCGCCGTCCTAACGAGAAAAGGACGACGAGAGATGTTTGGAGCTCATTACATTCTACCACCCCATTGAGGAAGAGATGGAGAAAGAAACACAGCGATGGTCAGGGACGGTGAGCAAACGAGAGGACGAAGATGTTCGGAGTCGAACGAGAACTCCTCATCGTCCATTACCGTCCGCCTAAATACGCGAGCGTGGGTTTATCGGGAAGTCCGTAGGAGAATCCTTGGGCTTATCGACTCGATGACTCATTCGGATAACACGAGGGAGATAAGGAATACTCGGCTACGTCTTTGCGATGTAAATAGTACAGTGATGGCATTATTTTGCTTCTAGGAAATTCATTTTCGAAAATCAACTTATCCGGAAATGATTTTAATATCATTTAAGAATTGATCTTAAATAGAAAGATCGATCGTTCGTTCAAACGTATAAGTTACGATAAAATTATTGTAAAAATTAAAATCGAATAAATATATATTTATCGTTACAGCAATACCTTATACTATTTATTTCATTTTACCCTATTTCCTTCTTTCATTTTCCCTCCCTCTATTTCCTTTTCTCTCGTTAAACAAATGCCTCGATCTTTTCCACGTTGAGACATACGATGAAATTTAGAATAAACCGGGACGGATCGAATTGGAAATAAATAGAGACGAGACAAGTAGTAAATAGTTTAAAATTGACACGATGTTTATGATCGAATCGATGTTCCATCCGCAACAGCGTGGCACTCGCTTTCGAGCTTCCGTTTGCGTACTACAAGCGATAAAGAGAAAACGCGAGAAAGGGAGACAGAGATATAGAGAGCATCGTCGCTCGGTGTAAATCATCGAGAGAGCGAGCAGCCGGAGTGACTGCAATAAACGCTTAATTACGTGCAATAAGTAATCAAAGCGATTAAACTTTATAATGCCGTGCGTGCAATTAGTAACGCGCGCGTAATCTAAATTTAGTTTCACCGAGCGTCGAATGGTCACTCTTTCGTTCGCAAAATTCACGAGTGACATTGCACGAGATACGCTTCCGCGTGACTCTCGCGTCGATCCCTCTTATTGCATTTTAATTGCGATACCGGTCGCAATTTTCCATTTGATCGTATTGTCGAGAAATTAGAATTAATAAATTACATTCGAAGAGAGGGAGAGAGAGACTGGAGGAAGAAGAGAATTTCTATCGAACATTTGATGTTCAAAAGCGATGAGCGTTTTCGATTAATCATGATCATTGATGAAGCGCTGATGCGTCGTCATCTACCGATGTCGAATATTTGACTCTTAATGACAATGTAGAGTTAGGTTCTACATTAGTTAGTTAATTTTTTATCTAACAAATATATTTTAACACAGACAGAAACATATTTTACGCGTAACAATAATTAATCGATTACAATCGAAAACGACGCCTAATGATCTCCAACGAAACACGAGTCGATAGATTTCTTTTACAATATCCGGTAGCTAATGAAAAAAAGATCCATATCCTTTGGAGCATCGATTCGAGCCATCGATAGGAAGACAACAAAACGATAAAGGAATTTATAAAAAGGGGTCTCCTAAGGAGCGATTTCAGTGGCGCTACAACAGAAGTAGTAGAACGTTGAGATGCGAGCCATCTCTTTCTCTCCCTTCTCTCTCTCTCTCTCTTTCTCTCTCTCTTTCGTCTTCGAAGAAGCGACGTTTTTATCGGCGATTTCGAGCGACTCCGAATCAGTCGATACGTGCGCGCATCCTCAATGAAAGTCGCGCGCCCGTTGAATAATGCCGAGAATTCGAGGAAGGAGAAAAGGAATAAGAAAAAGGAAAGGCTTGGGGGGACTGGCTGAGTGACTGAGAGAAGAATAATAAGGCAAAGAAGAAGAAGAAGAAGGAGAAGAAGCAAGGCGGTTGCCAAAGCAGCCGGCGTCTCAATGAACTCTCTCGAGGAGTGGGTGCTTCGTTAAAATGGATCTCGCGACACCGTAGCGGCCGCCATCTTCGTCCTTCGTCCTCGTTGAAGACACCAGCTGTTCGAGAAAGCGAAAAAATTCGCGACCGCCTCGAACTTACCAATCCTAGCCAACGGTTCTCTCTCTATCTCGCTCGTTTGCTTTCTTAGCGAGACAGACAAAGAGAAAGAGAGTAAGAGAAACTATATTTAGTGGCACAATAAATTTCAACTGTTCCGAGATTTCAGAGGCGGGAAATCCAGGCAGATTTCGCGTTGCTTCTTTATCGAAGGACCGGTAAACAAGAGTAGAACCAGATTAGAAACGCGAGAGGTAAGTGCTGTGTTCTCTGTGCGCCATTCGTCTTCGCTTTCTCTTTCTTCTTCACATGTGCGATAAAGGAAAGAGAGAGAGAGAGAGAGAGAGAGAGAGCTGCCGGAGATATATAGAAAAGGCAAGAAGAGGTTAGAACGACGATGAGAAAGGAGGTTCATCTTCTCAAGTAGAGTCGTTACTTTCTTTTCCTCCGCTTCCACGTTACGTTTCGGTCCACCCTTGTAAACATCCCTTCGCTCAAACACGTTATCTCTCGACGAATGAAGGATATTGCCTTCGTGCGGCGAACTCTATTCCCTGGACTGCTTTTGCTCGCTCAACCTTGCGCTCCGGCTCCGCTTAATTCCTCTTTGCTCAAAGTGCGCATCGCCGATTGCTCGAACCCTTACCCGCTCTCTTTTCTCTCTATCACTCACTCTTTCTCGCGTGTGTGTGTGTGTGAGTTCGTGCGTCTGTGTTTTTTTTGCTGCTTTCGCCCGTTTCTTTTCATTCTGCCCTCGAGGAAAAAATCTCGAGTAGGTACCTACTACACCTTTCTGCTTCTCTTTCCTCCTCGTCTTCTTCTCTTTCCTTCCGCTCGAGAATCGTACGCACGATTGACGCGCGTTTCAACCGTATCGCGTGGAATACCTTACTTACTTCAAGCGTGACATTTTGACTCTGGTGATTTTGAATAGCTATTTGTGGGTATATCAAAGTTCTACCGCATTCAGCTATCTCGTAATTACGTATTTTCGGAATTTACTCGTTCGAGAAAAACTTTGAAGTATCCTATAGATTTTGAGTAAGGTGAATGTTCTTTTTACATAGGGGTATAATTACTTGCTCGAAGATACTACCACTTGAGTAGGTGTATGTTATTTTTTGTAACGGAATTAGAATCGAAAGATGTCCAATTAGAATATAATTCTTCGAACAATACCTACCTATATGGCGTACAGTGCCTCTCACAAAAGTCACTGTGTTCATTCAGATCTCATAGCCCCGGGATTATCAAGTTAATTCATCTTATCGTTTCATTTTATCATCCTACATACTCCAAGCGATTCAATGTCCCGAAAGAGTTCTTGTATTACTCTGAGATTCTCTCGAATCATAGTTCTTGAAAAGATCAAAGATTGGAACCCGTGACCTTTTAAATCTCGAAGAAAGCACTTAACCCACTAACCTATCGACGTTGCTATATCCGAATCCTCGTAAATGCTGGGTTCATCATACCAGAAAGATTCCCCGATCTCCCGAAGCCGCCCGACGAGAATATTGGATGCGTTTGACGACTGGGAGCACGCGCTGTCGATCTATTAGGACGAAATCCTCTCGGTGCGTCGGAACCGAGAGGAATCGCGGTCTGCGTGCGTACAACACACGCGCATTTCTACATCGACTCTTCGAACAATGCGCGCGTATCCAGGAGGCCCGTTCGAGTCGGCCCGTAAGGCACGTTATATGCGTCGCTGAATGACGAGCATTCGAGCGAATGGGACCAATCAGGTTGATTGGCCGAGCGGTATTTACATTTCTGCGGGCGAGGGCCGCTTGAGGCTGCCACTAGGAGATTCGGGGGAGAATGTTGAAACCTAGCCTAGACGTGCAACGGTGTGGTGCACGATGTTGCCGTGCAAATCCCGGAACGATGGAGCTTCGAGCGTAGATGAGATGCGGAGAGCACTTTGATGCGAATATCAGCCGATGCGTACGCATTTCCCGACATCGTTCGATAACAAAAGCTAGCCCCAATCCAAGGAGAGAGAGAGAGAGAGGGGGGTAGGGGGAGGAAGTAGGAGAAAAACAGAAAGAAAGAGAGAACTTTCTTTTTTTCACCGCAACATCCGCTCCTCTCGTTTCTAATTCTTATCGCATATGGCGGATAGCTTCGAATGCGCTTCCCGTCGTCATCCGAGTCCTCGTTCGACAACCCCGAGTTTACCGAGTACCAGAAAGCGGCTAATTAATAACCTCCGGTAACAAGGAACAGATGGAACGGTAGAAAGTCGGCTAGCGACAGACGCCCCGTGCCACGCTCGATCGGTGGACCGATCCGTACCCGCGTTGTATGTACATACACGTGTATGTGTCCGTTTGCACGTGTACGGGGGTTATCCCGACGTTCGTTCCTATTATTGCGCACGTGTGGTCCGGATGGTCGCGTGCATGCTATTAGCGAAAAGGAGTGTCTGGAGGGTAACCAGTCCATCCACCGAAACGTCTGTTACAACTGACATCTCGTCACGGTAAAACGGAAGAACCTTCGCGAGTCAATGACGTTTCGCTTCCGGTTTGATGTCCTTTAACAGATTTTAGACTCCGTTTTCGAGGCGTCGAGCTCTCGAAGTCATGGCCGGCGTACTAAATTGGCCGTTTTTACTTGATGACTTGGAATAGTCAAGTATGTTATTTCTAACGCTCCAGACGAAATTTTTCTTCTTCGCTATGATGCGTATCACCCTCTCGTATGATTAATACGGCACGATACGCAGTAAGAGATTCCATTTCTGATTTCGTCGAAGCCACTGTTAAAGGATTAAAGCAATCGTACGTCTGAACGGCGAGGAATGACAAAGACCTTCGAACAGTCCCAACTCGGTAGGGTGCCGAAACTGGTTCGCTCGGATCATCGTCTTTCCAACGAAAAAACCGTCACGTCTATTGTATTCTCTGTTCCAGTTTTGTGTGCCACGATTAACGTTCACCCGTGATGTCTTCACCACAAAGCCTCGGGCATTGTGTCGAAATGATTCTTTTTCTTTTTCTTCCACTTCTTCCTCCTTCTGCCTTTCGGAACGGCCGGTTTATTACGTGTCAGAAAGGGATCGCGCAGGATTTTTGTTCTATCTTTTATACCGTTTCATGCCTCGCTCGAATTTCTTTTACTCGATCAACAATTTTGATAGCGATATCTCCAGTCGACTTCGAATATTGTAAATTTAATATATCATAAATTATATACATAAGAAGAGAGCGAAAAAAAATATTCTTCGCTTTATCTTATCGAGTAGTCGCGTTAAACATTATTTGCAACTTGTGTAGCAGCAAAGGAGCCATTTCGGATTTAAAGCCCGTGGAATAAGAAGAGAAGCATAGGCCGCGAACTCTGCTGATGTATACGAAACGATCTTACGCGGCGTTTTTTTATGATGCTTATTAAGTGCAAATCCTACTTTATTGCAATTGGCATTCTTATTAGGAGCCTCTTCCGACTTTCCTTCCTCTCTCTCCCTCAATTTCCTCCTTTCCCGTCTACTACGCTGTTCATTCCGCGCTCTCATTCCGTCGTACATAAGAGGATTTAGAAAAGTGCTATGATCGTACGAATAACAGATCATGTTCATTAATGCAAACCCCTTTCCACACGATATGCCTGACTGTGGTATATACCCACCATCTTAACCGGCAACCCCACCCCCCCAACCCCGGAGCCTACTATCGACCATCTAACTTTCCATGCTGACCTGGAAAAACTTCGGAACAAAACCGATAGCCGAGGGAAACGCACACACCGAGAAGGTTCGTTGGCACGGAGCGTCGGATCGAAGAATCAAGTTTCAGGTTGGCGAGAAAGAGGAAGGGAAGGGACCCGGTAGCTTTCGCGCCTATTCGGACACGGAGACTCGATCTCTCGCGCGCGCACGTTACTAATCCGTTTATAGTATCGATCGTGGATGAGGGATGAGGGATGAGGGGAGACGAGTAATAATAATCCGCATGACGGGCGTCTCTCATCGAGAGAGAGAGAGAGAGGACTGACGCTTTTTGGAGGCTGCATCCGGCTGGAATTTCAGCTCCGCCAACCCCTGCCGTCCTTTCGCCGGAGAGAAAGAGTGCCGGAGGAGAAGGGACGAAGGACGAAAGGGCTAGCGGGGCTAGTAGTAGCAGGGACAGAGGGGTTGTTTTCGTGCAATGGCACGACGTGTCTACGCCGTGTGGGTTGGTTCCTGCTCTCGGTATCAAACCCTCCGCGTGCCTTGAATTCCCTCGGTAATTGCATCGCGTGGCGCCACGCCAGAACGATTGCATTTTCCGTTAGCGCGAGTCACGGGAGAGATGGTAAAAAGCTCGTATTTCCATTCTTATTCTCATTTACTCTTTTCCTGATATTCTCGATATTTTTTCTTTTTTTTTGTTATTTATGCTGTGGTTTCGATTTTGTAAGATTCGAACGGGTGTCGATAAAATATGTGACGAAAGTCTTGAAAACTTTTTTATTTTTAATTTAAAAAGAAAAAATATTGCACGTGAAATGGACCAACGATTATGTTTAAGAGATACTTGTTTTTCTTTCGTAGTAATAAGGTGTGAAGCGTCGAGTGACAGGAACCACTTGAAGATCTCTTAAAGGTCTTCTAAATTGCTTACAATCCAAATTCATCGTTGGCCCACCGAGCGAGTTTCTTGTATTTAAAGTATATTTGAACGATCCATAATCGTAAGCGACTTAAGGACACCTCGAGGATCCTCTGAGAGCACTTCGAGGAAAGAGCTCTTTTATATAAGTATCCTCTGTCATTTACAACTCTGCATGCAGAGCGTTTCGAGCAAACAAAGCGTGCGCAAACTTCTCCGATTGCTTTTAACATCGCGATCTGAACTGAAACCTCGAGTTAGAAAGTAGGTGCGACTCGAAACGACCACCATCGTCGCATGCAACTTCTAATGCCTAGGATTCTCACGATATTGAGTCTAATGTCGAATTGTTTTGTTACCCATTGAGAGTTTTTGGATTTTCTGAATTTCGAATTTACTCCTGAATTAATATTTTCATTAAGATTTTAATATCTCGTTAATCTAAAAATCCTAAACATTAAGTTCTATCTTATCTGATAAATTTTATTTGATCTAAGAAGTTCATAAACTGTCACGTTATATAATAAATATTGCGATCCGTCAGTGTGACTCGAGCCTCGCACGCTTCACTTTTGTCTGACTACGCCTTCGGAAAAGAATCCTGTCGATCTCGCATTACTACTCTATACAAAGGAAAGAAACACTTTGAGCGCGAAATGTCTAGGGGTCGCGTCGAGGGATAAAGCATCGAGTTTCGAGTTACTAGACAAGCGTTCCTGTTCGTCAGGGTGGCGAGTTTCGAGGTGTCGATGTATTGCCGCGATTTCGATGGACAATAGCGTTGGATCTCGTGAAATATTATACGGAACGATCGTTGGCAAAGGAAAATGAGAAGACTGACTGATTGTCAGTCTTTTCGAACTTAAGAAGGGTTCAACGCGTGAACTACTACTTCGATTACATATAAAAGAAGAATCTAAAATCTCCGATCCGTAAAAAAGAAAGCAACATTAATGTCACTCTGCTGAAACTTTCAACAAATCAAAATTCATCGATTTCCACTTGAATCTAGCGGCGACGTTATTTTTTAAATTAGGACTTACATCACTCTCGCGATAGTGACGTGTTCATATTCATTGATACAATAAGTCCGAAGGATTGCAGTGGTAGTAGAGATGATGGGTCCGGCAGAGACGGAAACAAACGTTTGCGATTCGTTTGACGCGAGGCTCACCTTGCGGGGATATTGCGAGGTACGGAGAGCTCGACGAGCGGTTGCAATAAAAATGCCTCGCGCAATAGAAAAGGGAGGATACAATGGGAACACAATGGGCACGAGTGGATGGTGGCTATGCGACGTGAGGGATGAGAGAAAAAAGGTATGGGCCACGCTCCTCGACGTTGCAACAATTGGCGGTGTTGCTGTACCACCTACGGTGCAATCTCATTCGCGTTCTCTCGCATGAACGAACATAGAGAGGGAGAAGAAAGAACGGGAGGGGAAAGGGGAGGGTATTTTGGGGAAAACCATTCTTACTCGTTTCTTCATTGATTTTGTGTACTTCTTTGTTAAGTTCGTACTTTGTTCATTGGCATCCTCGACCCGCTTGACTTAAAAGATATCACAAGATAAATAGTCGATGAAACAAATGGAATTAAAATAGTTTTTAGTCAAAGACTGTACTTAAAAACATTTCATTTCAATGTCTCCTGTGAATCGCTCAAAAAAAAAAAAATAGCGTTAATAAATATCGGTCGATCTCACTTGTGGCAACAGTTCGTTCTCTAAAGAAACGCGATTTTAAATCGCGAAGGGTCGCCACTAGAGGGTTGGGAACTGCGCGATAGGCACTCGATCAAAGGCTCGTTGAACGCGTCAGAGACGTGAACTCGAGAGAGGAATAGATATCTCGCGGGGAGGAAACTGGAGCATAGATAAGCCGGCCGTCAGCCCCAGAGGAGAGAAAGGGAGAGAGACAGACATACAGAGAGACAGGGAGAGAGAGAGAGGGAGAGAGAGAGAAAGAGAGAGACAGAGACAGCAAACGTTCGCGGTTGTCAGTACTCGTGCGAACCGTCTGCCCGTGAATGTTACGCTATGTCGAGGGCCTTCTCTGTCGTTTACACGAAACACAGCAGTAAATTTAGATCAGAGTCAGCACACTCGTCGCGAGTTTGCATACACCCTCCATTTTCCTCCTCCTCCACCTCCTCCTCCGAAGGTTCGTTCGTTACGGCGAATTTTTCAAAAGTAATTTTAGATGAAATAAATATCTCTTTCCTCCTCCTCTCTCTCTCCTCCTCCTCCGCCCACCAACAGCAGCATCCTCGCTAATCGTTTCAGGCAAATGTTTTCTTCGAACTCGGCTCCGCGAAGCTATGGCGAACAGAACTACGACGGCTGAGTGGAGGAGTAGGATAATTGGCAAGCAGACTCGGCAGAAGCTTGGAAACGATATTCCCTAATCCGACAGGGGACAATTATCTGGTCCGTCAGAGCAAGACTCACGAATACACGCAAGACAAGCGTGTAAACTTGAGGAACAAGGGGGGGACGGTGCAACGCTTAAATTTAGTAACAACTTGCTAATGTCGACTTTCTAGACGTGACCCTGGCTCGGACCCATGAACCCTTCTAGCGAAAATTCTCATATTTATTCTATCGTGTCAGATACGATGTATAATTAACTATCTTAATTATTATTATATATACTAATTAATTTGTCATAGCAACGTTGACTATAAAACATAAAACTGACCCCCTTTCGAGTAAAATTTGTCGACTGCACGAGTGAGTTCGAGAAATAGATTCACGGCTAGGTTATGCGCGTGATACAAGTACGAGATAAGTCTAGTATAAAGCTGTTAGTGCGTATATATCCGATCACTCCAGCTCGATCGACAGGCCGATAGGCTAAGGGACGAGCGATCGCGTCTAGACGCACGATCAATTAGTCTCGAGAGGCGGCCGATGCCGTCGTACGAGCACGTCAGTTTCGCGGCGTGCCTCGTGATCGGTACACAAACGACGCGTCGAACGCACGTCTCACCAAGACGTAGAGTAGAATCGACGTTTAGCTCGGGTAGTACGGTGCTAGTGGAAGTCAGGTTTCTTCTTCTTCTTTTTATCTATATATCCGTCAGGAAGACGCGAGGAAAAACAAAATGAGATGTTACGTCGATTGAAAGGCTTCGCGAAGCTAATGATTAGAGTCGATCGATTGTAGTCACGCTTTTTTATGACGGATGATACAGCCTAATTAATGGAACAGAAATTGGTCCTATTGAAATGTATATTAAGCGATGTAGTACCTACGAACCTGGACTTGGAATTATGTTCGTATCAGAATTTTAGATATTTGTCTTGTGAGTTTTATTGGCGATATCGATTTCTAATTCGTTCCCCAATTTTCAACTTTATTTTTTTTCGGTCACCTGTGCTATCAAATTAAAGGTTCCTATCGATTAAATCCTTGATATGGGCGAGCAAAGAGAGCGAAAGAGAGAGAGAGAGAGATGTCTGGTTAGATTCTTCCAGCTTAACGTACTTTATTAAACGGCGTTTTTCGAGCCTATTAATTAAAGTTCATGCGCGTGGCAAGGAGAGCAGGTGGCATCGTTTTTCCCCGCTCGTTATGGAACGAGGGAGAGATATTTTCTCTCCCTCGTCACTTCCCATACAACGTGCACGAAGATATATATTTAGAGCGGAGCCATCGTTCGTCTCTTCTCCCTCTTCTCTATCT
>JAIFRP010000010.1:482743-499074 GCA_032403825.1 Odynerus spinipes | reverse complement strand
TCTCTCTCTCTCTCTCTCTCTCTCTCTCTATCTCTGGACCTACACTCGTCGTCCCTAGTTTTCGTATTATCTCTATCCTGAAGCCTAGGAAGACTACTCTCGGCCTTGTTAGTAAAGTAAATATCACGTCAAACGGTTTGGCATTAGTGCATCTGCTTCTCACGATGCTAACAAAAGTGGTTCGTCACTGGACGAAGAGGAAGAGAATGAGAGAGCTGGTGAACCTGGCCAATGGGGCGTCAGGTTGCTGCAACCCCGTAGTACACGTTGTTGCTCCAGACAATTAGGCGACGATCTAAGCCCGTGACCGTTCCGATCCTAAACAAATAGGCTTACGATGATCCGTAATGAGATGACGGCATGTCACACGGTGAGTCTTCTATAAATCCTTTTACGTTCCGGATCCTACTTGTGGAGGGGATTGCAGCAGGTAGGAAACTAGAATGTAACGAATCGAGATTGAAAATAAATTCTTAGCTAGCCAATAGAGATATCAATGTCGTCGCCAAAACGATGTAATAGTTGTTTAAACGAAGAGTTGAATTACAGATTAAGTTGAATAATAAAAAAAAAGACAAGAAGCGCAAGATCAATGAATTTGAATTCCCTTTGTTCAATCTTAACTCACAAGTTGAGAGCCGGAAATTATACGAATTCCTGTTGGTGCGGCTTTCATGTCCAGCGTATGTGTACAAAGGATTTGGAGAACGATGTATCGTACAACTTGATTCACAAGCGAGAACGGAACGCATGGCTCGCTTTAATTGGCTACGTGTTTCATTCGGCTCGTACTGACGTTGGAGCGAACCACACCGCTTACATGTACCTACTCGCGGAAAGAAAGAGAAAAGCGAGGACAAGAGAAGAGAAGCGAGAAGATAAAGAGGATAAAGTGACGAAGAAACAACGGAGTACGGAGTACTAGGTACTGAAATCGTCCGAACTTTATTATCTCTTTCTCCCTCGTTCTCTTCCGTGTGTATCTCCCTCTGATTCTCTCTGTCTCCTAGAACGATATAATAGTCTCTCCTCTAGCCGTCAGTTGGCTTATGTCACTCGGGATTAGTGCTGTTTGGACGGAGGAAATTAACTGCTACACCCCGGGCGCGCACCATCTGCGTAGGCGTGCACGACATTCAATGTCGTAGCCAACCCCCTTAAGATTTCGGGGCCAATGTAATTCGGCGCCGAAACTGATCCGTTGGGATCCCATTTTCTCTCTCTCTCTCTCTCAGTCATTCCGAACGGATATTCACATTTCCGTGATTAGAATCGATCTTTGGGATCATTATACATCGTTCATCTTACCGCGATACTTTTTCTTTTCTGTAAAAACTCATCGCACGGCGCTCGCCGTTGAATTACGAGAGGTAGCTGCAGGTGGATGGACCCCTGCACCCCGTAGTCATAAATAACGATCGCGTTTAACCGGCTGATCGATTTTGTAAATAAAGATCGTGGTTGGTTCGCGAGGAAGCCCGGTGGATCCTGCTGCTTCGATTATCATCGAGCACGCAGGTAGGCACTCGAGGAATCTACGAGGTGGAAAAAAGAGAAGAGGTAAAGGAATACGAGTACGGAGACGGAGAAGAAGCAGGAAAGCAAAGATAGAGAGAGTGAAAGAGAGAGAAGGATATAGAAAGGGAAGAACAAGAGTAGGAAAGGAAAAGGGAATACAAAGAAGGCACAGGTCGGGGCCGTGGTGTGCCCCGGGTAAGATTTTCGCACCCGGCGGTAAGCTCGTTAGCGAGAGATTGCGATCAATGACCGAAGACGAACGCGTGGACGCGGGAACGAGAAGGCCACGCTCGTGGGCCTGACGCTGGTGGGCCCAATGTTACGGTGGGGGCTAGCCGTTCCCTCAACAGCCAGTATCACGCCTTGCTCGTTAGTCCCGGCCTCTCGACTTTACCACCACCACATATTCCTACTTAACCTTCCTTTTCTCTCTCTCTCTCTCTCTCTCTCTCTCTCCCCCTCTCCCTTTCTCCTTCTCGTTCACGATCACTTTCCTCTTTCCTCTTGGAGCCTCTCTTAATACGTGTTATTCGATACCACCGTAGGTGGTTACGCTGGTAATTGCGTTCACACTTAAGCACCTCGTCCGATCGAATGGTGTAGCCACGAATTGCCTCTTTTTCTCGCGCCACCGAACGCTCCCACTAAGTACACGCTACGCGCGCCGGATGATGAAACCTTCTCGCGCTCTTTCTTTTCGGTATAGAATTCTTCAAAGGGAAAAGGTAGTTTACTACCGATCCTTATCGCAATTCGTGCCGGTAAGTACGAATTGTTTCTTATCGAGATCTTGCTTGAACTTTTCTGACATATAGGATAAGAAGTTGTTTTTTGTTTTGTTTTAAAGATGTACATAAAGAACGCTCGTAAAATGACAAATGCTACTTTATCCAACCGTTAACTGACACTTCGTACGATTTCTTACACTTTTATGGACGATGAGCACTGTTAGGATTGCAATCGTGGAAACTCGAACATAACCGATATTTTATGAAACTTCGAGTACTCCTAGCTATCGGCGCGAAAGTACTCGCGCAAACGCCGCTAGCAATCACCGTTAGGAAATAATTTCTTTTAACGATCACCGGTCTCCGTATCCGCTTCGGTGCGTATTATTATAGCGCAAAGATATAATCGCAAAGATAATTTTCTATCGCGATAAGAACGAGAAGCAAGAAGACTGGCGAAGTTACGATTTCCGTTCTCGCGGCCGACGTTTAAAGGAAGAAAAAGGATCCCAAGAAACAAGCTCGCGCGCGAGCCTTGAAGAGGATGCTGCATAATCCCTAAGCCGTCCTTTTTGCTACTTTTATTTCCCGAACTCGCAACTCAGACCATTCCGTGTATACATATATCTAACGTGAAACGGAAGCTTCATCGATCCCATCTATCGAAAGCGGCTATTCCAACTAGGGTAACACTCGTATCGTCTTTTCACCCGGTGTTTTTCACCGTTGTGGGAAAAGGAGATAGATAGAAAGAGAGGGAGAGAGAGAGAGAGAGAAAGAGAGAGAGAGAGAGGGCGTATCGCGAAACGATAAATAAAATATAAGCGAATGCAAGTATTCCGTAGAGTGGTCCAAAGGGAGAAGAGGTGCAAAGGCCGTTGGGGCAACGCTATCAGAAATTCAATTTGGCAGAGCAGGATGTGTCGTC
This sequence comes from Odynerus spinipes, assembly GCA_032403825.1. Lineage (NCBI taxonomy): Eukaryota > Metazoa > Arthropoda > Insecta > Hymenoptera > Vespidae > Odynerus > Odynerus spinipes. Next base: position 495,900 of record JAIFRP010000010.1, on the reverse strand, counting down.
GTGTTGCTGCTACAAAGATCTATGCAAATAGTAAAGGTAGAGCACGCGAGCGTGCGCCTATACTGAAGGGAAAAACAAGCGGTGAAAGTAGGGTTTCGTTCGTTCGGTCTGGGGAGAGCTTCCCAGTGCGATAGCAATGTTTTACCAAACTAGTGGAAATGTATTCACTGGCCGGGATAGTTCTTGGCCTTTGGGGCTTTAAATCGAAAAACGTGAGGCGGTTGGTTTTGAGATAGCCTCGTGCTCAGGAAATACGTGCCAGTATCCATGCAAGAAGGCTCTCGTTCTGGAAAAATATGAAATAAATGTATACGAGTTCGCAATTGTTCGTTTTTTTTATATAAAACAGCTTACTTATCTTAACACGAACACGTTTCACTTCCTTGAACTGTTGGGGAATAATTATAAATCCTTTCGATAATTTTCAAATCCAAACGAACAAGAGAGCAAATCCTAAAAAGTAATCGACTTTCTCAAGAAAAATAATATCGCGACAAGCGAACGGCTTCGGTCCAGCAGGGGGAAGGAGTCCTTCACCCCACATGAAACTCAGTCGACTGTAAGAACACCCCGAGGAAACTACCTCGGTATCTACATAATCCAATATATATATACACTCAATACCCTGCGGCGTAGCCGAGTTAGTGAATTCGCGTACGGGTACGAATCGTTTGTTAATCCCAAGCATCGCCTAACTTCGACTCCGCGCCCCTATTTTTATTGTGTCTACGGGGAAATCTACCCCCGCGATTTCGTTCGCAAGGAACGTGAACGCTATGCCCGTTTTCTAGGAAGTAGTAGTAGTTGTTGTTAGTCGTAGTTGTAGTAGTAGTCCTGGTAAACATAACCGCTCCAGCTCCAATTAGCGCTCGTTTACTTTGCTTTCTCCTTCCGCTTCTTCGAACACTTTCACCCCCGAGCCGCCCTCCCAACGGTCGCCTCTCCCTCGACAGGCGCTTCTATTCTCCTACCCATCTCGATTAAAACTCACGAGGGATTCTACCATCGATATTGCGTGCGCGCTTCGCTTCTTTCGCTTGATACGGACTCGTATTTCTTTCTATTAATTCTTCGCTGGAGGGGATTCGAAGAAAGTTCCGGTATTGCTAACATTGCATCGCCTTGTTCCCTCTAGAGGTACGTTTCTTTCTTACAAGTTACGGGCGAGCTTTATAACTGCGGTAAGCGCTTATGAACGATTATACGATCGCGATACGAGCTTTAGCTATAAATTATCCTAAGTATCCGATGATTAACCCGCACGTACGGACAACGCTCGTCTATTTATCTACCCTTTTAGAATTCATTTATTCCGCATTTCTTCTACTCTCGAACTTTTCTTTACTTTTCTTTACTTTTCTTCGGAACACGAGGACAGACTGTAGCTACTCCCGACTCCACTAAAAATGAATATTACAACTTCTGAAACGACTTGTTTTTGATCGCTAGCGTAGTTCTTTTGCATCCTTCCGGAAGAATCTTTCTAGGAGGGGTAGGAGGATGGCCGATCGATCGGTAAGGGAAACGTCGCCAGTTTCACGTCGCACGCATCGCGGAACTCGGTTCTAGGGAAAGAAATTTGAATGTAAATGCCTCCTCCTCCTCCTCCTCCTCCTCCTCCTCTTCTTCGGTCTCGTCGCGGCGCTCGCATGTTTTCTCAGAGTAAACCGACGGGGAGCACGCAACGACGTCGAATGGAAATCATGGCCGGTCATTGCGGATTGCCGCAGAAATATGAGGGACTATGCTGCTGCCGTTGGAAAACAGTGGGAATATGCGGAGAGAGTCGCAACTCGTGCAGGGTTATAACAAACCTTCGTGATCGTTGAATCAAATCACAAATCTCTCTCTCTCTCTCTCTCTCTCTCTCTCTCTCTCTTCCAATTTCTCTCACATCGTTTCGACAAAATAATACAAAATCAATGCCACCAATTTGATCTACACAGACACACATAGACATATTGGAGCACGATTCTCTACTACGAGATGTTACGTTACGTGACCCCATTAGGGAAGTATAATTTTCGGAAAATGGCGGAGCTTTCACGCGACCGCCGAATATATTCCCGATACACGAGGAGAAATCAACGAGGAAGGTCGGTCGTCGATCGAAACTATTCGCGGAACGAAACCCCGAAGCGATTCCCGCTCTAACATAAGCAAAAGAAACTCAGGGCGATGTTTAGGGGCTGGATCGTAGCTTGGAGCGGCTTATCACCGAGTGGCACGAAATCCAGAACGCCACGACGTCTACCGCGCAGGGTGCTCGTGGTATTGAGGTTATCCTTTTCTCGCAAGCTCACCGAGCTCTCTTCCTCTTTCTCGCACAGACTTTCGTTCAACTTTCTCGAAGTAACATCGATAGCCACCACCGATGGATCGATAATGGATCCTCTCCGGTCCGTTCGACGACGTACCGCATCGTTTGACACTCGATAAACGCGAGAGAGGAGAGAGGAGGGGAGAAGAGGAAGGGCCACAGGACGAATTGAATAGATAGAAATCACTGGTATTGTCGAGGGCCACGGTTGTACCAAGCGACGGAAAATGAGAAGGCTCCTACGTCCTAGTGGCCTTTCTTCTTCTTCTTCTTCTTCTTCTTCTTTTGCTTCTTCTTCCACGGAAAAAGAGAAAAATTCTTCGAGCCGATCGAAAATCCACGAAAGCCGCGAGGGAATCGCGCAAAGCTTCTTCCTCCTCTTCTGACTCGTCTTTTTCTTCGCAGGAAGGGTCAAACTTTTCTTTTCCTCTCCTTGCTTCTTCTCTCCCTCCTCCTGCTCCTACTTTTTCCCTTCGTCTCCTTCTCGAAATAACGGACGGCTTGATGCGTTTCGACGTCGGCCAAATCCTCGCGAAAATACCTTCGTTCGTATTCATTTCGCTCCCTTCTTTCTTTTTTCCTTTTTTTCCTTTTTTTCTTCCTTTCCCTTCGACCGAAAGCGGACTCTCGCAACCACGGGACTTCGTAATCCGTTCTATACAAGGCTCTCTCATAGCGTTGAAAAGCCAACGTTAAAGGAAAATCTTCCTCCTGTCCGCTCGCGATACGCGCTTTCCTCATTTTTCTTTTTTTCTTTTTCTTTTTTCTTCCCTTTTATAATCGAAGCCGCAACAATTTATCTTTGCGTCGTATCTTTAAATTCCGTTGTCGGAAAAGTTCCCTTGCTTTTTATACGTTGCCTTTACACGTAAAAAAATATGTTGTTATATCTCTACGTTGGTTTAAAAAAGAATACAAAATATATTCTTCTCGTTCTTCATAAATCACTTAGTCAAACAATTATTTTTATTACCTCTCGTATGTCTACCCAAAAAATAGATACGTCACATCCTTGACACATTTCGAAGATATAATGGAAGTATGACGAACGAAATAGGAGCGAGAAGACACAGAGGGGTCGAAGAGAAGAGAGACCAGCATAGAATGAGAACGAGACAGAGGAAAGATATCAAGAGAAGTTCGCTCGAGATATTACGCGTGTGGGATTCACGTAGAAGGGGGGTGGAATGATATATTAACGTACTAGAATCGTCACGAATACCTTTCGTGCTCCCTCGCCCTTGCTCGTAACTTCCAATTAGCAGTCGGGCTTCCGCACTTTCGCGGGAATATTCGAGGTGAAACTAAAAGAAGCGTGTCGCGATTCTTTTCTCGACAATATCGAATCGATTCGAGAAATCTCTCGGTCGAGAGAAATTTTCTTTGAGGAATTATTTCGAGAGAAAGAGAGAGAGAGAGAGAGAGAGAGCCGCGGTGTGGCAATCGGTGCCACCTGTCGACGCGAAGAAAATGGAAGAATTCTGAATTGGTTGTTATCTCAACTCCTTCGCGTTATCTCCGAGATAGAAAATGGTTCGACGTGCTTCGTCTCGGTTTCTTGTCCCACCTCTACTTATATTCTATCGGCGATTCCGCCAGAGGTACGGATAGCTTCGCGAACGAAGGAAAGCACTTCCAGACATCTGTTGCACGATTTTATCTCTCTCTCTCTCTCTCTCTCTTTCTCTCGTGCGAGGCTGCTTGTGCTGGTAGTTCCCGCGACGCAACCATTTGCATAATTATAATCTCGCTGCGTCCGTCGAAAACGACTCGCCTGGCCCGGTTCGAGCATCGTGTGGACCAAGCCGGATCGTATTTTTGCATCTTACTTACGCTGAGAGAGAATGATGAATAAAGTGTATACATCCGTTATAATAATCGCATACTCAAATAATAAAAAAAAGAAACTTTAATAAGATAGTAGAAAATTACTTTTCTTTTAATTTAAATACGTCTTTCGAATCACTTTCCACAACGTTTACTCAGACACTCGTCGATGCCGAGAACACCAAGATTAATCTTAAAAGCAATCGGCTCACCAAACTCGTATCCACGCTTTAATCGCGCTTCCTTTACTTTTCCAATCACTGATGCACTACTTGTTCTTCGAAAGTTATCTTCTCGGACTATAATAAACTGCATTTCTCTTTCCCCCTCCCTCTTCCCCCTCTCCCTGGCTCTTACTTCCAGTTACACGATGATCCGTACAAGCCAAAGAGGAGCTCTTTCGATAAGAAACAAACAAAGAGAAAAGACGGAGAGAGAGAGAGAGAGAGAAAGATCTTTTAGCGTGCTCTTACTAGGAACTTCGAGGAAGAATTCTTATTACGCGAAAAAAGGAAGAAAGAAGGAGAGAGAATCGAAGAAATCTCATTACTCCGTCGAGAAGGAAGAAAGAGAGAGAGAGAGAGAGAGAGAGAGAGAGAGAGGAAAAAGTGTAGAATTGCGTTGACGAAAAGTTCGAAGGAAAAGTAGTAAGGTGTTAAAGGATCGCGCGGAAGTAGAAGAAGAAGAAGAAGGCAAAAGAGAAAATCGAAGGAGACAAAGTCCGTCCATACGTAGGAACAACCGCGCGCGACGACGTACTACACGCCGACGGGAAACGAAACTCAATTTTCTCCCGCAGATAATAAAAAAGAAAGCGTTACGAGGGGGCCAAAGGAAACGTCTGCTTCGAGACGAGAATCGGGTTCCGCGTCACTCGCAACTACCCATTTTGCCCCACTCCTTTCCTTTCTTTCCCTTTCCCCCACTCCCCGACCACTGCATCCCCTTTCTCTGCTATCCCCCCACCGTCCCACCTTATCAGCCGGTTTTTCTCGAGCACAACGGACGAACGCGCTACTTTGCTAGCGTTACCTCGTTAATTTACCCTTTCCGAATGCACTTTACCGGAATTAGCCGGAATTACGGCCACCGAGCCTACTTTTCCCGATCGTAACGATGCCCACGTAATACTCTTTACGAATTCCCATTCGCGAGTGAATTGATATGGCGTTTTTACGCTCCACGCGAATTATAGTCGGTCGTTAAGCCGTGCTTCGTTATATTGGCTATCTACATTCGGCTTTTTATCGAACCATTCGAGAAGAAGAGGGGAAATAAAATATGGTCTTGAATCATCCTCGTCCTTTCCATTGAGAAAAATAAAAGATAAAGACAATTGTTTCTATTGATCTACCAGAAATGTAGTGAGACTCTGTACTATTGTAAAATCAGAGCGAAGTAGTAAAAATTGATAAGCAAATAATTTTCTACCCGAGTCGAATTTTTTATACAATCGTGTCAGCCAGAGAACAAAGATGTCGTCTCTGTTTCGTCAGAGGAAAAAGCAAAAAGAGAGTCGGAAGAGAGAGGGGGAAGGGGACGAGCGTTTGACGGGGGAGGGAAAACGAGATTACATTAAATTCACGTGTACCATGTAAAAAAGATTAATGATCCCACGATTCGTATCGCTGTTGTCTATGCGCGTCGCGACGTTCATTCGTCACCGAGTTCTATCTCTCTCTCTCTCTCTCTCTCTCTCTCTCTCTCTCTCTCTCTCTCTTTCTCTCTCTCACGGATCGACCCTTTGGCGTTCCTTTCGTTCTGGGAGCTGGTTATTTATTACCTCCAAAAAGCATCACGTGCATACCTATATATACATATAGGCTGACTATATATTGCATTCTTTTCTTCGGACCGACTTCCGAACGTCGAAGTAAATAAAAAGGGTTTCGTATAAATGTGCATCCTGTTGTGCATACAATTGAGTAATGGACGAGATATCCTGTATATTGGTCGAGTTATTTAAAATTAGTATTGTTGAAGGATTCGGTCGTGTTTGATTTATGAAAGATATTATAGTTTTACTATCTACATAAATGGAAAGAAAATTTCTTCGCTTAAAATATTCCATCTCGCGTAAAATTTATAATTTTCATCAAACCAGCCGATTTCTTTTCTCGCGTAACACGTTTTCAATTTACGTTATCGTATTAAAACAAAAAAATATGTATATATAACGAACTGGATATTATCGAGTCCTTTTCGGTAGCACCGACGTCTATTATTACATCGTCGAGAAATGAGCCCGATTCGTTATCTACACACGTATACGCGCATTATACCTACTCCTATACGTATATATACATACGTGTGCACGCAGCCATACGCAGGGATAATTATGCTAAGTGGCTTCATAATCGTGCCGCAACGCGAGTAACGAGTATCGTCGTGCGAAGCTACATACGCCCACGCCTTCGTACGAGGCGGCGTTAGGCGAAGCCGAGGAGAAACGATTTTTGTTGGCTGGTACAGTGTGGCGGCGGCGACGACGGCGGTGGCGGCTCGATAAAAGGGCGAAGGGAGTTCGATTTAAACGAAACGTTGACGCACGAACGCGCATAGAGATTGAACGCTGATCGAAACTACGCCGATGCGATAAATATCGTTCCTTGTGAGTTTTAGATAAATGGTTGCGGTAACTTTTAAAAAGAGAGAATGCCGAGAAGTATGAAAAGAAATTTAACGTTACATATTATTATTTAATTTTTTCTCATAATTGTGGCTGTCAGAAGGAAAATTATTTATTTGCGATATTTCCCAAACGAATTATGAGGAGGGTTTCAAGTTCAGGAATATGTCATGGCTTTATCGTACAAGTTGACGCGCTATTTCGAAACGAGGGGATGCAAATTCCATTTATAAATGACCTTGAATCTCGGTACGTTTCGATGCTCCGAGCACGTTATCCGCATCGCTCGACAATCATTTACGCTTGACGATCAAAAAGCAGATAAAATTGCGGCGCATAGACAACGTCAGCTTCGCCTCTACATATATCTATGGAACAATGTAATTAGCATTCAGGCAAAACACGTTTTGGATTACTCGCTCGATTAGGCACGTAAGGGAGACTAAAACCTGGTAATAAAATCGAAATGTCCATCGTTAATAATAATATCGTCGTTGATAATACGAATTGTATTAATATTACGTTTAATATTAATAATAGAATTATTTTAAAGTCCACTACTTCCTGTCCCATAACGTCACCGCGTCTTCTTGTCATCAACAGACTCTCGAGCGTAAGCTCGACGCGGAGCATACGCGAGTATTATCATACGCATAGAAGTAGACTGGGGAACGCCTCGTCGTTTCGGCTAGAAGACAGAGACACATGGGAGTAGGGGGTTGGAAAAGGGGGAGGTCTAGATAGAGGGTCGGAGGGGAACGATACATCGCCGAAAGACGGAAATCCGCATGAGCGAAGCGAGGCGCGGAGTAACGATAGAAGTGTGTGGGCCGAGACGGATGAGAAGAGTAGAGAGAGAGAGAGAGAGAGAGAGAGAGAGAGAGAGAGTAGGAGGAGGCGGAGGACCGAAACTTGGATGTAATTACTCCCGTCTACCGTGTAAACTCTCGTCTTGTCATAGCTATCTACCCTGCCGAGTTCAGCCGCGCCAACGGCCTCGAAATTACTCCCGCTTCCTTCTGCCGGCTAATCAGCCGCAGGGCTTCCACGATAAAGCAAGAATCCTGTTAGCGGGTAAGGAGAAGCGTTGCTCCTATCGCATCCTCGGTCCTGAACTTGATACGCGATGGCTACCAAAAAAGGTGCTAATTACCGAAGATCGAGCGATATCTTACAAAGAACGATCGAAGAAGTTTCGATGTATCGGAACGATATCGTTCAGGTTACGATATCTTCTTCTTACTTGATAGGGCTGCAATCGAGGTGTTACATTTATCGTTTGACAAAAACGTTAACAAGCTTCTTATAGGATATGGAATGAATACAAAATTTCAATTAGAATATTGGTACATCGCAGATGCTGGGAACGTCCGCGTCCCATCTGCAATACTTTTTTACGCATTTTTCCACGAACGAGAAAGTAGGCTACGGTATTCGGTTACGAGACGAGAGACGATTACACCTTCGTGCCATCGATCAAGTGACGCGGCTAACGCAGGTGTATAAAGCAGAGGTATATAAGCGGGAGAATAGCCGCGTTGATCGATGAGTCAGGCGTACAAGTAAGAGAGAGAGAGAGAGAGAGAGAGAGAGAGAGAGAGAGAGAGAGAGAGAGGAAGCTACACGGAGGAAGAGCAAGGGAGAATATACAAGAGAAATAGAGATAGAGAGAGAAACAGTGAGATAGAATGAGAGGGGGGAGGACTGGGAGTGCAGAGACACGCCCGAAACACGTCTATATTTTAACGGAAAGCTCGACGGACCGTTAAAACGATCCGTCAACGCGCCTCCCCGCGTGAGTATTAATTACAAAACGATGGACACCGAGCACGACTCTCCATGGCGGAATGCGCGCGAAGCGTAATCGACGAAAGGGCCGGCCGTACTGTCGGATTAACTCGGCAGCACGCGCTCGAGCACCCTACACACTCGATACCCTCCTCTTTATGGACTTTCGTGATTTTCCTTTTTTTTTCCATCGGATTCTTCTTGTCCTCGGGAAAAGTGTGCCGGGGAGACTGGACGGTATCGATTACATTTCTCCGATTGATACGATAAGCTTTCGCTAAATTAATGAAGTGGTAACGAATGATAAAATTTAACACATTTTTAATAGACGAGAAACTATAAATTTGTAAGTAGATTAATTTTTTAAGCGACAAGCAAGTCTACATCTTCTTTCTAACGAAGTGTTCGCTAATGGAACGTTTGGCTTTGTTTCGATCTAGCACAGTTACGAAAGAAGTTATTATTTAATGGTTCCTTTTATTGCGGGGCACGTTACGAGGTAGATCGTTAAAGGACCGTGCCGCGAAAGCTTTTTTCCCCGGGATAAGAGATTCCGCGGCCTAGTATAGAGGGGAAGAGGATTATCGCTATATATCATTCTCGGTATATAAAGTCCAATTTACCGTGAGGCGTTGGCAAACAATTAAAATGAGTGCTACGCTCCTCTATATATACGTGTGGGTGTATGTATATATAGGTATAAAACGAACGACGAAGCGGAGTGTCCGTGGAATGGTCTTCGAAGTAGCACCACGCCGCGGCGCGGAACTAATAACATCGAGTACCGATAAACGCGAGTTACGACATCTGGTTAACATTCCTCGGGCGATTTACCTCAGCCGTGGTTATGTTCTTCCTTCGTCAATCTGTCCTGGCACGAGATCAAGATGCTGCATGGACCAAAGTGCGACTTGTCGCACTTAAGGCAAGTTCGTGTTCTATAAAACGGTCAGAGTGTTAAGCGAACTAACGCCATTCGGTTGGACGGCTTTTAAATGGAAGAGAAGCAGCCGTTAAGGATATTTTTGAGAAGAGCGAAGCATCGCTATAGTTTTTGTGTTACAAATGTAATATCCTTCTATGGTAGATGCTACTAATTAGAATGTAATATATCAACCATGTTTAGGAAAATTAAAAATGAATTATTAATTTAAAAAAAAAATATATTTTGCTTTAATATTGATCGAGTAATCGTCGCAACGTTCACGGGAAAAAAAATATTAAAAAGAAACGGTCGATGCCCAAAGGTTGGAAAAGTAAAATAAAAGAGTGGAACGTTATAAATAGTCAATTTTGTGCAAAGAGCAGGGAAGTAATTCAAGGAAGAGGTTTATTGGCTCGTCCATCCACGAGAGGCAGGAAGGGTTCGTTAAATCGATGGAAAAAATGATCTTCGCGTGCGAGAGAGAAAGAGAGAGGAGACGATAAAAGCGATGGGTGGTTATAGCTTCATATATAGGCGAACGCGATTAACGTTGGATTAAGTCGAACGTCATTTCCATACTTTATGCTTTGGCGTAGGAACGAGGAAAGGCCCGTCCGATTCGAGAACGGGCTCGTTCAAAGAAACGCTCGCTGGGAAAAGCGGAAAGGAGAGCAGGGATGGGAGCGAGGATGATCGGGGGTGGTAACGGGGTAATAATAGAGAGAGAACGTTCGTTTTACAAGCGCAAAAACATCCGACCTCTTCACCTACGCGAACGTTGCCTCCCTTTGTCCCGGTTTACATCACTCCGTTAAATTTCGAGCGAGAGTTTTTAGTTTCGCGAGTTTCGTTTTGTAATCGTGAAGCTGCTTGAAAAAAAGAGAGTCTGTCTCATGGTACGTCCGTGATTCGGCGATGCATTTTGAGTCGAACAATGTTCCCATTGTTTCGGGTTTTCGGTTCTCGAGTAGTCGTTGTAGGTGAATTCTTTCGTACGATGAGGTGGATGAAGGTATATTAAAAAATGGGTTTTTGTGCAAGTTAAAATATTACCGAAGCTTAATCGATAAAATCGAGAGCATGAAATTTGTCGGATTGGTTAAAATTATTATGGAAATAAAATAATTTATAAAAGTACGCTTACGTTCGCAGGTAGAACTCATTAGCTACGCTTCTTCGTAATGAACGAACATCCTCGTCGGTTACGATTCTGCCAAGGTCCAAACTCAAAGAAGAGACAAACTAGCAAACGAAAGTTCGCAAGTTCCTCGTCTTATCTCCATCTAAATAGCAATCGTCTGGTGCACCTGATGAAAAAGAAAAAGAAAAAAATGAAAACAAGAATCACGAGACGAAGGAAAATGATTAAATCGTAAGCAAGCAAGATCGTACGTTGTCAACGAGCGAAAAGGAGAAAAAGAGGAAGAGAAATGGACGGATAAAGAGAAAGAGAAATTCGTAGGAATCGGATTGGCTCGGAATGGACGAGATATCCTGCCCTGGACTCACGTAGTATGGTCATTTATTTCCCTAGGGTAAGCCAGCTCTAGGTACAGTGCGCGCTCTTAACGAGATTATTGTCGCCTCGACGTGGACGTTTCGAGTTAGCCGTCGATATGCCAATCACGAATTCGAGCTATGTACCGGTTGACTTTCCACCTCTCACACATTCTTTCTCTATCTTTTTCTAGCGAACGAGCGAGCTTTTCGGAACGAAGGATATAAAAAAACTTTCATCATTTCTTTCTTCTTCCTTCCTTCCCTAGGATGATCCTCGAAACATTTCTCGTGAACGTCTTCCTCGAGCGTGCCGAGAGCTTGCACGAGAGAAAGAGAGAAAGAGAGAGAGAGAGAGAGAGAGAGAGAGAGATGATCGTGCTACGCACCGGACAGAGGCAACATTAAGGCCAATTGTGGCCCCAACGTGAGAAACGGGGCCCGCTCGCGCCTTCGTGTTCATGCGAGAGATTTCAATTACGCCTCGTTATACCGACAGATGGGAATAATGGTCCTTCTAACATCGCCGACACTCGCCGCTCGTTCCGTAGAAAGAGACGCCCACGAGCGAAAAGATATAGAGAGAAAAAAGAGAGAGTAGTTAGTATGATAAGGACTAGAATTTGTTGATATAAATAATGTGAACCGAACGAGTGAAATGAAACAGCTGATAGGATGAAGGGAGGAGACAATAAGTGGTTCGATTGGTAGGAAAATGATCAGGTTGGAGAATACGCTATTGGAAGATGACTAAAACAATTTGTTAAACGAAAGTAATTAACGATATTTCCAACTTTAAAGATTGCTTTTAGATAAAGCATGAAATGAGCCGTTTATTACAGTAATTGGTGTAAAGTTTCTGTAGATTATAAATTATAAGTAAATTAAGATTCAGCTAAAAAGTGTTATACCACTTTTATAATAACTATCTCGAGTCTTTCGAATACTTTCGGCTTCTTTTTCTTTCTCCAGGTATGGCAAGTTTAATTTGTTAATTTTATTCGGAATCAGAGAACATCCCGAGATTAAATCGCGAGACTTGTTAATAACCCGGCGAGAGTTAGACCGGCGGAAAAAATACGAAAAAGAAAAAAAAATGAGAGAGAGAGAGAGAGAGAGAGAAAAAGATAGAGTCCGCGTTATAATGTACTTCCGACGCGAACGAAATCGCAAAATAGGAGCTTGCTCGGGAGGCGCTCGTCGTCTTCGGAGCGTGCAACGAAATATAAATCGCAAACAGAACGGGGGAGCTACAGGTTGAAGCGTCCATAGCGGAGGACGGGAGGAGTAGAAGAGAAGGTAGGAATGAAAATAAACTTGGCTTCTTCGCTGCGTTATCACTATAACTCCGCTTTGGGAAAAGGCTGCTCCTTCTTCTTCCTTTTCTTCTTATTTTACTTTTCTACTTCACCATCTTCTTCTCTTCCTCTTCTTCTCTCTTTCGCTCTCCCTCGTTCCCCCGTACTTACACAACATCTCTACGTGCTTTATACCGCGAACGTAAAAATGTACGCGCGAGAACGCCCTCGCCGTCTCTCTCTCACTCTCTCACTCTCTCTTTCGAGCTACCCTCTTTTTATTCAGCACCTAGCGATTCTCGGTAGAAGAGAAAACGAAATGGAGTTCTCCCGGAGAATGATCATGGTATATTACGTGCTGTATGAAGAAGATTTCTTGACGGTGGTTTAAATGGTTCGAGGTAACGCGTTAGCCGTCGAAAGTAGCCGGTTTTTCTCGAAAATTAGATTTTAAATCCCGAGGTAGTTTGATATTAGGTATTTATGCAATGAAGTTTTGAACGAAATGTTTTTACGTTTTTATAAATCCTGATGATATATCTTTTTAAATCCCGTTTTATTATCCAGCATCTCTATGAAATTCCTAGACAAAGTCTAGATCTCTACCTATTTAATATGAACGAAATGAAAGATGAAAATTATTAATCGAAGATGAGATAGCGGCCGGCCGGTTACACGTCGCGAGATAAAGGCATTTTCCCCCCAAATTCCTTGTCCTACGTCGACTTGTCGCTTCAAAAGTCGACTACTCGATTTTGCGAGCGTGCGAATCGACAAATCGAATTTTCGATGTTTGTTCGACGAGGCTGCCTCGAGCATCGCAGCTCCGCGCGCTCAGAAATTCCCTCGATACGACTTGCCTCTCTCCCTCCC